>JAXQQM020060627.1:0-469556 GCA_034641835.2 Pinus albicaulis
GGATGGCTGCAAGGCAGCTAGTCCCTGCCTTGTCTTGAGTGGTAGTTCTTGAGTGGTAGTTCGAGGTGAAGACTAGTAAAAAAATTTGAAATAAACCAAGCCTGAGAGAGCCATGTTTTTCAAAGAATAAAATATTTTTTATAATTAATATTTTCTGAATGTTAATTTTCAATCTATTCCATTTCTGTATTCCAGCTATGCTTTTAACATTTTTAATGTTAGTTATTGATCGATTCCATCCGTGTATTCTAGCTATGCTATGCTTTTAACAATGAACGTGACATTGGATTTGAGATATACCATTAAGCTTTTGCGTTTCCACCAGAAAATGAGGTTGACATATAACAACAACCATGTGAGGCTTTATGGCTTTGGATGTGTAGTGGCCACGTCTGATTCAAGCCGAAGGCATCTATAGCATAGACTAAACTGAGCATTGGATAGCATTGCTCTTTATGCTTTCGTTTATATTTTGGTCTATACTGGCAATTGCATTCATAAGATTTGTGTGCTTGCTTAATATTAATCTCCTTGAATTGATCTACCTGTTGAATATCTACCATCTTCAAGATCTCTCATTCTTTCATGTGAAATCATGCTTTCCTCAACAAAAATTCCCTCTTTGACAATGGTCTCAATACAAAAGAAATGTGCAAAGGTCCCCAGCTTCCATGCATCTTATATTTATTTAATGCACGCTTTAATCAAAAAAATTATCTTAATCAACAGAGAAATGTAAGTGGACACGATTGTGCACCTTCATTAACACTTATTATATTTCGAAAATAAAATATATTTTATAAAATAAAATTTAAACAAAGAAACAAAGAACACAAAAAGAATCTAATCCATAGTGTTTCCTACCCATATAATTTCGCAGGGCTTTTTATTATATCAAGCAACCAAAAATACTTTCACAAACAGTTAGAGCAACGCTTCCATTTGATCTTTCCAGCAGATATAGCTCAAATTTGTTCGTTCCGGCAAGATGTGACTCTCACATAAGTTCTGTACTTGAAGCAATTTTTTGATCTTTCTAGCAGATGTCATTCACATTTGTTCGTTCCAGCAAAGATTTAAAGTTCACATTTGTTGGTTATTTCAAATTTAAAATGGGAAAAAAACAATTAACTACACCATCCCAATAAAGAAGAATGCCCAAAGTTGCAACATCATTGAATTCGCTAACACAGTGCCACTTCCATTGACGCCTTGTGGTAAGCGCGTGGGGTTTGAGCCAGGGATTTAGCCGGAACCCGAACCAGCGGAATATACTGTGTATTTGATATGGAACACAATTTCATTTAACAAAACGTCCAGTAGATTTTAAAGAATTTAAATGGTGGAGTGCAAGAAACCAGTAAAACACAGTATAAAACTTGCGAAGAATTATAGGATATAAAAACGCAGAAACTGGATACCTTTGCACAATGTTTGAGAAATAGTGGTATAAAAAGACGATGGGAGCAATTCAGAATTGATAGGAAAATCAATGGAATCGTCATCTCCGAAAAGCGGGCATAGGCATGCGGGTTCCCTGGCCAGAACATTTGGTAGCAAGGGACAGCAGTCTTTGATGGGCCCTTTCCCACTGGTGAAATCTAGGCAGGGTGAAAGCTGAGCCATGGGATTGACGCACTCCTGGGAGAAATAAGATCGTAGCCATTCACGCCGCTTGTCGTTGGGTTGATTTTCACACAAAGTACTGACATCAGAAATTTTAAAATAAATTCTAAAGGTCTTAAAGAAATAAATATGAAAATCAAATGCAAAGGTCTTAAAGCCATACATATGAAAAAAACAATTAAAAGCAAACCTAAATATTATAAACCAATATATGATATAAAATATATGCTACGTGCCCTCTCTAAGCTGCCTTGCATGCCGCTACGTGCGTTTGTTAGTTCTTACCAGCTACAATTATACAAATCCCAGGATGGGCTTGCTTGTCTACGGAGGAAGAAGTCGAAAGAGATTAAAAAAGAACCGCCTCTACCTGGCTTACGAGACCCGCCTCTACTTGGCTCATGAGTATGACTGTCAACGAATGTCACTTGCCGCATGTTCCCAATTGCGAGTAAATAACGCGGAAGGAAGTTTTTGTAGGTCTCCATATATTGGCCAAATGTTCAGATCTGAAATAAGAGGTGATTGAACCTATGTTTGAAAGGATTGCATTGGTAATGTTCGAGGGATCTCTGTCTCTGTCGGTGAAACAAAAGAGAAAGGTTGTAGGGTTCTGCTAAGTTAAAATCCATGGACGTTATGGTTTGTGGGAAGGAATTAGTTGTCTCCTCTACTCGGCTGAAAAATCCGGGTTGGAAGCCTGGGAATAACACACACTTGGTTTATCCAAACGGTACATTCTGTGCTGGCTTCTATAATGTTTCGCCAAATAATTATGATTTTGCTATATGGTATGCCAACGATCCTCAGAGAACCGTGGCATGGATGGCTAACAGAGATCATCTCGTGGGATACAATTCCTCCTTGACCCTACAGAATGAAAATCTCACCTTAACTGATTCTGATGCTGAAGGGAGAATATGGACTGCGCCCATCAACACTTCCAATGTAATGGGTCTGGTTTTGTTAGACTCGGGCAATTTGGTTTTCAACACAAGCACGAAGAGATGTGTTTTTCAGAGCTTCGACTCTCCTACTTTTACTCTTCTTCCAACACAGAATTTCTCCCAGACAAGTTCGCTTTCTGGATTTTTCTAAGGCAGTACTCCAAATATAGAGACAGCCCAAATATAGAGACAGCGCCGGAATATTCAACTTGGATATTCTACTTAATATTTCAGGCGGGGGACCAAAGAGATTCACATATGCGGAGCTGAAAGTGGCCATTAATAATTTCAGCAATGAAGTAGGCAAAGGAGGATTCAGGATGGTGTACAGCGGTCTTCTGCCCAATCAGAGATAGATTGTAGTGAAGAAGCTCAAGGGGGTATCTCAAGGCGAAGCCCAATTGTGCTTGTGTACGAGTATATACCAAATGGGTCATTAGAAAAATATTTGTTCAATAAGCAGGGCCAGGGCTAAATAGTTGGGTTGGACTGGAGCTCACGATATCGAATAGTAGTTGGAGTAGCGAGAGCCATATCCTACTTGCACGAAGGTTATTGGAGTAGCCTGGTAAGTAAGAATTTAGCAATCACCATTATCAGGTTTCACCCTGCAGAAATTCTTTATAAGTTAGAAACACATGTCCAGAAAATGGCTTAAAATGAAAATGATGGTTCAAGAAAACAATAAACTGAAAAAGGCTTAAAATGAAAATGATGGTTCAAGCAAACAATAAACTGGTTGCGACCAAAGAACCCTTGCTTAATTTCAAATACGGAACTTGACATTAAAAAAAACCTGGAATTTTACAGATTTTGAACGCAAACCTATAAATTTTGTCTTTTTGGCTCATTTTCCAGGTTAATTGCTATGGCCGAGTGGAAAGCTCCATGGCTACCATCAAATTGGTTGTGTAAGAATTTCACAATCACCATTATCAGGTTTCACCCTGCACAAATTCTTTGTTTACTCTTAGCATTGATATACATTTCTAGAAGAATAAAAGAATTTGATAAAATTTGATTCTTATTAGAATTGATATGCATTTTACAACTTACAAGTCGAACACTGCGCTGTGAGCTGTGGAGCTTGCGGACGTCTCTGAGAACAGTGTTCATGGCAGTTTTCCTGTGGCCATTCATTCGGCTGTCAAGAAAATGAAATACTGTCCCGAGTTTTGTAAAAATAATGTTTATCCCCGTTAAGCGGTGAATTACCCTTCATGGGGAAGGTGCCACACGCCACATATTTTGAAAAACAAGTGTCTGGCATGCATATAATGAAATAACTATGCAAATAAGTATAATATGAGATTGGATGTCAGTTTTCTGATATATTTAGAACTAATGAACCACTTCACATTTGAATAAAAATTCTTTGCGCAAATTGTCCAAACATTTTATGCTTCCTAACTAATGCTAGCATTAGTCGATAAGAACTAGAAAAATAGGAATCAAGACGAATGAAGTTAACATTTAACCTAAGTTTCGATAGGTCTGGCCTCGATATGAGGCCAAATAAGACCTCCAAATTGTGGATTGGTTCTCACCGGCGGCAGGCAATTGTGGATTGGTTCTCAGTGGCGGCAGGCAGAAAACTGTCTTTAAAACTTTATATTAAGTTAAATGGTTCGATCTCATTTTCCTCCGGGGACTAATAAAACACCCAAAAGCGATTACAATAGTCCCTGCATTGGATAGAGTATTAATGGACTTTTAAAGAAAGGAGTAAGGAATAGTTAGGAGAATGAATGCTTCTTATATTGTCATATTCATTAGAAAGGATAGAAAACAAAATTGATAGTCAACATAAAATTTTTAGTAAGGCTAAAACTAAAAAAAAAAATAAACAGATAGCCACTTGGGCTAGAGAAACCATAAGCTAAAAGTTGTATGCTTGTCTACGACATGTGGCTTCCGGAAATGAACGAGGCCGGAGCTTGCCGCTCGAACGACCAAATCGATATCGGGACCGGGATACCTTGCTGAGAAACCAAGTTTTTTAAAACCATAAATCCAAAGAAGAATATATATATATATATATATATATATATATATATATATATATATATATATATATATATATATATAATTGAAAATACAGGAAAAAATTTACTTAATGTGATATGCACTGAAGAACCAACAAACTGAAAGAAAGAGTATGTGAACATGAAGTCACCCTCGATGGGTGCTTGGGCCGAAAGCGAAAGCCACAATTTCATCATTTTAGATGTGAAAGTGAAATGGAGAAATTGGTAAAGTAAAATGAGGGGTTTTGTTTCATCTTGGGATCACGACTCTTTCCATATCCTGCACACACCACCAATTAATGTTCATAGTTAGATACGAAACCCAGTAAAAGAGTTAAAGAAAAACATAAATCAATAAACAAAAGATATGGCAAAGGATTAAATCAAGCTAATATGAAATAACGTCCGATCATTTTGGAAATGGTCCATAGGGTTATTGACATAGGTATGTAAGTGCTTAGAGAATACAATATAAGTACCGAAGAAATGGAAGAAATTAGCGTAATATGGAATAGAGAGGCACCATTTAATATAATATGTGAAATTAAAGCATCTTACCGCTGATACTATGGATGGCAGGGAATTCTTTGAATATCTTCATAGGTGGTGAGTTCCTAATGTGTGGCCTTTTAGTTCTTGCCACCATTTTAGTTCGGAGGAGAAAGTAAATTAATGAAAGGAGGAACTCTTCCCGAAGCAAGGTTTGGGGAAAGGATTTGTCATGTCACCATTTTTATTTTTATTTTTTAATCATGTACTTATCTATGTTAATATATGTTAATTATCCTCACCATTATTCTAACATCTTGTTCCAATATAATTTCTTTTATGGTTATAGTGGACCTCTAATTTAAATCCTTATCTCAAATTAATACTCTTAGTTCGTTGTCTAAGAATTTTGGGTCATTTCTATTTGAAGGGTTCTCCTCAATTCTTTATTGGAAATACCTTATTATAAGTTAATATGGTTAACGTATACTTTATGTAATGTAACCTACCCATTTATACCTCACATGCGCTTACCTTTTTATCCTCCTAACCCCATACCTTAGATCTAATATGTAATGATGCAATCCCCTAACATTATTAATTTCAACCCTATGGTCTCATTGTATTCATATTCCTATTCCTATGTTTACATAGATATTATTATATTAACATAGATAGAACATTCAACTTTAATACACATAATGAATATATTCATGGCTCCCTACAAGGTTAGTATGGAGGTTTTCACTCTTCATACTATAGTTTCATTTTTAATGTACAGTGGGAACCCCACCTCATGGCTTGTCCATATCCATAGTCTCGAAGCGGAAATGCTCACCTATATTCACATGGCCCTCATTCCTTTAGAGGTCACAATTGATGAAGGAGATCAAAGAATGTTATATCTACGACTCTCATGTTTAACATACTTGTCTCTTCCTCATTTCGACATTTTCATTGTATGCTTTGTGGTCGTTTGTCTCGTAGGAGCTATGCCTTGATAGCTCGATTTGCAACATTTTTTCCAGAGACCCTGCACTTCAAGTCATTCATTTTACCCTCATTGATGTTTGATGAAAAATAGAATATATTCATGTGATTGTTATGAAAGAACCAAATTCAATCATTATACATCCGCATGTCACTAAAAAATTCCATGAAAAAAGTTTTTGGTACGGGATTTGTTGACCAAAAATTTAAATGGTTGAGTTAAAATGATTGTTGATAGGATGTGTGCATATGCCAAGCTAAATTTGTGTGACCACCAGTTCTAGTGGTTAATGTCTCCACGTGGGTATGCATTCAATGTTCCCTAGTAGGGTCCCACTAATACCATCTAACAAACCACATTGATCACCAGAGAATTGAATGAATATAAAGACCTTATCTTTCCTTTGTAAGAAGAAAGCAGGGTGGTGGTTATGAAATTCATTTCCCATTATCTTTTTATAATCAAACCCTAAATTTTATTCTTGCCATTTTAAAAAACATCATTTCACATCCATTTTCCATCATTAACCTTGAAATTTATGTTACAAGGATCCATTTCAATTGTAACACTCATGAAATAATATTTAGATGTCATTAACAAGGCTTCAAGCCCTTCTAATCGGGGTGGAGTTGGAATGGTTGACTAGTGCATCTGACTACACCTAATTTCAAACATCATTTGTCTCCACCACCCTCCATTTTATGAATCCTCATAATTCCAATACTCAAATTGTGGTGGAACAATGAATCTAATGAGTTCTGGTGTAAGTGATAGAAATAATCTCTCAATTATAGAACTATTGCTCAATTATGGGATCTACAAACTCATATTGACCATGTGTAAGCGTAATTCTTAACCTAGTGGAAGTAGAACCAAAGGAATGTAGTGAGCAACAACATTTGTGGTAATTTAAAGTTCAGATAATTTTAAAATACTAATTTAATAATATAGGATTCATTAAAACATTGAATCCAAGAGTCTCCCAAAAATTTCTTATAACATCAGTAAAAACCCCCATCATCGCCTCAAGCACAGGTGGCACAAGGATGCCCACTCTTGGCTCAAACATTGCAGGATTAAGGAGGAGATTATCATGGAAAGGAAGGATTGTGTCAGAGATACTATTACCTCCAATATTAAGAACAAGTTGTGGTATGATAATGAGTTGGAGGGTAAAATGAAACTAAGATACTATAAGGAGGTGATCAACCCCATCCTTTTTAACCAAAATAATCTTTATGTGTTGAACAACACTAGGAAAAAAATTAACGTTGCTACAATAAGAGCTAATTATCCAAGTTTTGAATTGATTATTTTTTATTTAGCATAGTTGTCCTAGTAATTGTATTGATAGTTTCTCACTTACATATTTATTCCTAGGTTAAATCCCATCATTTGAGTATTAGTCGTGTGTTTACTAGTTACATAAATTGGTAATGGGAGGAGTACCTTTAGGAGACTACATTACTAATCTCTTCCTTCCAAAACACCTACTGTCATGCGCTCATCACCTAGAGATAACCACGGAGCTTCATGAATGAAGGAGATGAGATGAAGAGGATTGAACGATTGGTTCAACCCTAAAACCTCATGTGCCATATGCCAGTTTAATAGATATTTAGGTATAAATGATTTGAACTAGTATGTGGCAAAGACAAGGTGGATGTAATTTGCAGATAAACTTAACCCATTGTGGCCATAGGTGGTATGATTGTTAACCTTGGTTATTCTCCAAATATAATGAACAAAGGTTGTACTAGCTACATGGTAGTTAATATTAATGACAACGCATTATCACCAAGTTTATACAACTCATATTTTCTTTCCACCAGATTTTTAACCATTGGTGTTTTATTTTTGTGGTGTAGAAACTCAAATCATGAGTGCCCACATTACCCAAATCACATGTATTTCACATTTTTTCGAAGATTGGATTAATGGCTGGTAATTATGGGATTCCTCTATCCTAGGTTAGAATCATGTCCCTAGTGAACTAAAATGTGACACCTTAGGAACCCACCACCTGTGAAGATGTTCCAAGAATTTCCTGCAATCACACTCATTACCGATCTTGCTTCCTGCAGTATGAGTTGTAACATGCTTTCATTTCACAGTTGATTTTGAATGGTTTACCAAGTGCAGGAATCCTGGTCCAGACATTGATTTGGTCTTTTGAGCCAAGTTTTATGTTTCCCATACCTTTTCTTATATTTGTCTTTAGAAGATGGATTCACCATTTCCTTTTTTAGTTTCATCCCTACTGAAAAATCTATCTTTAGTACCGACTATAGTTTCTATCCTTTCTAATGAATATGATCAGATAAGAAGCATTCATTCTCCTAGTTGTTCCTTACTTGTTTCTTTAAAAGTCCATTAATACTTTGTACAGTTTATTTGATATGTGATCCCTGTCACTTTTGTATATATAACAATGTGTATTAATCTTATGCATGATGAATATGGGAAATACATCCATTGAATTTCCTACATTGATTCATTAATTTACATATTATAATTTCTGATTTTGAACCTTCACGGTTATCTAAAATATACGTGGCTAATTTTTCTATAGAATTTGGTTTAACACACACTTTATTTTAATCTATCAAAATCTGATTAGTTCTTGTCTATGGTAGCATGCTATGTGTGTATTCAGGGTTACCTATGTCCACCTGAATTCCCTTCTATGACTTATGTCCTGAAAGATACTTTACTTATTAGTGAACTCACACAAGAGGAAGAAAAAAAATGAATAAGAATTAAAATATAAATAAAAGTGTCGATAATTAAAATATGATATGGATATTATTAGAAATATTTGAATCTTAAAAACAATAAAATTGGGAAGTTACATACAATCAAAAACAAAGTTAAGATATATTGAAAATGGAAAAAATAAATTCATCATTCTTTTTCAAATTGGATTTGGAAAGAAATTTATGGTTGACAAATATTTAGTCATCAAAATTAAAAGTTAATAAATGCCACGGCAACAAAGAAAATGAGCCTTAAAATAAAATTATTGAAAAATTCTTTGGAAACTAAATATAGGGGTATGTAAACATTTTGAATAAGTATATCATCTATTAACATTGTATAAAATTAGAAGTAAGAATAATGAACCATATATAGTATTTTATACTAAGTTTATAGGGACCCTCATAAATTAAACAAGCCTCTATGGATTTTGAAAACAAATTCTAAATTGCATATGTTGCATGAATGAATGTTGAATAAATATTTTGGCTATTGAAATCATTCCTCCCAACCAACAAATATAATTGATATTTTCATTTGAAGGATGGATCATGTAGCCCACTTTTAAAAAAAAATGATCTTATTGTAAGTTGATAGATCATGTAGCCTACTTAGAAAATGTAACTTACCTCTAATTCTCGAGCATATATGGGTTTTTTCTTTTTCTTTTATATGTCTTCTATTGGTTGATAATAACCTAAGGCTTATTTATTCCATATGGAAATTCCTAAATATTCCTGTTGGATTGTCAAGATTGATTTAACCTCTATAAGATTGCATTGTACACAACTTATGTTGCTTACTACGTAATTGGGAACCATTTTATTTGTGGAAATGAAGATAATTTCATATTCACTTGATACCCTAGAGGAATTTAAGTCATCAACTCTTCCCCTTGTATCATTTTTAATTTTCCAAGATATATATAACTCCCTAATGTTGTCGGTAGGGAATTTTACATCTGCCTTATATTTTATTACTATTATCATCTTTCTCTCACTACCATGAATTGTTTACTTATACCAATGAGATCAGGTGTTTTCTATCCCTATCTAAAATTCTAGGGATGGCCATTAATTTATCTACCATTTTCTTTCATATTATAATTTTATTCCCTTACCATCTAACTTGTTAATATTTGTTATGATGTTTGAACTCCTACAATATTTTTATTCTGAGCGTATAATTATCCAAGGTTTGCGTCAATTCTTTGTTATTTAACATAGTTTTCATGGTAATTGTATTGGTATTTTCTCACTTACATATTTATTCCTAGGTTAATTCTGATCCTCTCAGTATTAGTTGTGCTTTTAGCAGTTACGTAAATTTCCAATGGGAGGATTACTTATAGGAGACTACGTGACCAATCTCTTCCTTCCAACATACCTACCCTCATGTGCTCATCACCTAGAGCTAACCACAAAGCTTCATGAATAACAAGGATGAGTCGAAGAGAATCTGAAGATTGGTTCAACCGTAAGCCCTCATGTACCCTGTGCCATTTTAACAAATATTTAGGTATAAATGTTTTTAACTGGTATGCGCCAAAGAAAAGGCTGATGTAATTTGCAGATAAACTTAACACACTATGGCCATAGGTGGTATGATTGTTAATCCTAGTTATTCTCCAAATAAAATGAACAAAGGCAGTACTAGCTACATGGTAGTTGATATTAATGAGAAGTAATTATCACCAAGTTTATACAACTCATATTCCATTTCCCACCTATGTTTGGATCCTCGATGTTTTCTTTTTGTAGTGTAGAATCTCAAATCACGAGTGGCCACATTACCGAGATCACATGTATTGCATGTGCTTTCCAATATTTGATTAATGGCTTGTAATTATGCCCTTCCTCTATCCTAGGTAAGAATCCTTTCCCAAAAACCCATTTCTATGCTTCAGGAAGAGGTCCTATTTTCATTAATTTACTTTCTCCTGCAAACTAAATTGGAGGCAAGAACTACCATGCGACATGTGAGGAACTCACCATGTGTGAATATATTTCAAGAATTATTTGCCATCACACATGTTATCAAGTTCACTTCCTACAGTATCAATGATAACATGATTTAATTTCACAGTTGATTTCAAATGGTTTCCCAAGTGCAAGCATCCAGGTCCAAATCTCGATTTGGTTGTTTGAGCCAAGTCTTACATTTCACCTTTATTTTTTCTCAGCGCACAAAGATTAAGGTCATTCAAGTGGTTTCCCCTTCCTTTTCTTAGATGGGTCTTTAGAAGCTAGATTCACCATTTTATTTTTTATTTTTATCCCTACGAAAAAATTTATGTTGAGTACTGAGACTGTTTTCTATCCTTTATAATGAAAATGAAGATATGAAACATTCATTATCCTAATTTTTATTGACTTCTTTCTTTAAAATTCCATTAATACTCTGTAAAGTTTATTTGATATGTGATCCCCATAACTTTATATATATATAATAATGTGTATTACTATTACGCATGATGAATATGGGCAATACGACCATCGAATTTCCTACACTAATTCATTAATTTACATATTATAATTATTGATCGTGAACCTTCATGATTATATGAAATATAGGTAGATAATTCTTCTATAGAATTTTATTTAATTCACACTTTAGTTTAATACAATCTGATTACTTCTCGTCTATAGTTGCATGCTTTGTGTGTATTCAGGGTTACATGTGTTCCAAGGTAGCATCTAGGGAGCCATAGATGTAGATACAAAGGCTCAAGGTTGCTGCTAAAGGGTTTTTGAGCCGATCTGGGATAGATTGACCACATACGCATGCACATTTTTTTCTTGGTAGCGTCTTTGTAGTCAAAGACGCTAAAATAGTGAGATATGCATTCATCTAGGAAGCCATAAATGCATGCAGTAAGTTTTCTGGTAACTTCATAGATTCAAATCTAAGGTTTTATATATACTTTCAGCTGGCTTCAATGATCTCTCATATCTGGGTTTCTTTATGTTGTAGATATGTAGACCTATACTCGTAATTTCCACTACAAACTTATATATTGACTTCATTGTACTCTATGTTGAAAACTTTTTATGACGATATATTAAAGAATAATATTTGAAAGTGTTTCCCCCTTGTGGTTTTTTTCCCTAGTCTTGGACCATTTTTTTCCTCTTATGGTTGGGTTGTTGTCTTCTTTATCACAACATATATTTTTCTATCTTTAGTTAAAATTTATGGTTGATTACACTGCTTATAATTCAAAAAATTATTTATGAAGAAGTAATTTGAGCTAATGAAATTGATACAAAATACAAAAATCCTAAAATTTAACATGGTATCAGAGTTGAAGTGAAGGACAAGCCCAAAAGAAGATAACTAATGAATCCCTCATTATCAAAAATAATATCTACTAGGAAAATTAAACATGTATTCCTCTACCTTTAAAGAGAATCAAAAGTTGGGTGATGCATCAAACTTTCTTGCATTGAAAATCAGGTTGGAAATCATATCTCACAATAATTATGTGATAGAATACATTCAAGGAAGGATGCCCAAGCCTCCATAAATTTCTTCTGCTTCTCTCACGAAGAGGTACAAGAAAGGTGAATCCAAAGAAAACAAAATTATAGTTGATGGTTTACAATATCATTTAGATGCATATGTTGGGAATTTAAGAAATTCTAAGGGAATGTATGCCAAGATATTTGGCATATATGAAATAAACAATATGAATGAGATCAGCACCTTGAAAAATCAACTCAATGAAACGAATATGAACGAAGGAGAAGTTGTTCAATCATACATTATGAGGATATTTTTTCTTATAGATTAACTCTAGAGTGTTGGAGAAACTATTCCTGAGAGAGAATTGGTATTAATGACTCTCATAGGTATCCCTCCTATTTGTTAAACATTCATTACTACAATAAAAAATAGCAATTTCCTCCCTTTATTCAATGAAATTGTTGGGAAGCTTACTCAAGAACAATCAAGGTTGTTACCAATAGGAAGAATTCAGAAGCATGAAGAGGGAGAGCCCGCTGCATACATTGCTCATGATAAAAGGAAGAAGGCAAAATGATGTCCATCTAGGAAGCCTCCTTCTCAAAATACAAAAGGAGGGGCTGATAGATATCCATCCCATATTGCATGCTAAAACTGCCACAAGAAAGGACATTATGCACGTGATTGTACCGAAAAGAGAAAGAGACCACGTTACCACACCAGAAGGAAAAACAATAATAAAAGAAGAAGAAAAAATCAAAGGAACAACCACAAGAAAAGATATTAAAAGGATAATAAGGGATCCTTCAACCCTCCACGAAGAATAACATCTTCCAAAAAAGAAATCAAGGGCTCCCAGGTATTAAATTAATGTTGTGAATAAATTTGAATATATTATCATTTATACAACTACTAGTTCTTCTCCACTGGATTCATCGGATAGTTGGCTAGTTGATAGTGGGGCCACTCATCACCTCTCTGGATACAAACAATCCATCTCTAAACTCGTATATATGGAGACTAAGCTGAAGATAATTCTTGAGTATAACTCCAATCATCCCATAAAAGGATTTGGAACCGTTATATTTTAGTTGAATTTTTGGGAATTAGTTTCATGATGTTATGTATTTGTCAGTATTAATGAAGAATTTGGTATCTATATCTGCATTGTAAGATAAAGGGATGGGGTTTTCCTTCATCAATGGAATTTTTTTGACCTGTTCTATTGATTCACCTATGAGAGATGGATCCACGTTAGGATTAAGAATTTAGGGACACTATAAAGTCACTCGAAGGCCACTTATAACATTGGTTCATAATACCAATCATCTAAGCCAATTGTGGCACTGCAGAATAGCTCATTTACACTATGATGCTCTTCCAAAATTGAATAAATTGGTCTTAGGTATTCCCAATGTTAAATCTCATCATGATGGATTTTTCCCAAGTTGTGTGATTGGAAAGAAAATAAGGGGACCATTCCCCTCTAGTAAAAACAAGACATCTGGCATCCTCCATCTCATTGATTTAGATATATGTGGTATGATGCTTGTGCATTATATTGGTGGCTATATCTACTACACCACCCTCATAGGTGACTTCTCAATAAATACATGGATATACTACCTTAAGCACAAGGATTAAGCCTTTGAAAAGTTCAGGGAACTCAAAACCTTGATCAGAAATCAAACAAGGAGGAGAATCAAGGTATTTTGGTTTGACAATGGAGGGGAATATATGTCAAATGAATTCATTGAATTTTTGAAGAAATAAGGGATGAAGAAGGAAAAAATTGTGCCATATACAAATTAACATAATGGATTAGATTAAATTAAGAACAAGTCCATATTATAATTTGCATGTGCCATGAACCATGATCACAAGGTGCCAAATTTTCTTTGGTTTGAAGCCACACATACTGATGTATATGTTCAAAAGCATGTTCCTCATTAAGAATTAGGAAACAAGACCCTCAAATAAATATTCACATATAACAAGCCTGACATTAGCCATCTTCATGTATTTGGATGCCCCATATAATTTCATGTGTTGAAGGGAAAAGGGAACAAGCTGGAACCTATAGGAAGAAAAGGTATGTTTGTGGGTGATTTTGAAAACTCTAAAGGATATAAAATATCTATTCCTAGTCAAAGGAATGTATAAATTAATAGGGACGTAGAATTTGATGAAAATGGAGCTCTTGGTAAAGTAAGAGACCTTCCTCCACGTCCTCCTCCCAAGGAGGAAAATGATGACTAGGATATTCTGCATGGTACATCTATGCCTGAGTCTGATGATGTTAATGATCCCATGGAGCCTATGGATCCTTTAGATCCACTTTCAAGTGATCCTCCTACCAGGAAGAGACCACTTTGGCTTCGCGACACTCTACATGGTAATGAAATAAATGTTCACATTCGGCACATCATTAAGAGAAAGGATGCAACCATGCTAGTATCAGGGATATGTAGCTACAATGAGCATTATGATTAAAGATAAACCATAATCATTTGAAGAAGTAGTCAAAGAGAAATTTTAGAAAGATGTTATGACCAAAGAATATGAATTGATTCTGGAAAACGATGTATCAGATGTTGTGCTAGGACCAAATGGGAAGTGCAATGTGACTTCGAAGTGGATATTCAAAATAAAACATGGAATTGATGGAAACATTGATAAATACAAAGAAAGGTTCATAGCTCGAGGCTTCTCTCAAAAAGAGGGAGAATATTATGATGACATATTTTCTCCCGTGTCTTGATACACAACCCTTCGTTTGATATGTTCCCTTACTGCTAGTGAAGGATGGAATCATCATCAGATGGAAGTAAAGACAACTTTCCTTTATTGCATGTTATAGGAAGAAGCATATGTTGAGAAACCACAGGTTTTTGAAGTGGAATATTGGAAAACACATGTTTGTAGGTTGAAGAAGGAATTGTATGGTTTGAAGAAAGATCCACGAGTTTGGTATGAACACAGTGAGAATTAGTTAATGAAGTTGGGATTCAAAATAATAAATGTTGATCCAAACCTCTATTTCAAGGTAGTCCAAGGTGTGACATTGGTATTAGTTTTATATGTTGATGATCTATTCTTAAAAGGAAGTGAGCCTTTGATGATAAAGTGTGAGAGGAAGATAGCCTATGAATTCAAGATGAAAGGCCTCAGACTCATGCACTATTTTTTAGGCCTTGAGGTGTGGAAAAGTATTGGATAGATATTTTTCTCAAAGGGAAATTATGTTGTGAAGATGCTACAAATATTTGGTATGACTGAGCTAAAATCCATGGCTACTCTGACGAAGATCAAATTCAACCAGTTGTGTGAAATAGAGGTTGGACCTGATCTAGAAATCCATCTGAGTATAGAAAACTATTGGTGCTTTTATGATCTTTGTGAACACTCGTCTAGTCTTATGCTATGTAGTAAAAAAATTGAGTCAATTCATGACCAATCCCCTCCATACACATTGGATCGCTGCCAAAAATGTATTTATATATTTACATGGTTTGACCACACTTGGTCTGAGATATTCTGCTGGAGATGTTGAGCATCATGGATACACTAATTCTGACTCAGCAATAAATTTTACTAAAACAAGGAGTACATATGGATGCTTCTTTAATCTTCAATCTTCCATGATATCCAAGATGAGCAGGAAACAAAACTCTATAGAATTAAGAATCGTTGAATTCAAATAAATTTCTACTAGCGTGGATAATTGAGAATAAGTTTGGTTACGAAGCTCATTGGAGAGATATTTGAGCGGGTCCTAGACACTATAGTGATATACTGGGACAAAAATAAAGAGATATGTTTGGTCGATAATCTCATGTTTCCTGACAATTCGAAGCACATCTAGATTCAATATCTCTTTATCCAAGACATGATGTAGATAGAAGCTATTAGATTCCATCACATATTAACATATGAGCATGTAGACGATATCCTCAAAAAGGCGTTACCAAAATTAAATTCCTTGGTCTTTAGAGAGAAACTTGGACTCATGAATGTAGCCCCTCTGGGTAAGGGGTGATTCTGATTACAGACACTTAGAAAAATCTTCCTACCCTACTTGAGCTCCCAGGGTGAGGAATTTAGAGAAAGGGCTCCTGGGGTTGAGGGATCTCTCAAAAATAGGGTACTCCACTATATGTTACCCATAGGGCTCAAAATGTTTCTCCCCTATATTCATAAGGTTGAAGAATTTTTCTCCCGTGATTGTTATTTTTAGAGTATACCCTAGTTGGCATCATACCTTCAAGTAAGGCTCGAAATATTTATCAACGTTTGGGAAATGAGTTTAGAGTGTACTTGAGGTGAAAAACCTACTTTGATTATGAGGTAGTTGTTCTACCACATTACTATTTAGAGTAATTTAACAAAATATCTGTAGGAAGTGGGATTGGGTTGAGATCTGCTCCCCACTTGAGAATCGAGGGTTAAAGGTGTGCTCCATTATATGATAATTTATCATGTTCCTTGGTATGTGTGGAAGATATTTCTCCTTGATTCTCTTTATTTTAGATCCAAGAATGTTTCAGTAGATAGAGCTGAGCATAGACAATCTTAGCATGACAACATCTTGACAGGATGATCTAAACATCAACAAGAAAATATTGGAAGGTGGAATTCTTCCTAGTTGATAGGGAGTGTTAATTTTTACAACTAGGCTCAAATTCTAATTTGGACATATAAGATGACCAAGATCATAATTTTATGATTCCTCTTCTCGAAATGACCAAAATTGACCTCAATATCACCCCATTCGGTTCAGTGGAAGGTATTTTTGAATTATTTTATTTATTAAAGTGTAATGGAATGGATCGGCCTAAGAACATGTGGAATTCGTCTAGTCATCCTTGACCCTAAGTTCACTCTCATGAAAGCCTATAAAAAAAGTTACCCTAACATAATTCTAACACATTAATCATCCTATCTTCTATTAGTATTCTTTGGCTTTGTTTGTATATTTTGTCTTGGCTCGTAGAGGTTTGATGAAAAGGGGTTCACGCAAGGTATGAAATCATAAGTGAGAGGCTCGCTCTAATATAGGGTTTCAAGATGTTAGAAGCATGCTTTCTACAGAGTTTTTTCATCCATATTCACAGGAACATAGGCTTATGCCTATTTCTAGGGTGTCATATATGTAGGCATAGAGGATGAATTTTGCAGCTACGGCTTCAGAGGCATATCTGGCTATGCTCTTCCATAAAATTTGGCTCAAACTCTCCTCGTAGTGTCCAAGGAGCCATATACATAGGCAAAAAGGCTCAAGGTTGCAACTAAAGGGTTTTTGAGCGGATCTAGGATAGATTAACATCATATTCATGCATAATGTTTTCTTGGTAGCTTCCATGTAGTCACTGACACTAGCATAGTGGATTATGCATGCATCCAGGAAGCCATAGAGGCACATAGTTAGTTTTATGATAGCATCCTAGATTCATATCTAGGGTTTGAGAGTTTATTTCAGTTTGATTTAGTGATCTGTTGTATAAAGGTTTCTTTCTGTTGTAGATACCTAGATCTGGACTAGATATTTCCACTAAAAGCTTATGTATTGAGCTCATTGTACTCTCTCTTAAAAACATTTATGACGATCTATTAAAGAATAATATTTTAAAGGGTTCCCCCTTGTTGGGTTTTTCCCTAGTATTGTACTGATTTGATGTTTCTTATGGTTTTTTTGTTGTCTTATTTATCACTGCATATGTTTTTCTATGTTTAGCTACAATTTATGGTTGATTACAATGCTCATAATTAGATACATTATTTATAAAAAAATAATTTTCCCTAAAGTAATTGATACATCATAGAACAATCTCAATATTTAACAGTTCATATGGGACATTTATGGTTGTCACATCCATGTTATTTATGTTGGTTATATATTGGTTATGAGTATATTTTATGATAGTGTTGATTTATGTCTTTGATCATGTTTTTATTTGTAAATATATGAAAAAGGAATATATTCCCTAATATTTTATATTGTAGCTAATGTGATAAGGAATCAATGCTTCTTAGTGATTATCAGATAAGAATGATACCCCTATACTCAAATATGCTATTTTAACTTGTAGAAATCATATTTGTGATATGTTTTAATAAATGTCTGTCATGGATATTAGGGGTCAAATAAATCCCTTATTCAAGTATTAGCATTTTTATCATTATTTCAATGTAACTTTTAATTTTTATAAGTTTTATGATTTTTTGGGTGTTGGGTATGTGTTATATTCTTTCCACGTGCTGTACGTTGCGCCGGGCACAATAGGGGGGTCACAAGGGGGGCGGTAGCCCCCCCTGTCGGGGTCCGGGGCAGTGGCCCGAGCGAATTTTTTTTTGGTATGAGGTCCCACTCATATGTGGACCGACCCATGTTTTGTGCATGAGTTTGCACATGCTTTTGGGGTATGATGGTTTTCAGCCCCTGGTATTTTGTAGATCCAGTCAAGGGAACTACGGTTATGTTCTAATCCAGAGTTAATGGATTGGGGTTTACGTATGCTTCAGCATGTATATATATGTGTTGTAACACTAAAAGGAATATAATAAAAAATCAAGCTAGTCGTCCCAATTTGGGATCCAGGGGAAAATCTCTATGTTTATTTTTTTTATGTTTTATGCTCTCGCTATTGTTTATGTTCTGTTATAAGATTCGTGTGTAGATAATTTCTGTTCAGGTTTAAAACCTAAATTTTGTATTAGAGATGTTTCGGCTTCAAGGGGATGCCTTTGCTGCTGAGGGTTTTTTGTTCGGGCCTAAGGTAAACCCTGTTCAATGGGATATCTACGGGATCGACTCTTGCGGTGAAAGAAGATGGCGAGCGGCGGAAAGATAGAGATCGAGAAATTTAATGGTCAGAGTTTTGATTTGTGGAAGCTCAAGATGGAGGATCTGCTGGTGGATAAAGATCAGTGGATCGTGGTAGATCCAGGTACTAAACCAACGGAAATGTCAGATGAAGACTGGAAGAAACTGGATCGGAAGGCTAAGAGCACAATACGGTTGTGTGTATCAGATTCAGTATTGTTGAATGTATCTAGGGAAGCTAGGTTGACGAATTTGTGGGAAAAAATTGGGACTTTGTACCAATCTAAGTCTCTGGTGAATAATCTGTTCCTGCGCAAAAAACTATACAACCTGAGGATGAAGGATGGAGACTCGGTGACAGAGCATCTGAATGCCTTCAATACTGTGGTAAGTCAACTGTCATCTGTTGATATTAAAATCTCAGATGAAGATAAGTGCATCAGTTTGTTATGCTCTCTACCAGACTCGTGGGACAGTCTGGTTATTGCAATAGGTAGCAATACAACTACCTTGAACTTTGATGACATTGTCTCAGCCTTGCTGTCGGAGGAAATGAGACGGAGAAATATGGAGGTTCAGAATGGAGATGCCTTATCTGTACGAGGAAGGTCCCAGAACAGAAACAAGAATAAGGTTTCGAGTGGGAGATCTAAATCTAGAGGGAGATCTAAATCTCCTGGAAAGTTTGTAAAGGTGTGCTGGAAATGCGGAAAGGAAGAACACTACAAAAAGGAATGCAGATCTAAAGCTCCTGAGAAAGGAAAGGGATCTGATGAAGCTCCTTCTGCAGAGGCAAAAACCACCTCGGATGAAGGTGGGGATGTGTATTTGGCTTCTTCTTCAAATACACATGTAGATCATAAGTCATGGTTGATTGACTCAGGTGCATCCTTTCACTTCACTCCCCATAGGGAGTGGTTCTGCGAGTATGAGAAATATGATGGTGGTGATGTCTTCCGAGGGGATGATAGGAAGGCCAGAATCGTCGGACGTGGAAAGGTTTTTCAAACTAAAGTGAGTGGAAGGTGGAAGGATTAGGAACACTTCAATTCATTCTTGTATTCTGTATTGTGGAAAATCTATTTACGCAAGCAATATGGATGATGCGGTGTAAAAAATAGGTATTAAAATATGGGCACATGAATGGTTAGGGGAGCAGCACAGTATTAATCACGAGGGAGTTCGAACACCAACTTTTATTTAAACTACAAAAACAGCAGCATTATTATAAATTATGTGATTTATGTGGTTGTAAAATGGGTGAAAGCGTAGCTATCTCTGGAGAAAATACCATGCTATGGCATCAAAGGCTTGGACATATTGGAGAGAAGGGCCTTCGGATACTACATAGAAATGGTATGGTAGAAGGTATGTCTAATTTCTCTCTAGATTTCGATTTCTATGAACATTGTGTATATGGGAAGTAGAATCAGGTGATTTTTCATTCTAGTGCTAAGAGGGCAAACAAGATATTAGAACTTGTGCACATTGATGTGTTTGGACCTATGTCAGTTCCATCACTGGGAAATTCTATGTACTATGTTTCATTCATAGATGAATTCTCAAGGAATACATGGATATATTTCTTGAGGAAGAAATCTGAGGTCTTTGACAAATTTAAAGAATTTTAGGCTTTGGTGGAAAACCAGACAGAGAAGAAGATAAAGGCGCTGAGGACAGATAATGGTGGGGAGTTCTGCAAGAAGGAATTTGAAGAGTTATGTAAGAAGTGTGGTATAGCACGGCAGAAGACTACTCCATACCTCAACAAAATGGAGTTAAGAAAGAATAGCAGGAACAGTGGAAAAGGCAAGAAGCATGAAGTAGGTAGAGTTAGGACAAGGTCAGTAGAGCGGTGGAGACTGATACATGATTAATAGATCACCTTCATCAATGTTGGATAATACAAGACTCCATGAGGTTTCATTTAGTAAAACCCTATATTTCACATCTAAGGGTATTTGGATGTGATGCATATGCACACGTTCCAAAGGAGAAAAGGACCAAGTTGGATAATAAATCTAAAAGGTGCATCTTTATTGGGTATAAGGATGGTTTAAAGGGTTACAAGCTTTGGAACCCAGAAACAAGTAAGGTTGTGTACAGCCGAGATGTGGTGTTTAGAGAGGTGAAAGATGTTTTTATACATGAATTCCTACCAAAGGAACTTGAGGAAGATGAGTTTGACTAGGAGGATGAATCAAGCTCTACAACATGAAAGATTCGAGGAAGAGGAAGAGCCACAAACTTCTTTTGAGGATCATTCTTGAAAGCGAAGAGTATAGTCATCGATTTTGTTTAGTTTGCCCCTAGCTGCAGGAAGGCGATCCCCGAGACGGGGAAGCTCATTATTGGAGGATGAAAACTGCGGAAGGAGACCATGGTTGATGAAATATGGCATCTTACAAAATGAAGGCATGGGATCTGGTGGGAATTCCAGTTTAGAGGAAAGCCATCGAGACAAATGGTCATTTAAAAGAACAGATATGAAACGAGGTGGAGAAATACAAAGTACAAGTTTGGCCAAAAGGTTATTCCCAAGTGCCAGGAATTGATTTTGGTGATATTTTTTCTCCTGTTGCCAAAGTTTCTTCTATTAGATTACTTTTATCTGTTGCTGCTGCATTTGATTTTGAGATAGAACAGATGGATGTGAAGACAACATTTCTTCACGGGGATCTAGAAGAGGAGATCTACATGAAGCAACCTGAAGGCTTTATGGTGAAGGGTAAGAAAGAACTGGTATGCAGGTTGAAGAATTCTTTGTATGGGTTAAAACAGTCACCAAGGATGTGGTATCAGAAATTTGATACCTATATACGGGGACTTGGCTTCACCAGAAGCAAGGAGGATCACTGTGTTTATTTTAAATTAATTGGTGACCGTATTATTTATTTGGTCTTGTATGTGGATGATATGTTGTTGATTGGAAATGACAAAGAAATTATTCAAGATTTGAAGACCCAACTGTTCTCCAAATTCGACATGAAGGATCTTGGTGCTGCAAACTATATTTTGGGCATGGAAATTAAGAGAGATCGGGCAAAGAGGAAGCTCTGGTTAAACCAGAGGAAGTATGTCGAGACTATATTGCATAGGTTCAATATGCAGGATAGTAAACCGGTGAATGTTCCTATTCCTGTAGGTGTAAAGCTATCTGCCGAACAGTGTCCCAAGACACAAGAAGAAGAGGAGGATATGTCCCGTGTTCCATATGCAAGTGCAGTGGGTAGCCTGATGTATGCAATGGTCTGTACTAGACCAGACATTGCACATGCAGTGGGAGTATTGAGCAGGTTTATGTCAAACCCAGGGAAGGAGCATTGGACAGTAGTGAAGCGGGTTTTCGGATATTTACGTGGCACTAGTGATTATGGCTTGTGCTACCAGGGAAGACCAGGATTGGAAAGAATGTTGGACATTCATGGTTTTGTTGATGCAGACTGGGCTGGAGATCTGGACCAAAGAAGATCTACAAGTGGGTATGTGTTTAGCCTATTTGGAGGTGCAGTCAGTTGGATGAGTAAAAGACAGTTTGTAGTGGCACTTTCAACTACAGAGGCAGAATACATAGCAGCCACTCATGCAAGCAAGGAAGCAATTTGGTTGCAGAGATTGTGTTCAAGTATGGGGTTGGTACAGCAAGCTATAAGGATAGACTGTGATAGCCAAAGTGCAATTTTCTTGGCTAAAAACCCTGCTTATCATTCAAAGACAAAGCACATTGATGTTCAATATCACTTTGTTAGAGATATGATTGAGGCTAAAAGGGTGTTGCTGGTAAAGGTGGACACTCTGAAGAATGTTGCAGATGCATTGACGAAGTCTGTGAGCACTCAGAAGTTCTCTTGGTGTAGAGAAACAATAGCTGTTGAAGAATTGGGCAAATGACTAAGCTCTCCTGGCCCCCCATGGAAAAGGAAACAACAAGTGGGAGAATGTTGGTGCATACCTCTTCTTTCCCATGACTAGTCCCCTTATGCGTTGTACTGGGCTGACTTGATGTTTTTGGTATGCGGTCCCACTCATATGCGGACCCACCCATGTTTTGTGCATGAGTTTGCACATGGTGAGTTTGCACATGGTTTTGGGGTACGATGGTTTTTAGCCTCTGGTATTTTGTAGATCCGGTCAAGGGAACTATGGTTATGTTCTAATCCAGGGTTAATGGATTGGGGTTTATGTATACTTTGGCATGTATATATATGTGTTGTAACACTAAACATAATATAATGAAAAATCAAGCTGGTTGTCCCAATTTGGGATCCAGGGGAAAATCTCTATTTTTATCTATTTTATGTTTTATGCTCTCGCTATTGTTTATTTTCTATTATAAGATTCGTGTGTAGATAATTTCTGTTCAGGGTTAAAACCTACATTGGGCAGTGCCTCGGTCCGAGCCATAGGTAATAGCCTTTAGTATCGCATTTATGGGCATAACACTGGCAGAAAAAGACAAAAAATGAGCTCCAGGAGGATCAGGGGAGTGAATTGGGCTCTTAGTAGGTTGGAGGCCTTGGCAAGGGAGTGATTGGGGCTCGAGGTCATTGAAATGTTAATTTCCCTCAAGGGTTGGTCAACTAGAATGGTGGGTTATCTTCTGGAGGTTTTGTAAGATGTGTGAATGGTCATGTTTTTTTTTTCCATCAGTTCCACTTCTTTAAGGTGACCTAGGAGGTTTAATCACATCATAGTGGCCTCTCATCACATGTTTACCCCACTTGTCCAGTTATCTTGGATAAATGTGGGACGAGGCTATTATAGTATACATATACTCCTCACAATTATAGGGTGTATTTTTTATCTCTGTGGATGCTAGTGGTGAGTAGATATATTAAATTTGATGTGGAGAAGGCTATGATATGATATCTAGAATGAGAGATTACTATCCCACCATAGGATAAACGCATACTTGCTAAGGAGGAGCCTCAGATAAAGCTTTAGGTGATTGTGGAGAAACCACATATGGAGGAGTAGAGACAAGGCCAAGTGGAGAAACCCAGTCAGCCATAAAATTCCAAAGATGGGAGTAAAAGAACCAAAGAATTTGAAATATTGGTGTACGATGCATGGGATCATGTGGGATATTGTACAAATTTGTGAAGGAAGAGTAGGTCATGAGAAAAGTAAGCTCTGCTTATGGCTCTCATGACATAACTCATTGAGTCATGGTCTTCTTTATTTGAGGAAATAGTTTCTCAACTAGATTGGGGTGATTCCATTGTTGAGGAATATGAATCCACCATGAAGAAAAATATATGGTAGGTGGATCCGATTCTAGAGAACAAGTCAGTTGTTGGTTCCAGATGGATACAAATTCAATCATGTAGATGATGAGAGCATCGAAAAGTACAAGGCTATATTTGTGGGTAAATGATTCTCAGAGGTAAAGGGAGTGGAATATGAGGAAACACTTACGCATGTGGAAATTTATTCCTTAATTATATATATTATTGAATTAGTTGCATAGATGAGAAGGAAGATCCATAATATTGATGTGAAGAATGCTTTTCTTAGTGCTGTTGTTAATGAATAAATTTACATGGAGAATTTGTTATCAAATTAACTCTGTTTTCAAATCTTTTCAGAAAAATCTTAGAGTTTCAGTGTCAACATTTTAGTTGTAATAAACAGGGAAATCATTGATAATAGGGTTATCAATGTTTTAATGTTCTTATAATTTTTTAGGAATAAATTCACTGACAAGGGGCTCATAAGCATTTCTGATATAGTTGAAAATATAATTACCAACACCAAAAATGGTTAGTTAAACAATTTGTTTTTTCCTAGTAAAACGTAGTAAATTTCAGAGCGGTTTTTGAATAGATGGAAAAAAAATTTTAAATCTCAACTTTTTTTTTTTCACAATGGACCAATTAAAAAAAAACTCAATCAGTTTTCTAAAAGATGTTATGGTTTGAAATATTAGAAGGCATATTTGAAGGTTGCTTTTCAGGATTTTTCAATCATGTTTTAGTAATGTTTTTCAAAAGACGTTTCCAGATAGATGATAATGAATTGTTAAAAACCAAAATATTCTTTTTTTCTTTAATGGACCCATTAATAATAACCTCTCTCAGTTTTCTAACATCTATCATGGTTTTAGAATTTCTAAGGGATCATTGTACCCTATTTTTTAGGAATTTGTGAGGGAAACACTCATAGAAAGTTGGTGACTTTGATGCCACCTCATCATATTAGGCATGTTGTTCGTTATCTCTAGTGATGTCTCCAACAACAACATTAGATTTATATGTAGATAGGCTTGGAAATTTTTATGTGCATGTATTTGAGAGATACACTATATATCTTTTATTGTTAGCAATTTGTAATGAAAGCTTTGTAAGAAACATGTTTTTAGTTAGCTTTTCATTTATATAAGGACAAGTTATGGAAATTGAAACAACAGGTTGGATTTTTTTTTTGCAAAAACATTTTTTATAGTAGTATATTTGAGCAGTATTGAATAACCTACAATGTTTGATGAGAATTTTATAGGAAACTTATGTGTCGTAGCTCCCTGTCAGTCTCTTATTGGTTTTATAAACTTTATTTCATGTCTGAAAATGCTAGAATCTAAAATTGGATCTCATTTATGCTCCTCTCTTCTATTTATCATCCATTATTATTTTTTATTTTGGTCAACTATAAGTGTCAATGAGATCTATAAATTAAATCATTGGTATTGGCTTCACACTGCAAATATGAATTCCATGGAGGTTTACATATTTGCAAGCTATGCTCCTATAAATCGTTCTCCTATTCCTCATTTTCTTAATCGCATCCCTCAAAATATATTGGTATAATTGTCTACCAAATTTTAACGATCAATAAAGGGATGATGTTGGTTTAAATTTGTTCAAATTTTATTTATATACTCATAAGTTAGGATTTTAGATTCTTGAATATTTCCTTGTGAATTTGTTCATTGTTATGAAAACAACTCCCAAAATAGAAGAAAAGAGAGATTAATGCCTTATAAATAACCCACTTCAAGGGGGAAACCTATTGTACATGACATAAATGAACAATTGTTGGATGATACAAATGAAAAAACCTCCTTTCTATATATATGAGTGCATCGGGTCACAATATAATCCTAGCCAGCCTAAAAATAATAATGTAAGGGCACAACAATAACAATAGCGGATTTTATGGGGCACAATAGTAATAATATGGGGGCTACATGTGTAAAACAATAACAACAAGGAAATAAAAATAAGGGGGATACACTAATAACAGTAAGGGACTACACTAGTAATATATGGACCTAACATACCCCTCTCCTTTTAAAAAAGTGTTGTCCTCAAAGCTTGAGTAGCTCTCATACCAAGTGTTATTAAACAAGCTCCTAAAATATAAGAAAAGAGAGATCAACGCCTTAGAAAGCATCCACTTCGAGGGGAAAACCTTCTTGACATTACATAAATAAAAAAAATTGGATGATACAAATGAAAAAATCGCCTTTCTATATATATTAGTCCACGGGGTCGCAATATAATGCTAGCCAACCTAACAATAATAATGTAAGGGCACAACAATAACAACAGTGGATTTTATGGGCAACAATAATAACAATATTGGGGCTACATGGGTACAAAAATTACAATAAAGGGGGCTACACTAATAAAAATAAAGGACTAGAATAGTAACATAGGGATCTAACATTTATTGCTACACTAGATGAATATGTGAGATCACAGTATGAAAGACTACAACCCGATAGTTTTCACTCTATAAAGGATTTACATACAAAATTATTTGAGCAATATAGAAAAAATTACCCTCCCTTATTCTTATCAAAATTTCATTCCGCATCTAGAAGATGGGCATGCTAACGAGGATTTTATGAATGAAGATATTCTTGAATATTTGTATCAAACTCCTTTCCAACATTATGAACATAAATTAAAGCATAAGCATTATGATATTCAAGGAAAATACCAAAAAAAATTAGTTTCTTCTCTGGCTGAAAATGAAGTCGATCAACATCTTGATATAGACAGTTTTTTTTCCTTCTCCTGAATTTGATGTTTATTTTCAATAGGATTTCAAGTAGGACAAAGTGCTTTAGAGTTGTCTTCCATCCCTTGAGAATGATGAAATTGTGTAGGTTTTGAATGAAAAATGGAATGACAAGAGTCATTATTGTTGTTTCGCATATTATTCATTTTTTGAAATTATATTTCAACAAGGATCTCATCGCAATCAGAGTTCTAAAATTGTATGAATTAAAACTAAAAGGAGTGAACCAGGAATTGGAAAGGAAATAATTGTCATAGATTCTTTTAAAATGTAAAATTCCATGTAAAATTTCACATCTCTTGGAAATACAAGCTCATAATTTTTACACATCCAAGAAGATATCCCTGTTAAGCTCCACGAATAATTAAACATACAAGCTACCACTATTCTATTTGAAAAATTCCAAACATAAACAAACTTTTTTTTTTTATGATAAGGATGATATAAATGAAGATTCTGTTGAGACAATTGATCCCTTTTCATCTGAGAATCACAAATTGTATATGATATACCAAGAAACATCCATTACAAAGGAAAAATGTCATCCTACTTTTTTAAATCAACAATAGCTACCTGTTCATGCTCTAGAAGATCCTTACACAAACTTGTTAGAGACATCACTGAAGGATGGTTTTTTTTTATTTGAATAGAGGGATTAGTTTCAAAATTTATGTTAAGTTGTCATGTTTTAAAATTTTCTTTTTAATTGAAGAGGGTGAAAGCAGGTTGCTTTCAAATATTCAGATACTTTCATGGCTTCACTGGTTCAAAGATGATTTTACCAGAATAGAGAAGCTAACGACTTGGAGTAGGAGTGAATGTGATAAACATGGATATTGAAAGATCCTTTTAGTTTAAACGTGCTTTTGGAATGCAATCAAATTAGTTTTTCGTAATCATCTTCAGCAATATATTTTCATTGTTACTAATTTCAGTGAGCAGTGAATTGTTTTGATTCTATTTCAACTTGATTTTAGTGTTTAGTTTTGAAATATTTATTTTACTTCAATTTGCAATAGTTTCTAGTTTGGATTGATTATAGGTTATCAATAGATCATATAATCAGGTATAGGTTATAGGTTTTTTGTATCAGAGCTAAGGATTCGCCCAATAGATTAGGCCTCTGGTCTATGGGGTTCTTTCTACGATCATTGATTTTTAGCATCTCTATGATGCCAATTTTTTTCACATTAACTCTATTTTTAAAAAAAATTAGAAAATGTTGAGAATTTCAGTGCCAACATTTTAGTTGTAACAAACAAGAAAATCATCGATAACAGGGCTATCGATGTTTTAATGTTATGATAATTTTTTTTGAACAAATTCACAAACGATGTGCTCATCTACATTTCTAATACAGTGGACAGGTCGACTATGAAAGCTAAAAATGGTTAGTTTAAAAATATGTTTTTCCTGTAAAAGGTAGTAAATTAGGGAGCGATTTGTGAATAGCTAAAGATATCTTTTTTATATGAAGGAGGTTTTCATCCACAACGGACCCATTAAAAAAAAAAAATTCTCAGTTTTCTGACATGTGTTACGGTTTAAAATATTAGAAGGTATATTTGAAGGTTGTTATTCAGGATTTTTCAATCCTATTTTAGTAACTTTTTGGAAAATTAGATTCCAAATAACTGAGAATGAATTTTACAAAAAAAAAAAAAAAAAAAAGAGGTTTTTTTCCATGATGT
Source organism: Pinus albicaulis (assembly GCA_034641835.2). Lineage (NCBI taxonomy): Eukaryota > Viridiplantae > Streptophyta > Pinopsida > Pinales > Pinaceae > Pinus > Pinus albicaulis. The sequence goes on from JAXQQM020060627.1 coordinate 28,842, forward strand.
ACCCATTAATAAAAACCTCTATCAATTTTCTAACAGCTACCACTATTTTGGAGTTTCAAAGGGTTCATTTTAACATATTTTCAGGAATTCATGGGGGAAAAGCTCATGGACAGTTGGTGACTTGGATAACACCTCATCAAATTCGAATTTTTGATCCTTATCCCCTGCAATGACTCCATAAAAAAACATTATCTTTATATTCCCATAGGATTCAAAATTTTTATATGCATATATTTGAGAGATACACATTATCTGTTTTATTGGTAGAAATTTGTAATGAAAGCATTTCTAGAAATGTGCTTTTAGTTAGTTTGTCTTTTCTATAAAGACACGTTCTGAAATTTGAAACAAAAGGTTGGATTTTTTTTTTTTTTGCAATCTCTTTTTGTATATTGGCATATTTGAGAAGTATTGAATAGCATATGTTTTCTAGCTCCCTATCACTCTCTTCTTTGTTTTATAATATTTCTTTCATGTCTGAAAAATTTAGAATATAATATTGGATGTCATTTATTCTCCTCTCTTTTATTTATCAACGATTAGTATTTTTTTTCAAAAGAATATAAAATTTGTTTCACCTCGTTATTATTCTTCAAAATAATCCATATGTGAAAGGATTTGTTGCTACCATGCATTTTATGGATTTCTCATTAGATATGTAACCTCACTTCTTTAGTACTGAACTCCATTCACAATGATATGTTTTTTAAACTACCCAAGTAATTTCATCCTATGATATAATATCTAGCTATTGAACTCAAATGTGAAACCTTCTACTACAGTGACCATATAGTAGTTGAGTTTTATGGGGAGATCCGTCTCTATGTTGAAGGGCCAGCTTTCAACATAAAATAGGTCTTAAGGTTAGCTTACGGTTTTTCTAGCATCGAGGGTTTCCCCTAAATGAGCATGCGCAGTAATTTGAGACATATGATAGGGATATGCCTATGTAGAATTAGGAGAATGTTGTATGGTATCAAACAGGAACCCCAAGCACGATATACCTGGATCGACACATATCGTAGTGGATTTGGATTCCCCAAAAGTGAATAAAATGCTAATCTATATCACATCCTAGTAGATGGAAAGTTTCCTATATTGGTGTTATATGTTTATAACTTGATATTTACATGGGATGATTAATTGATCCACTCTTGCAAGGAGGACCTTGAAAGATAATTCAAGATGAAGGGCATAGGCTTGACGCATTACTTCTTTGGTTTGGATATATGATAGGGAGATATAGAGTTTTTTTGTGAGTGAGGGAAAGTATTCCTTCGACATAGTACAAATATTTCATATCCAGGACTATGAGCCTATGGAGACTCCTTTAACCAAAAAATGGAGGAAGGAACATGGTTCCTCATGACAAAAATGATATGATACCATCAATATATAGCTTGGGGGATCCTTGATGTATCTATTGAACACAAAACCTGACATATTCTATGTAGTTAAAGATTTGAGTCAAGCTATAGTGAATCCTGCTAAGTTGTATTGGAAGGAAAGTAAGCATGTTTTAAGATATCTTAAAGGCACTACCGATTATGGATTATGGTATAGAAGGGAAAAGGGAGTGAAGATCCAAGGCTTCACTTATGAATATTGGGGATGAAATACATTAGACAAAAAAAGTACTTTAGGTGGCATATTTAGTGTTGGGTTTACAACAAGTTACTGGTATAATAGGAAGCAAAGGTCTATGGTACTCAACTTAGCAGAGGTTGAATACATGATTTCAAGTGAAGCAGCGTGTGAGGGCATATGGATGATGAAAATAATTGTCGATATTTTTCATTCAAGCGATGGATCTCATAGTTATTTATTTTGATAATCATATTTGTATGAAACTCTCTGAAAATTCAGTGTTTCATGACAGATCAAAACACATTAATATTATATACCATCACTTGCAGGACTTTATGTAGAGAATAATCATGATGCTACAGTACATTCTTATCTGAAAATCCAGTATTTCATGATAGATCTAAAAACATTGATATTCAATATTGTCACTTGAGGTACGGTGTGAAGAGAAGAATCATGATGCTATAGTACATTCTAATTGAGGAGTAGGATGAAAATATCTCAAAAAAGGCATTTTCATGAGGTAAATTCAAAATCCACAGGCGCCTGATAGGGGTGGTGTAAAATACCTTTCTTGCTAAGAGGGAGTGTTACAGATGTAGCAAGGAAAGGGTCAATTTTCCACATCAACGAGATGACTTGGATTTCAGATAGCTAGAGTGAAATGGTCGTGTCTCCTAGTTGGATGATTAAATTTTATTTTGTAGTCTAGGAGTAGAGTTGTGCATGTATAGATTGTTAAGATTTAGAAATCTAGTTGAGTTATTGTTGGTTGAACTCAGTTAAATAAGATCAAGCAATTAATTGAGTCAATCAAGTAATTATGAGTGTTTTAAATGCAATGATCTCTCAATTAGCTTATCAATAAACCCAAATTATCCCAGACATGCATGGAATTCGAATTTCCCAACTGAGTGGATGAAAAAAATAATAATGTAAAATTAGTTGTATATTAGTTGAGCTCACATACTTTGCATTAGATGAAGGTGATCAATCCTTCGGAATTGGGAAGGAAATAGGGACTTGTCATATTCTTTGCTCAATTTCTCCATAAATTTTTAAGCAAATAGGAGGATGGCTAAGGTTTCAATAGGCTAAGTGTTGCCCATAAATAGTCATTTAGTAGACGAAGAATTTTATAATGCAACGTGTGCTTGAGTCTCAGAGAAAGTCATCACAATAACTTTTCATTTTATTTGAATTAATGCAAAGAGGAAAAAGGGTTTTTCCCAGCTGAGTTCCTCTATAAATCATTGTGTTATTGTTGTTTTTGTGTTTTCATTTGTCTCTAAATTTTGATTTTTATTCTGCATAATTTTAGAGAAGAATTTGTGTCTATTGTTTTCAGTTTGAATTCTTGAGAAATTACAATTTATATTAATTTATACACATTTTTATGCACTCATATGGATGCATTATTTTTTTCTATTTCTTTATGGATATTATTTTCAAATACATCTCTTGAAGAGGAGTTTTGAACCCCCTTTATGTGATTTCTTAGATGTTCTGATCCATTCCTCTATTTGCATTGGGTTTATGAATTTCTTAATCAATGGTTCTTTTCAAATATCTCTCTCAATGATTAGTTTACATTCCTCCTTTCCAACCAAGGCATTTGAGAAAAGTGATATGTGATTTATACCCCAACGATGTTTTTACTTGGGATTTTTATGATAGGCCCTACATGTTAACCAATGGAATTACCCTTCGCTTCTTGGTTCCATTCCAATGATAAAAGAATAATTAATTCCTAATTATATTTATATTCTAATTGGGGATACATTCTAGCAAGAGATTTAGTATAAGGATGGAGAAGAGGATGCATTTCATGAATACCACCCTGCTCACCATAGAGGTCCACCTATCTACGTAGAAATTTAACTTATTATTGTTATCTATGAGCCATAAGTTATAGCTACAATTTTACTCTATATCTTTGAGTGCTTCATCTAGAAATCAAAATAACTATATGGTTCCCAAAAATGGGCCAAGGAGAAAGTGAGAAACTTTGAAATCATGTTTTTGCGGTGTTGGCATAGTAGGATGTACAAAAAAAATGAATTATTTCGATCCACTTACATTTAAATGGATATGGAGAAGATACAATATAACTAATTAAAAATTTTGGCCTCTCTACTAGCTCCATTCTTGAATTTTAGAAGGATCATGGAATAGTCATGATAATTCTCATGTCCTCTATGATTTGAAGATTTAGCTTATGGCCTCTAGTTCAAATTGTGTGGTTGTATATGTTTTATTATGCACATTTTTATCACAAGGAATGTTTCTTGGAAATCAACTCTATTGGGGTGCTAAATTCTCGATTCTACCAAGTTTTAATTTGGGGACACTAGTTTTAATGATATCGGTAAAGGGAACTACGAAATAAAAATGCATTGCAAATCCATCAGTGAAAGACATGCCTTATAGGATCTTGTCTTTTGAATCAATGAATTTCTTTAATTATAAATTGTTTCTTTAACTGATCAACTTGTTCACAAGAAGCCCACAAATGAGAGCTATTAGTGAAACTAGTTGTTCGAGGTTATTGACGTTGCAATCAACACCCTCCGAAAATTTTCCTACACTTGACTTTTGTAGCGTACTAAAGATATTTTGAGCTATATGATTATGGTCCCTTCATGGTTAGTTTATGTGTTATTCTCAAATTATAAGTGCCAAGGGTACTTGCTCACACATGGTCATGAATTCACAAATGCATGTATTTCTACGCAAGATTATATAGACATTGCATAACTCTTCAAAGTAAGGCTTACGAAATTACTATTGGTAGTCACTATGAAATCCATAAGCACAATATACAATACAACTCATGTCAAAAATTAGTGCACACTCTCCATTTCGAGTCTTCCTCACTTTGTTTACAATTGTACCTCTATTCCAATGAATTTTCTCAACTTTTTCTTTTGCGCACTTTTTATTTTTTAAGTGTTTCTTTGTCCTTTGAAGCTATTTCTTTTTCTTCCTTTAACTTTAGAAAGTGTTTATTTCATGTTATCTTTCTTTTTCCATGTACCACTTTCAATTTCCTTAGCTTTCGCAAGTGTCATTTTCATTCTAATTTCTCACCACCATTTCCATTCATGTATGTTTCTCACCCTTCCATATTACTAGAGATAGATCTAACACACTCTTCTACATTACATGGTCTTATATTTAATTAAAACATGTGCTAGACACATTCTTACAACTCAAAACACTTTCTGGTTATAGTCGGCCCTTGTGTCACAACTTGTGTTCTAAGTTTCGTATTGCTAGGTTTCAACTATCACACTTAGAAATAAGCATCACTTTGTTGTATTTCCAAGCTGTGTTTGTTGTTCATGAGTTCCATGCATTCCTCTGGATTGTATTCATGACATTCATGTGTGTAATCCATTTTTTAGTATTTTTCAAGTGCTTTTCCCTATCTTGATGTACTAGTCCACCTCCCCCTTTATCCCCCTCTACGTGTCTCTATCTCCCATACCGCCTGCCCCCACTCTCCCCCTCTCCAACACTCTCCTTCTCACAAAATAAACTATCTATCTCTTTCCCTCTATTAATCCCTCTCTACAAGATAATCTCTCTATTTCTCCCTCCATATCCCTCCATCCCTCTCTTTCCCTAAATCTCTCCCTCCCTATCACCCTCACTCCCTCTCCCTCTCTCTCCCTCTTTATCAATATCTTTCTCCTTCTATCCCTTTCCTTCTCTCTCTATCCCTATATATGTCTCTCTCCATTTATCTCCCTCCAAATCCCTCCCTTCATCCGTCTATCACTCCCATTCCCTCACATTCTCCCTCTCCCTCTCTATCTCTCTTTATCCCTATATCCATCTCCCTTATACCATTATCACTCTCTCTCTCTCTCTCTCTCTCTCTCTCTCTCTCTCTCTCTCTCTCTTGATATAACTCTCCCCCTTCCCATATCCTTCTCTCTATTTCTTTTCATCTATCCCCTCTCTCTCCAACTCTCTCTTTCTGTCTCTCCTTCTCTCTCTTCTCTCTCTCCCACCCCCTATCTCTCTATCTCCCCCATCTCACTCTCCCCATATCTCATTATATAACTCTTCATTTCCACCAACCACCTCTCTCTTTCACTCCATCCATTTACATAATTCTCTCTCTCACCCTTCTCCCTCCCCCAACTCTCCCTCTATCCCTATATACATCCACCTCTCTCCTCCTCTCACCATATATCTCTTGCCATTCCACCATATCTCTTGAATTATCTCTCTCCTCCTCCCCCCTCTCTCTCCCACTTTTACCTCTCTCTCTCCATCAATTTGCATCTCTCTCTATCTATCTCTCTTATTCTCTCCCTCACACTACATATTTCTCTCCCCACCTCTCTGAGTCCCCCTCTTCCTCCTTCCCTTCCTCTCTTTCTCACTTTTCCTCCTTCCATCTGTCTCTCCCCCCTCCACTGTCCTCTCTCCCACTAACACTCACTCTCTCTATCTATCCCACTCTATTTATCTTCCTCACCCACCACCCATCACTTTCGCTTCACTCTCAACATCCCTCCCTCCTCATTACTCCTCTGACCCCCCTCGCTATCACTGTCACACTCTCTCCCCTTCCCTCCCTCTTTCTCACCCAAATCCTCTCTCTATATATATATCTCTCTCACCCATACACTCTCTCTCTCTATTTCCCTCTCCACTGTACTTCCCTCTCCCTCCAAACATCTCTCTTTCCCTCTATCTATATTCCTCCCCACTCACTCCCCCATTTCCATATCCCTCCCTCCCTCTTTCTCTCTCACTGTCCCCTCCATTCCTCTCTCTCTCCTTCGCTCTCTCTCTCTCTCTCTCTGACTCTCTCTCTCTCTCTCTCTAACTCTCTCTCTCTCCTTAACCCTCTCTCCCTCTCTCTCTCTCTCTCTCTCTCCCATCTGCCCAAAACTCTCCCCTCTCTCCCCAACTAAACCTCTCTCTCTCTCTCTCTCTCTCTCTCTCTCTCTCTCTCTCTCTCTGCCACCATTATGTTCTCCCTCATTAGCCCTCTCTCTACCCTTAATGTTCATCTCACTCTTTCTCCTTGTCCCACTCTCTATTTCGCCCCACTCCTCTTTACCCCTCCCTCCACCCCTAGGGTGCTCTCTCTCTCCCCTAGACAGACACAAACACTCTCTCTCCTTCTCCCACTCCTTATCATCTCTCTCTATCTCTCTCTCTCTCTCTCTCCTTGACTCCCTCTTCACCACATTCTTCCACCATCCGTCCCTTCTTCTTCCTCTCTCACAATCTCTCTCTGCCATACCACTACCTCTCCCCGTCCTATCCGCTCATTACCCCTCCCTTGAATCACTCTTATATATTATACCTCACTCTATTTCTCAGTGTACCCTATCCCTCGCTACACCCTCTACCCCTCCCCTCCTCTTATACCCAACCCTCTCGCTCTTATTCCCTCACATTCGATGTCACTCCCTCACCCCTCTCAAGCACCTCGCATGGTGTCTGTGATTAACTACCTTGCTCTCCTTCTCTCTTGCATGCATCCACTCATTATTTATACATTTAAGAATAATTAAAATCTTTATAACAACAATAAATTTATGTACTAGAACATATAAATAAAATTTTCAAATAATGCTAAATACTAGGAAAAAAGGATACGAAATATGTTTTTACTTATAGTATCATGCATTCATTTTATATAAATAATAAAAACATAAATTACAAACACCTAAAATAATAAAATAATATATTTTTACATAAAAGCTAATATTCTATAATAATGCATATAAAAATAATAAAAACAATATAGACAAATAAAATTATAAGTAAGAAAAATATTCCTAAGTAATTTTCAAATATCAAGATAATATTATTTATGAACATTTAGAGTTATCATTACATGTATGTTAAAATAATTTAAATTCCCACTTTAGAAAGGGCTGGATTAATAACTAATATATTAGACCATAAAGTAGAAAAATATGTGTTAATTAATCAAAACATTAAATTAAGATTACAATTTTAAGATAAACGATATAATTTATGGTAATTTCTTTAAGAAAAACATCCACGTCTTAAATACTACATAGATTCCTCTAAAATAACATTATGTATATTAGAATACTTAAATTCAAAAAATTATTAATACCTCAAAGAATTAAAGTAAAATTAAATTAAAATTCTATTAAAAACCTATAATTTATAATAATTTTGGAAAAGAAAAAGAGCAACACAATGCATCTTAAAATACTTATAATTTATTAGTCCCTCCCTTTGGTGGTGAGACTATAGCGTTGAGTTGAATATTTTGAATAAACGTTATTTAACTAAAATTCTTCCAAAGACATTATATTTTAAATTATTTAAACATAAGATCATTGACCAAGAAGTTTGACGCGTTATTCGCCGCTTCACCCATTTCAATGTAGTCATTCCTTGTCAATGTAAAATAACCAAAGTCGAAAACAAAAAACTTATTTAAAAAAATATATCCAAAGTTTGAAGGTAAGATATTGAGGTTTCATTTTTTATATCCAAAGTTATTAATATCTGCATCTGCAGACCTTGTATCGTAGGTGTTTCTAATATTGCTATCAATGCCTGTACATTCCTCCAACTTCATGTGTAGGTTTTCTTGCGTATTTCGTAGATGGACATGTTACTTGTTCACAGTGCTCCATGTGTAAAAGATTTCCACGTGATTAGATGCCTCAAAGCATCCACTAAAACCGTTGGTCTGATCAATGACATAAGACAAATCACTTTTCTTATTCTCTGTAAGTCCCATCGACAAAAGCACCTTCTGCATCATCTCATGTTTTACCCACGACAAATCTTGTCCTGCTGCATTCTTAAAAAAATACAGTATGTGTGTATACTATGTTTGTCATCCGATTAATGTTAAGAACTACATAGCGTTACCCTCACGACCTCGGTGTTTCTCTCTGTGATATGGAGCTAACTGACGAGATTGGATATTTCCTTGTAGATGGAAACAGGACAAGCCTTATTTTCAACAAATACTCGTGGAACCAAGGTTTGATTCATAATTGCTTCTCATTATATGCAAAGCTAAGTAAAAAAAAATCAATTTTGATTTGAACATTAAATTTGCATCTTAAATATTGTGTACACCTTTGCTAAACTAAGGTAAAATGGATTTGATATCTGCCACTTGGCCAGAATGAAAACATTAATACAGAAAAGGTAATATTTTAATTTGATGCAGACGCCAAAATTACTATTCGTTGAAACTCCAGTGGAAGTGGCGTTTTCCTACTCCAATACTTTGGCTCATTACAATACACTTTGTGACAACATAACTGGTGAAAATTTTAAATTTTTTTTGAGCCATGTCTGACACGTTACTGGAAAAAAAAAATGAAAGTGTGGCATATTACTAATTTATTTGTGATCTGAAATGTTTCCTTAGCCATAGATACTTACACGTTCCTTCCAAATTGGTTCAAGAGTTTTCCCTAGTATATAGGACATGATTTTCAATGTATTTCCACATTACACGAGAGAGCTATGGAATCGAGTTTGATCATATTTCAAATATTACAACGTTTTATTTCCTTAATATATTGTAATTATCTCCATGCCCATTGTGGAAGATTCTATTCATAATTGTCTATTTTATTAACACGATATTATCCACTCCTCCTATAACTGTTGTTTTCTTAAGGTTGGTAGCCTGAACTTTATTTTATCTTTGTAATTTGTGCATAGGATACCTAAGATTTAAATGAAACCAGCAATTATTATTGGGATGCATGTTTCACATGGTTCTCGAGGACATGCAGATTGACCTTCAATTTTAACTGTATAAGTCTTTGTTTCACTTATACTACCATGTATACGTGTTTCTATTCCTGCGCCTGAATAATGTTACAGAACATTAGTTAGACATTATGTTTGTAGGTCAGAAATATGCTATTTGATATTAACTATTCTTTAGTTATAACCTATCATTTTGTCATAGCCTTATCAGTTACGCGTTGCTACGATTTCGAATTATGTACTCGTTGGATCCATTTTTGTTCCAACCTGACTCTTTGAAGTATAAGGATTTCTTGTATTCCCCACATACTGTAAGAGCTCACAAGTAGATTTTTTAGAATTGATTATTTGTTTGTTAAATGTAATATTATAAAATGTGTATAAACTTTTTCCCCTAAGAAATACAAACCTTTTCCATTGTGAAAAGATTAGGGTATACTCTGTAAAATTTATCATTATGTTAAATACAACTATATTATAGTCAACCTATCATATAGGTATCCAAATCACTACAGTGGATTATTATTGCTAACGGTTCAACCTATCATATAGGTATCCAAACCACTACTGTGGATTATTATTGCTAACACTTCAAGACCTCCCAGACATGTACTCTAGTATCTAGTGTCTCTTGAAATACTTCAAAAGAGGAGTGGCTTGGATGCACCCATATTTTTCATCCCAGAAATTTTATTTTTTCCCTGTATCCTCAAGCTGGCACAATAGTAAGCATTGTTATATGGGTATATTGTCATTGATCAAATGGTTTTGATAGAAATTTTGTAACTCTTGACCGTCAATGCTTTTTTGAACCATCCGTTACAGACGGTCAAATGCTTTTTTGAACCATTAATGAAAGGCTAAATAAATTTGCCACCATTCACCGCATGGAAACGTTTACGTTAGCACTATGGAAAATCCATTGGGTCCCCAAGGTTCACCGCCTCAGCAGAAAAATCATAGAATCACGATTTCTTGAATCCAAAATCACTTTCATCGTGATTTTTTGTTTTATTTTTGAATTGCGTGTCCAATTATCATATTGATTTTTTTCTGTCTTTTGAATTTCGTGTCCAATTATAATTATCATCCTGACTTCTGGAATCCCAACCATTCACTTGTATGCACTTTGTGCTTTTCTGTTTTTTTATTGAATCGCTTATGGAATTGTCTTTTTTTCATTAGCTTTTTTGAATTTCAAATCCTCTGCACACAATTCCTTGAAGTGTAGATTCATCCAAATCAATAAAGTTTTAAATTATATTAATAAATTTTAGAATAAATTAATACAATGACAATTTTTAATGATTTCGAAAATTATTTTCTCATGCATTTATTATTTTATTTAATTTGAAATTATATGTATATTGTTAATCATAAGATAACAAAGATGGTAAAGAAGAGTGACTATAACTTTACAATGATTACTTTTGTGTAGATAAACAATTGAGTTTTTATATCCACTTCTTTTCATGGGATATAAATTTTGTAGGGAGGATAAAGGCTCGGCTTTCTTGAAACATTAGCTAGAGTCTAGATAAAGTTCCAACCATTCACCCTATATAAAGGGCTACTGAAGAGGAAAAAAATATTTTCATTCTTTGTTTTTTTTTTAATTGGGTTTTAATCATTTCTTTGTTTATATCTATATATATATATATATATATATATATATATATATATATATATATAATTATAATTTCTAAATATGCATCTTTTTACTTTAAAGTATTTGTTTTGTGTTGAGATATTGAAATATTGTAGCAAGCATAAAGGCCCAACTTTTTTGAAACATTAGCTAGAGTCTAATCTAGAAAAAGTTCCAACGGTTCACCCTATACAAAGGGTTAATAAAGAGGAAAAAAAAAATTCATTCTTTTTTTAATTGGGTTTCTTTAATTATATATATATATATATATATATATATATATATATATATATATATATATATATATATATATATATATATATATATATATATATATGCATCCTCTTGCTTTAATGTGTTTGCTTTTATTGAGGTATTGCATGATTTGGGTTTATGTATGCACAAAATTTAAATAATCATTCTTCTTTTTTATAATGTATTTGACATAGGTTAAAATACTTAGTTGGTTATGTCTCTCTATTAACATCATTTGAAACCCATTTAGTCACCACCTTTCGCATAATCAAAATCCAAAATAGTTCTTAATATTTACATTCTTCCTCTTCGACATGAATATTGCAATACCCACCAACCCACACTTTTATTTAGGAGAAATTTCCTCATCAACATCGCATTTCTTGTAACTTTGAACCTCATCTCGTGGTTCAAAAAGTTGAGAACAAATGTGGTTTAGCTCACATTTCCACAAATTTAATATATTTTCCTAGGTGTAACAAAATGAACAATGCATATTGCAATCATCATCATATACCTCAACAAAAAATATACAAAGGTATCATCAATGCAGAATTGAATCCACTAATTCATTATTGTGACACTTTTCAAATCATTTTCAATAAATTAAAAAAATATTAATAATTGTATAATATTTGAGCTTCTAGTTTTAGTTATTTCAATTTAGAGAGTCATTTAAAACTCTCTATCTTTTTGTAGGATCAAGTATTTTGTTTTTATAAATGCAATTAATTAATTGGGGAAATTCATGATATGGAAGAATGATAATTTTATTTTCAATTTAATCTACTTGAAACTAGACTTAATGAGGCTTGATTTGCTTCCTTTTTTTTAGCCCATCATTCATTTCTCCTCATTTTGAGGATGGAAATTAGGTTAAACTAAATTTGTCGAGGCTCAAGGGTTCATTCCACCTTAAAAAATCAAACCAACGAAGATGATGCAATTGTTGGTACCTTTCCATAATCACATATATACATCATAATTATCTAAAATATATCCATCAGACCTTCATTGGTGTGATTGTTGGTACCCTCCCATTATCACATATATACAACTTTCTCTTGAACAACACACAAATCACAATCTTGAACTATGGTGGGGATGTCAACATTTTCTCCTTCCAAACACTCTACATAGATCCAATTTATTCATTTATCTTATTATGTCAATGCTTAGTTTTATTTTCCTTTTAATGGCACGTGATTGGTCGTTTTTTTGTATAAAATTCTTTATCTTAAAATTATTATTATCTTCAATTAATAAGTTAACATCATTGTATGTTTTTTCTTGTGAGCTCAATTTATGATACTTACACTCGATATTTCTCACTCTTGGATGGTTGCCTCTAAAGCCAACACCATAGTTGCTTATTATGTAGGGACCTTATCTCATAATCTATGTTGTTTTCTTTACATATTAGTGTTCATCTCACACATTGACAAGGTAATTTAAATAATCGTATGTGGACTTCAAGAAATATGCATTAAAGTGTTAAGTCCCTTTTGATATTTAGTTCTCCATCCCCTCCATTGCTAAACCTTGATTATGGTGCTATTTGAATAACTAAATAAGAGAGAATCAACAATCTTGATTTTTTATGGGGTTTTTATGCAGACTAACAAGTCATTTCAGAATTATTTCAATGTCCATTAGTTTTCCTCCATTAAAATTTATCTCAATTTGAGCCGGATATCATCTAGGATTGGTTCTCTAATCACTAACTAAAGGCTTTGTGAAATCCAATTTTTTCTAAAATTCCATTTATTAAGTAACTTAAAATTACTATTATGAATTACCAAGTCATAATTTATTTCTTAAGGTCTAATAAGAAAATAAAATTAGAATTTTTTACCATACACTTCATTCGAACATGGATTGCACAACTTGTTATGGGTATGATAAATGGGATTCTTTGATCGATTTTTAGAAAAATACACATTGTTTATGTAAATAGACTACTTTTCCTTTCAATTTTTTGGTGTCTTTTATATTAGTTATGACCAAAATTATTTCTTTGCAATATATTACTAAGTTACTAAAAATTGGAAAGAAACAAGGTATATTATTTCAACATCTCTGAAAACAACTGAAATATATGGAAATATAAGAATTTATTTGAAGATGAGGAAAACTAGGAACATGAGCGCAAAACCAAAAATACTCCATCAATTTTTCAATTATTAGATATTGAAATAAGAATGTGAGTATATCAAGATAAGTACATAAATACATCAAGTTTCTAGATGACAATGATGGAGATCAATATCCATTTAATACCCCACATTATGCTGACATTGAGTTTGAGTTTGAGGATGTTGGACATTGCTACTACTAATCAACCAATGAAATATCATGCAAGTGTCCAACACCATTGCATTAAGATGTGTACCTTTAGCATATAAAGTTTGTACCTTTGGAAACCATCTTTTGTATCTACCTTTATTTTGATAGATAGGAACATTTTCTAATGGAGCAATACTAAATCTTCTATCTTTATGCAGGTGAAACTATCATGCTTTCATAGCTTTATATAGTTTTATCTCTAATTTTTTTCACATTCCAATGTAATTAATATCCATCTTAAAATATAGGACTTGTTTACCTTAAAAATATGAATTAAAATGCAGAAAAATTGGAATGTATTCTAGCCATTTTGTACTCTCCTTGTTTTTTTCTAAAAATTGAGATCCATATTAAAACGCATGTCTTAATCAAACATTGGATCATATAGAAAAAATAAAACTAAAAAATTAACAGTTAAGTGATGTTTAATGAACTGTGTATATACACAATGGTGGAGGTTTTAATAGAAACATAAAAGATGGAGTTTTAATCCAATAAAAATATCATTTGACTGAATAAATAAGTGCCCACGATAATCAAGTCATATGTGGGTTAATTTAAGGAGGCATAAAAAATATGTGAGAGTTGAATAATATACTTAATGAATTTGAAATCTAGATGCATTAGACTAATAAATTTATGAGTTTACCATGGCCAACATATTAAGGATAAACAAAAATAATTTGAGAACCAAAGAGAACAATACTAGGTAGGGGAAAGTGATTTAAATTAATATTAGATAGGTTAAATTCATAAATATGTGGGTTATAGTGATTAATGAGAAATATATTTAATAAAAATCGCAAAAAAGGACTCAAATAACTACATTAACTGTGTAATTTTATGGGTTCAGGAACCCTAGACACACAAAAGGAATACAATGTATTCTAAATATGAAAAAATAATAAATGAGTGTCCCTAACCATACTCCAGAGTCTCTTAATACTTTTTTTTTAACATTCAAAGTTTTAAATACCAAGCACAAATTCTTAAGCTAGTTGCATAGCTCGAGGCCCAATATACTAAACTATTTTAAAATATATGTAAAAATGTATCTATGCCATTTTATACTTAGTATCGATATCGATATTAGTAATCAACTAGAGAAGAAGAGAGGAGTTAAATGGGTTCTTACCTTGAAAGGTAAATCATATCTATAACGTTGAGATAACCTTGAGATGAGGTTTGAATATATAGCTTGTAATAAACCAAATGAGAACATTTTGTTAGTATCCACATCACAATACCTAAGAAATAAATAAGTATTTTGTGCTTAGAGACTAAATTGTGAACTTGTATTTAGGGTTTCAAAGTACTTGTGGATTTCTGGCACCTATTGGAAGTATGAGAAGTTAGAAATCAAATTCTATTGTTAGTCCCACAACATTCAAAACTAGAAAAAGAAAAGTTTCATATATATAAACACTCTTTGTTACAATAAGTAACAAGAAACTAAAATAATACTAAGTGTACATGGTACAAAGAACAATGAGCTAGAATTATCTAATGTAATACCTAGTAGCAAGTATATATAAGGAATATTCAATAGTTGAAACACACTGCAACACCAATCATAGATTTTATACTTTAGCTTAGTATCATCGATAAAATAAACAATTGAAAGCTCACGGATAATTAGCATGAAGTACCAACATTGGAAATGACTATGATAGGATCTATAATTGCCTCATTAACATTATAAACTGATTTTAGGGCTTGTAAAAAATATATGACATTGTAGTGGCCCTTTAAACTAATAAAAATTCTATATCTAGGAGAAAATGGTAATTAATAGCATTCATAGAAATTTTAAATGACAATCCTCATGTTTGAATGAATTGAGAAACTCAATATTCGAGTAAATATTCATCCCATAAATCTGAAAATGAGAAGACAAAGAATGAAATAATTAAGCGAATAAAAAGTGAGAACAAGAAAAATAGTGAATGTTTAGGATGGGGCCTTTATTTTTTTGAGAAAAATGAAGGGACTACGATGGTCTGCCAACATATATCTTTTATTTAAATCATCTACAAAATTATTTTCCCACTATTCAAAATATTGAGGGAAAACAATAATACATGTCATAAATTACATGCTTAGCTATTTAATTTCCTTCTCTATTCACTAATTTTTTTTTTTGTCATTTATGTAAACACACATATATTAAATAATCATGGATTAATACATGCTTTCAAGATGATTTTTCAACTACAAGTATACATCGATTAGTGAGAATTACTTAAAGCTTATTACTACACAGCACATGCATTCCCTTCCATGTTACCTATTATAGAAGAAATTTCATCCTAAAAGTGGCCTCCTAGGGAAAATTTATAAAATAATAGGAAAATAATAAAGTAAGAGGTATGAATTTGGAGGGAAAATACGAAAAATACATTTTTTCATTGTATTTTTTACTTATCTGCTTATAGGTTAACTCAAATTTCAAGTGTAGACACTCATTGGATGTGGAATAAAATTCTGCATCCAATGAGTACCCATTATGCATACTTTTCACAATACCTACATTCATAAAAATTTAAGACACATTAAAAAACTGTATCAAACATGTATCTTCAATTTTTACCTATTTTAATCTTCTCAAAAGCATGCATAGTGGGTACTCGCTAGATGTGTAATTTAATTCCGCATCGAATGGGTGTATACAATTGAACTTTGAGTAAAAGTATAAGGAGATAACGCAAAAATATAGTGAAAAAAAAATAGTTTTTAAATTTTCTCTCCAAAATATGTACATGTACATATTTTTCAATTTAAAGGATTTTAATTGGTTTACATGTTATGTACGTGAAAATTTCATCGGAAAATTTAAGCTAAACTTTCCTCTAATGTATATAATTTTCATTTATAATTTTGATACAAGCACTTTCATAGTAAATATCATTGATAACAACATAACTGCATTAATTTTTTTCCTTATCTAGATAATATTGAACAATTGAAAATATTGTAGGAAAAAAATGTTCCTTGCAATGAGCGAAATTATAAAATAAAAATTCCTATTTGGGATTTTTCATCTTTACTACTAACAACTTGTTTTTGTTTTGTTGGTATTATTACTCCTCCCCACACATAGTTTAAAAGTGTCTTTAATTTTAACATATGTTCTTTAGTTTCTACTTTGGGATTTTTACAGGAGTATCTTACTCAACATTGAGCATATATTTCTCTAGCTTTGCATTTTTTTCTTTTCTCCATCGAAAAAAAACACCTCTCTAGATACACCATCTCCTGGTGGTAATTATTCCTCTTGTAATATTGGGGAATCATTGGAGGTTATAACCCATACAGAAACCACATTTTTCTTTAGTACATTTGGCTCCAACCATCTAAAATAGTTACAAATAGTAGAAAAAGTTGAATACTCATGTGTGGTTCACCACAATATTTCTATGAAAAACATACAATTATTTTTAAAATAATAAATAGATATTTACACACATGCTTCAAACATTTCAAATTTAATATTTCAATCTGGGCTATTGTAAAGGAACTAAGCCCTGGTGCAAAAGAATTAATATGTTTATGATTGGGCAAGATTGTGGATAATGTTGATACTGTCATAAATATTTAGAGTTACATTTTTTCCTATCGTTATATCGCTTTGTATTATTTAGTTAAAGTGATAACAAATATACATTCTTGAATGAGGGATAAACCAACCCATAATGTCTGAATGGAATGTAGATTATCTTTGGCCATTTTTGTCATCAAGGTGGTAGCTGAAACAAGTTGTACATAGTAACCTTCTCCCATCAGAAATTCAAGGGATGAACCACCTAGATAATTACATTGAGATCATCTCAATAACATCATTTTATCAACAATTCACCACTTGGGTTCTAGGAAAGTGGGTTGGACTCTTTGGGCACGTAATTTAGACACTAGGGAATATGCTTTATCATGGATATATGCATTTTAAAAGATAGTTTATCACTCCTATTCTATATCGATATTATTCTACCTATTAGTCTCATGTTTCACCCTATTCATCATAAATACTTGGTTTGACATTACCACAAATATGGTAAATTATAAAAAAATGAATTTCCATTAAGTTCTCTTAAAATAAAATTCCATAACTCAAAGAAATATATGCTAATACATCTAGATGTTCTTTCATGATTGAGTGACCTAAATTTGTGCCATTAAAAATTTAGGATTTACACTGCCTACCATCCTAGAAATGATGCGGTAAGCTTGGGAGGAATCCCTAGAGATATGTTACAGAAAAAGGTATTATCCCAATTGAAATTTCCCTCTATTGAATATGATGTGAGGAATTCAAACACACATCCTCATAAAGGTATCAACACTAAATTTAATGAGAACCTATGTGCATGAGTACATTTCTTAACTAGTAAATGATGCCCTATAATTATCCATAAAAAACTAACTAAAATAAATCTATAAGCACATCTAAATGGTTAAATTTAAATATTATCTAAATTCAAACTAAATTGATGATAGTTCATACATTCTCATCTTAGGAATAAACTCTCCTACACCATCATTATTGTCATATGGAAGTGTTAGAGGAGGGTTTTATTAAACAATTGTACTATAATACATGAATTTACATGAGGAGGGTTGGCTCACTACAATATAGACCCCAAAACCTATGACACACGCTTATTTGCATGCAAAAACATTTATTTTACTCATTACTTATATTGAATATGTTATTATGTACACTTTTCAAGCTACCAAAATTATGGCATAACAAGGGTCATGTTCGTATGAACCCTTTTATTTGTTTTACCAAAACAAACTGGATGAAGAAACTAAAAGAGGGTTTTAGAGAAAAAATCATGGAAATATTTTCTAAGGAAATGAGGGGAGTATATAGAGAGTTAAAATTAATTCAATTCAAAATCACATTACTAGATACTTTACGTATGCTTCTCTAAATGAGTATAGTTCTTAGCCTTGGAGACCAAATACTTATAATTACTATTAAAACAAATATAGAACCTTTCAATCTATAAATAAACCAATATATTATTTAATTATATTCTTTATATGTGACACTTTTCTCTTGTAAATATATATTTAATATAACAAATTCTTCTAATATATTTTCTCCATGGCCAAAATAACTTCCCCTTATTAATTGTTTATATTAAGATTAAAATCCATTTCCGAATGATTTATCTTTCAACTAGAAAAAACAATCCCATACATATGGAGTAATACATTCTTGATAAAACTTGTATCCATATGATGTGAATGTCTTCATCTTAATGCCTTTTTTATCTTTATATAATTCACCAACTCCATGCATACCTAGCAAAACCATTTTAGTTTCCAAATTAAACATACTAGTGATAAAGGATTTTAATTCTTTAAGTGCATAGATTTCCCTACATGAATAAAGCTCATTTATACCATTAATTGTGATATAAGTTTTATATGTGCATTCCCACACACATACATTAACTTTAAATAGATGGAAAATTTCCTATCTCAAACATACTTTGAAAAAATGATTACCCAATCTAATATAAAGGGGATTACTATCTTCTACTTCTTTATGATCGTAGTTTTCCATTAAGAAATTCAATGTAAATAAAATGAAATTAATGGAAGTGAGGAATAAAAATTAAATAAAGCCAATTATATATATCCTTTAAAAATTTTGGAATGGAAGTTAGAAATTTATTCGAATAAGAACATGATAAAGTTAATAAATCAAACAATTTGAAGAGAACAAACCTTTATTGTGTTTAAATTAGTGTTGACGATTGGATAGTCTTTGTTAGGCTACTCATACATCCCTATATAATTATTTGTGAAAGGAATAAAATAATTTGTAATGGTAGATTCTCAAGAAGTATGTTCGAATATGTGTTAGACCATATTGTATGGAATATAGAATATTCATTTCCCTAATTATTTTGTTTTATATGTTTGGTGGACCAATTCTAAATTAACATAGCATATGCTTCACTTTAGATTGGTTTCTAGTGGCACAGGAAAAAAAATTATGATTTTCAAGTAAGATGGAAAATTATATGAAAAGGGTTATTATGCATATGTTCTACAATAAAACATTTCTCTTAGAATATGCAATATAGTAAAATATTTCGTGTACTCTAAAATCGTCTAAAGGTAATACTCTTAAGACAAGAATAATGTGAATATATCTTCACATGAGAAATTTCAGTTTGAAACATGTACTTTCCTTTATAGGCCTATTATTATTAAGATATTGGAGTTGGAATTATTGTTTTCGTTATCCTGCTTAGTCCTTCAAGCCTCATGGGCATGCGCTAGTTTTTAAAGTAACAATGTGCCAAATAAGATCATAGTTATTGCTAGAGGGAGAAAGAACTTCAAGGAGGTGCATCACTAGATGAAAGCAAGTTCACATTAGTGTGGATAAGATTTCATTTGCAAAAATAGTTGGGTAGGAGTTTTCTCCTTAACTCTCTTGAACACTTGTAGATTTTAGAGTTTCAAATTAATTTAGAAAACACTTTCATTTCTTACATGAAATAAGGAAAAATTTGTCTAATCATGAGAGAAATATATTTTGAAAGGTGTAGATGTTGGATTAAGGTATAAGTTTAAAGAAATAATTTCACTAAACATGTGTGAGTTTTGTTTTTCTTGGTAGATAGTTTTTTTTTTAATTCACATACCTCACAAGTATTTAGAAAAAAGATTAATATATTCAATTAATAACATATAATTTGCAATTACAAATTGTGAAATGATGGTGGATGTCATATATAGATGACTTGTATTGTCACCAAAAGATAGCGATTTAATACCATTATTGTAGAGCATTTTTTAAAATATGTCCAAGGCCATAGTGGTTAGGGTCAGTCAATTTTTTAAGAAGTAATAAGCGTGTATCATTTCCCTCAAGTAATGACTACTCGAATATAGATTTCCTATGATTCAACAAATGATTCATATATATTATTTTTATTATCTAGCAAATTCCATTTAGATAAAGTTCCACTATTGTGTGTAGGAAATGTATTATTTAATACATAATCGAGCTCTGACAATTATATTAATGAGAAAGACCTAACAATCCGCAACAATCTGGGCACACCTTAAATTAATGCTTTGGCACACACTAACATTTCTTAGCACCCAACATGTCTTGGGACATCTTTGTACCTAGAACATCTTGTGATGACACTAACGCCCAAGCACATGGTGGCATGTGCTAGCACAACATGGAACTCTCCTATCATGTGTTGGCATGTTGCATATAGTCCCTAGCATGCCTTGGAAAACCTTCATTGAATGCATTGACATACATTAGCACTTGGCACACAATGCCACTTGGCATGTATTGGGACCTATTATTAGTGTGCCTAGCATGCCCCTTTTCAAAAATATAAAGTTTTGACTTATTAACCCTCTTATTGGTTCTTCCTTTTATTTCCTTGGCACATATTGATATGCCCTGGCGCCCTATGCCACATCCTTAGCACCTAGCTGTATTGGCATATCTTGGCACTATTAATTGGCACATTATATAGTTAGCACACCCTAGAACTCCCAAGCACACTTTGGGAATTCTTAACATGCCTTGATATTCCCTAGCATGCCTTACCAATGCTTAGCATACCTTGTCATTCCCTCCTTGGCATGACGACTAACACTAACCATTAACACTAGTCTCTGGCAGTACACGTTCCTCATATTCATTGAATTTTTACCTGGTGCTCCCTTAATGTTTTTTCCTAGTACTCCTTAACACTCATCAACATGCATTATCACTCTCTAGCACACCTTAGCACTCTTCAACATTCCCTTCCACTTCATAACATGCATAACACTAGTCCCTGACACATATTGGTGCTTGGCACGTGTTGCCGCTTGGAAATTCTTAGCATGTATGGAATACGTTGAAATGCCTTGGTATGATTTAGCATGGTTTAATATTAAATTTATTTGTGATGATCAATTGTTGGAAAGTAGATGAGAAGCAACAAAGGAATACTTGGCACTTAGAATGCACTAAAACTTTGCACTTGCCACCTATTGCCACCTAGTGTTAGTGTGCCTAGCATGCCCCTCTTGGAAAAGGTAAATTGATGACTTATTAACCCTCTTATGTGTTCATTTCCTTGTAGTTTAAATTTTTTCTCCCTTTTGTTGTCTTGACAGTCCCTGACACACATTGACACACCCTTGCACATCTTGGCATGCCTTATCACTTGGCACATCTTAACATGTTTGACATGTATTCTCACTATCTGGCACATCAAGGGGGTGAAGAGAGATGTAGTCCTAAAGTAGGTTGAGTACGAGGGCCGAGTAAGGGTTTCTAAAGGGAGGTCATGATCATCCTCCAAGAGCAAGATCATCATGTGAGGGTTCAGAAGAATGTTGCATACCTTAATGGTCGGTTTTTGCTAGGAAGTAGGATGGCACATTGTTGGTTCTCTTCTGGCAGATCACGCTTAAGAGATGTTTCTCATAAGAATCTAGGCATGTGATTTCAATGGTGTCTTTGTGTGAAGGCCGCATCAAATTATGAAATGTTGAAATTTTCAACAAGAAATAGTGAGATTGGAAACCATAAAGGAAAAAAAAATATGCACCCACACTGGTGAGGAATTTTGATGCACCAGGAGTGAGGAATGTGGGGTGTCTAATTTATTTTTCCCTTAAAAAAATTGGACAATAAATTGTAATTTCATCTCATAACAACTTCTATCAGTTAATTAAGTCATGATGACCGAGTTAGCTCAAGAAATTCGAGTTGAGGCATTAGTGGGGTGCAAGTGTAATTAACTCAATTAAATGAGTTAAAATTAGTTTAACTAGTTCTAACTGAGTGATGAGCTAGTGAGAGGTCCAGTGAATTAAATTAGATTTAATTCACAATGAGTGATCAATCATATAACTGATAATTCACTATTAATAGTTGCATGCATGTCAATTTTGAGGAATACCCAGTTGAGACAAAGGTTAAAGGGAACACAACTATTAGTTGTATTCAGAGGAAATTTCCCATGTGCAATTATAAAGTCATTGGGATGCCATGATGGATTGCACAATCAAGGAAGACTGATTTTCCTAATTAATAAGGAGTTAATTCCCTAGGAATTTCATGAGCAAGGTAGGCTGAAGTAAGGATGAGAATTGGCTAAGTACTAGACCGATTTTGCCTAGATCAACAGGAGACAATTGACAGAGTGCTAGAGAATCTCATGAGAGATTAAACATTGTATTGTTTCATGATTCCTTGACTTAATACACAATAGAGATAGAGGGGTTTTGATTAGTTTCTTTCCCCAAATACATCGTGTTGTTGTGTGATTGATAATTTATTTCTCTTAATTATATATGATTGTGTGATCGAGTTTTGTTTCCATAAATTGTAGGAAGGATTTTGTATCTTGTCTTAGTAGATTACAAGATCATATTGAATCTCGTTGGTTAGATTTTATACATGGCATCAGAGCAAGAATGTTTTGGGCGGCGAGTTTGTAGAGAATATTTGAATATTTTGGTGTAAATTTTTCAAAAACAAATAGAATATTTGGATTCCTTGTGAAAATATACCCAAATGGAAAAAAAATTGGTCAAATCAGAGCTCGGATGAGGGAGATATCATCGATTTAAAATCAAGTCTTTTTTAGAAACTTTTTGTAGCTTCGGGACAATTACACTGTGCACGAGTCAAGAACCTATATGCACTTGAGGTACCAGATGCATGTAAAGCTTTGAGGAGAAAGGCAGAAGTTAGCGACTTGGTGCTTTAGAGGGAGCATAAATTACCTCTCAATATGCATCCTCATGAGAAGCAGTCTCAGAAGGTTGTGGAGTAGCTGTCACAATTGGAGAAGTAGAGAGGAGACCCAGTAGAAGTGTCCACTCAAGAAAGACCTCCATGAGGGGGAAATTTCAAGCCAGATGGGAGGAGGGAGCAGCCATACCTCGAGGTGTAAGGTGGGGTTATGTGTAGACATAATCCCAAGATAAGAAATTTGGGCAAGGTCCATTGAGATGGCGTGTCTCATGGATCGAACCTGGCTACGAGGAGCCCACAATATAATAGTAGTAGGAAGGATCAATTAGATTGATGTAGTCAGATGTCAGCAAGATAGAAATCAGAGTGACAGATGTCAAATACTAGATCACAAATAGATTTAGCAATAGTTCAAAGGGCACAAATGCAGATGTCAGCAACATTGCAGAGAATCCAGTACTAGACAGGTGCAGTAGCTAGCAGCAGTCAGAAGACTCTGATGACAGATGCATTATACTGATTCAGTTTTTCAGAGGCTATTCAGTTTCAAGATTTGTAGGTGCAAACAACACTAGAGAAGTGTAGGATGCAGAACATTCCAAAGGTACTGGATTGGGATAGATTGAATTCCTTTCTTGTTGAGAGGGAGTGTTGAAATTTGCAACAAGAAACAATGAAATTGGTGACTAGAAAGGACAAAAAAAAAAATCCACCCACACTAGTGAGGAATTTTGATGTGCCAGGAGTGAGGAATGTGAGGCGTCTAATTTATTTTTCCCTTAAATAAATTGGACAATAAATTTTAATTTCGTCTCATAACAACTTGTGTCAATTAACTAAGTCATGATGATTGAGTTAGCTCAAGAAATTTGATTTAAGGTGATAGAGGTGGATATTGGTGTCCACCCGCCTATTCCACTTGGGCCCTAGCCATTGTCTCTTTCATTTTTTCAGTTTCCTTAGTTTTTCAGGTCCTGAACTTTCGAAGCCGTTTTGAGGCCCCAAATGATGTTTTTTGGGCATGAAAGGTTTGGTGATTTCATAGAAATAATATTAGTGGTTGTATTCCTCGGAGAGATCTTTCTAATGAGGTATCATGTGCATCAAACGAAGATCATATGACCAAGTTCCGACCCCGGGAAGTTGGTTGCCCAACTAACCCCAACGGGGCCCATAAAATCTTGGTGTTACATCTCCTCAGGATAGGGTTTTGGTTGTTTAGGGTTTTATATTATTTTAAATAATAAAAATACCCTTGACCCTTGTTTTTTTAGCATTTTATCAATGAATAGGTGGGAAGTGACCCTCGAAACCCTTTCCCTAAGATAAAATAAAGAGTGGGACTTGCTTTCCTTTTAAGCAAGGGAATTACCTTCTAGGGAGAGAGGAGGGGGATTGAAGGGTTGAGGGAGAAGAATGAGACTTATGAAGGAATTTCTCAATCCCTAAAATCCTTTGGGAACTTGGATTCCCAAATGGTCCTTGATGAAAGGCCTTTGACACCAAATGGGACCACATAGACCCAAGTGGACCCAGCCCAGGTTTAGGGATGGAATTTAGTAACCAATGATGTTCCTATCCTAGAAAAGGTGATGGGAGAGGATCAGACAAGTGTTTTTACTTCGATAGGTCAAAGTGATCCTACTAGGTTCTATCCTTGGGAACACCTAGGAAAAACTTGATCCTAGAGCTAAGGCTTGAGGTATCCAGAGATTTCACCATCACAATTGGCCCAAGTTTTGAGGAGAGTGAGGGCACCCAGCAAAGTAACTACCTCTAGGAGATAGAATTTTTCCTCTGGATAGATTCCTGGGAAATCGTTGCCCTAGGTGACCTAATGGGGCTAGACCTAGGGAATGTGAAAAATTTTTAATCTAAGAAACCCTATTGTAGTATCTTGATTTACTTCTCCTAATTGAATTAAGTTACAAGTTAATTTCTGAAATTTTCAATAAATTAGCGAAGTAAATAGTAAGTACAATTAGCAACCTACACATATAGATCAAATACTGAATAACATGCTCATAAAAAAAGTGACACATGGATTTTCTAGACAACTATCCCCAGAAAAAACCCAATGTGGGAAAATCGGTGCAGGTAGCTCTAGAGGGTTTTCATTATTATGCATAATCTAAGTACAACAATCTTGGGCATCAAAACTGGTTCACCCAACAGAGAAATAAAAATGGCAGTAATATGTTGCTCTGAATCCTTATACATCAGCCTAACTAGCCTCTGCGCTGCTGAATAAGGGCCTGTGTCACACCTGAAGGGCTTACACTTCCCCTGCGCTGCCCTGACTGAACCTGCGTCAGCCCTGCGTGGCTCCTGCTACCTCTGCGCTACCCCTGCTGGGCTCTGGCTGGACTGTGTGGCTCCTGCTGCCCCTGTTGCTTTGGCTGGCTGGAATGCTTAAGAAAAAAAATCATAGGTAAGAAATAAGGCACCGACAAAAGGAAATGCATAACAGTAATAAAATTTGAAGAAATGAAATGAAAATAGATCAATGTCCACAAATAACTAAAATAGATCAATGGGACTAGAGAGTAAAAGCTTTGACAACAACAATAAGTGCTTATAGAATTAGCTAAGAGAACAGAGGAGACTAATTCATGAGGTTAAAATGTTGTATAATTTTTGGCATAGGAAAACTGTAGAATTGTTAGAGTAAATAACTGCAGGTACCATTAGTTGGTGATCATCGATAATCATTTCATTTCATCAAATACCTTGATGAATGGGCCTTACAAGCTATTTGCATAGACAAACCCCACAGAAGTTGTGTGATGGAAAAATATTCACACTATATTGAAGAAAACACCTACCAAATAAGGATGACGTTTCAAATGGGGCAAGAAAAAATAGAGAGATAGACATCGAAAAAGTTAAAATGCTAGGGAAATAGGAAAGCAACTAGGTAGCATGGTAGAAAGAACAACAAAGAAAATTATAAAAATGGAAAACCCTACAAATTAGCACCCATCCAAACATCACCACAATTTTTTCTTTAACTCTAAATCTCGAAATTCATCAAATTATATCATGTATTCAAACCTAATCCTCTTTGTTAGCCATTCTAAAGATAATACTGAGAACTTACTACAGAACCATCACCTACATGTAGTGATCTTATTCTGTGACCAGACAACCTGCTTTC
Organism: Pinus albicaulis; assembly: GCA_034641835.2. Taxonomy (NCBI): domain Eukaryota; kingdom Viridiplantae; phylum Streptophyta; class Pinopsida; order Pinales; family Pinaceae; genus Pinus; species Pinus albicaulis. The sequence continues at coordinate 55,335 of JAXQQM020060627.1, forward strand.
GTGAAGACACGAAAAGGTAAACACTCTCTGCCAAGATTTTCCATACGGCCCAGGTTGAGCAACCACATATACATCACCAGTTTTTTCTCTTCAGATTTGTAACTTAGAAGAGCTTTGTCTGACTACCTCTGGGTTGCTCCCAGAGTCACCTAGGAAAGCCCTCTCAACATCATCCTCTTTCTGTAGTACCTAATTAGTAATTTAATTAACCATAATAGTTTCTTGATCATGCAAGTATTTCAAATATATTGCAAATAAGCATAAAGCTTTCATGTTAAACAATCAGGTCAAAAGAATTTAGACTATGATGAAAAAAATACAAAGAAACCTCACCAACACTCAAAGGACAAACAAATTCAAACCTCTACAAAGTATAAATAGATATCTGATAATCTTCATTCCACCACAAAAATGTGCTTAACTAAAGAAAATTCTAATTACTATTCCTTGAAGACAAAGCTTTCAAGGGAAGTGATTTATAAACATACCCCTACACCTCGTGAACAATCAATGTGTATAAATATACCATCATAAGGCTCATTTTGAAAAACATTATTATCATTTTATAAATCATTTTTATTAAATCAACAAGAAGAAAGAAACAATTGCATTTAGTTCCACTGAAGCAAATTATATGGTAGTTTCATATACTTATTATGAAGCTATCTAGATTTGCAAGTTGATTGTAGTGTTAACCAATCAGTTGTTGAATCCCAATAATGTCTCTTGTGAGAATCAAAGTTACATCAAGCTCTATGAAAATCCAATGTGTCTTGACCATTTCAAACACATTGATATTCAATACAATTTCCTAAGATTCCAAGTTCATTAGGGAGTTAGCAGTGTTGGACCACATTCTGAAAAAAGTTGCATATGGTTAATAGTTTGACAAAGCTCCTAAAAAAGGGGAAGTTTGACAAGTTGGGGGAGAATCTTGGGTTATTGGAAAAAAAATAAATTTCTCAAGAGTGTTAGATTACCTAGTTGGTCCGAGTTGGTCTCACCTCAGCCTTGAGAAGTTGAGCAGCACCAGGACTGTAGAGCTAGATTGTGGTAGACCAATCAGAAAGATTCTTAAATATAGCTAGAAGCTTATAACGACACCTTCAAGGATAGACGAATTATTTGTTGGGTCACACCCACCAAGTATGGCACACTAGTTGAGGAGATTAACACCATCATCTCAGGTGCATTCATGAGTGCACACTTATGGAATGAGGCACCTTCAGGAGAGGAGTTATATCTACTATGATAATGCACTACTCTAAAAGAAAAGCCTTTCATACAAGGCGAATTTATGAGGGAGTTGCTCATGCTCAAGGGAGATCCACCACTTTAAAAAATCTTATGGATAAATCACAAAAAAAAATTAAGGTACACGCCTTTCGAACCACTCATTGTGTGGTTCGCCATCAATGTCTTTAAAATAAATTTATTAGAATGAAATTGAATTGATTTTTGAATCTTTCTTTTAAATCAATTTTTGGAATTACAAAGCATCACAGAGTGCGCTCAACATCCATAAGAAAAACAATGGGTATGATATTAAAATTATATTTGAAGGCATAATATTAAAAATGATGTTTGGAAAAATGGAGGGCGGGAGTATTCATGAGCATGGACACTATGCCACAAACTGTCCACGAAAGAAGAACAATAATAAGGAATGCTAGATAATGAATGGTGAGTAAAGAAGTTGCACTCAGAAATTCATTGAGCTTATAAGCAACAAAAAAATTAGCTAAGAGTCTTCATATGAATCCAGGGCACTTTAAGGCATGCAAGAGAACTTTCCTTAACATTGTATTTTCATTCATCCATTTTTGTAATTATAACATTAGGTTGTAAGCCCTAAAGAATGAAGGTGCATGGAATTTAGGAAGGAGGTGTGTTGGAACCCAAGTAGATAGATAAAGAAATGTTCAATTGAGAGGCAAGGCCTAGAACCACACCATCACCATCCTCCAAATGATCAATATTGTTAGATAATGATGACTAAAATTGGTGTATAGGTGACTCAATTTATAAGGATAAACTTTATACATGAGGTTGGAAAACATTCAAAAATAATTGAATTAAGAGCGAAAGGGAAAATATATCAAGGGGCACAAATATTAAGGGCCCATGTCAGCCAAAGTCAAACCAATGGCCAAATGCTTTTTCCTTGATACCATCTCAACTTAAGAAAATGAAACTAAATATAAACATATATGTCAAACAGAATACTCCAATACCTACCATAATTAGTTGCATGTTGTTCAAAATATTGAATGAATGACATGCAAACTCTAATTTTGTTTCAAAGTGTCTTGCTTTTTTAGGAAAATACACGAATGTTGAAGGTCTATCATATGTGCTTATTTGTATTTGGAAAAAAAAAAGATAATTTATGGGAGAATTATACAAGATGGGATGTCAAAGATAAAAAATCACACTTTCGAAACCAACCTTTAAGGAGTAAAATAATCAATGCATGTAGCATAGTTTCAGAGAATCACATGGGCTAATGACTAGGTTAGGTACGATACTGAACCTATCTCATTCTAAACAAGGTATTAAAGATAATAAAATATGATTAATCAACCTAGATATGGGTTGGATATAGAGCATTCCATGGGATTTAGGCTAAGTTTCTAAGGCTCATCATCATAACTATATCTTCGATAGAAAGGTTTGGATAGGCCCACAACCAATAATCTAAACTTCCTTTAAGAGTTATAATAAACCCCTTCATTATGATGAAGCATAAAATGTATTTTTTAGGGGTTGAGTCGTGCGTTGGATTCATACATCCTAGAGGTTCCCACATGATAAATAAGCTATGAATATGATGCAGGAGCATCTAACCCCTCCTTAATTAAAAAATAATCCAAAGAGGAGCGTGGAGGACGTGGACAGTTGAAGCTGAACGAAGTGAAGAAAATCTGCTTAAAACAGATTTAAAGTGGATTAAAGTGGATATGTCTCAAGAAGACTTACTATTATTAATAGCCGTGCATGAATTATGGAGCGTTCTGTTCGAGGAAAATAAGGATCGGATCCCTCCGATCTAACATTTCTTATATAAATGTAATAGAGATAGATAAATATATCTATAGGAATAGATAGGCGTTGGGAAGGAGCAAAATGTAATCCAAAAGCGATTTTTTTCTAAGGCTAGAATGCCTTAGGAAGAACTGTTTTGTAAATATATAGAAGCATGTTCAGTGTTATTTGTATACGCCTGCGTGTGAGTATTTTATAAATGTGTTAATCGACCATCGATCACTTCAGGATCTATGGCGATCTAAATATCGTTTAATTGTTATATATGGGTCGATTATAGGGGTGTGTTGTATTAATTGGATTAATATTGAATTGCCACAGTCGAAGGTCTGGAACAGCGAGATGCCGGAATCAGCATTTGCGTGAATTGTTTGAAATTAAACTCAAGAGGACTGGAGTTAAGTTAATTACAATGGAAATGGATGTGAAGTATATAAAATTTGTTTAGAAGTGAATCGGGTCCGATTGAGTCGCATCAAGAAGTTTGAAGAACCGACAAATGGAAGCCGCATTTCCAATTGTGATTATTAACAGTTTCGATTTTCCGATCTCTGATTGAATCGGATCAGAACGGTGGCTAATGGTATTGCATCGGATCGGAACTATAGCGTTTGTATCAGATCGGAGGAACTGCCGAACTCCTAACCCGTTTGGCATTTAGATAATCCAAATTGCGAATTCCGATTATATCGAATCGGAGTATGTGGAATGCCTATAATGTGTTTGTATTATGTGTGGGGTTTTAAACCTTAACGCTTATATTGTAATGTTGGAAATATTTATTTATACTCAAATTAAAAGGATATTTTGATTTTAATGTAGATCCACGGATCTAATTTCACGACTTAAAAGCCTAAAACGCTTCCACGAAGGTTTAATGGGCCATAACCCACAGGCCCAGGTTCGAGAATTTCTACATGAAAGGGGATTTTGGGCTTACCCCAAGATTTCTTTTCATCAAGTGGTATCAGAGTAGGGAAAGGATTTCCTGTGAGAAGGAAGAAGAATGCAAGTAGAATGGGAAAGAGGTACAGTTGTGTTAAAGCTGGAGAGTTTATGATCTTATCGTCGTGCAGATAGATAGCGGTAGCGGAAGGTGAGAAGATTTGCAGCAACCTATAGCAAGATGTGCTCAATTGGTTCTAGAGGAGAGAACCAGAAGGATGCCAAAAGACCGAGTGCGGAGGGCTTGGTGAGGTATCGTGTAGCAGAGGAGACTATTACTGCAGAGGTTGGTTGCAGCTCACGGAAGATCATGAAAGGGGCCCCACTGAAGGAATGCAGTGGGAAGAATTGCTAAGGACAAGGAGAAGCATATGACCAGGAGGTCATAAAAATTTTTGTACCTCCGAAGTCTGATGCAGGAGCGTTTAACCCCTCCTTAATTAAAAAAGAATCCAAAGAGGAGCGTGGAGGACGTGGACAGTTGAAGCTGAACGAAGTGAAGAAAATCTGCTTAAAACAGATTTAAAGTGGATTAAAGCGGATATGTCTCAAGAAGACTTACTATTATTAATAGCCGTGCATGAACTATGGAGCATTCTGTTCGAGGAAAATAAGGATCGGATCCCTCCAATCTAACATTTCTTATATAAATGTAACAGAGATAGAGAAATATATCTATAGGAATAGATAGGCGTTGGGAAGGAGCAAAATGTAATCCGAAAGCGATTTTGTTCTAAGGCTGGAATGCCTTAGGAAGAACTGTTTTGTAAATATATAGAAGCATGTTCAGTGTTATTTGTATACGTCTGCATGTGAGTATTTTATAAATGTGTTAATCGACCATTGATCACTTCAGGATCGATGGCGATCTAAATATCATTTAATTGTTATATATGGGTCGATTATAGGGGTGTGTTGTATTAATTGGATTAATATTGAATTGCCACAGTCGAAGGTCTGGAACAACGAGATGCCGGAATCAGCATTTGCGTGAATTGTTTGAAATTAAACTCAAGAGGAGTGGAGTTAAGTTAATTACAATCGAAACGGATGCGAAGTATATAAAATTTGTTTAGAAGTGAATCGGGTCCGATTGAGTCGCATCAAGAATTTTGAAGAACCGACAAATGGAAGCCACATTTCCGATTGTTATTATTAACAGTTTTGATTTTCCGATCTCCGATTGAATCGGATCGAAACGGTGGCTAATGGTATTGCATCGGATCGGAACTATAGCGTTTGTATCGGATTAGAGGAACTGCCGAACTCTTAACCCGTTTGGCATTTAGATAATCCAAATTGCGAATTCCGATTATATCGAATCAGAGTATGTGGAATGCCTATAATGTGTTTGTATTATGTGTGGGGTTTTAAACCTTAATGCTTATATTGTAATGTTGGAAATATTTATTTAGACTCAGATTAAAAGGATATTTTGATTTTAATGTAGATCCACGGATCTAATTTCACGACTTAAAAGCCTAAAACGCTTCCACGAAGGTTTAATGGGCCATAACCCACAGGCCCAGGTTCGAGAATTTCTACATGAAAGGGGATTTTGGGCTTACCCCAAGATTTCTTTTCATCAGAATATATAAGAGACATATAGTAAAGCATGGAATGAGGGAAGTTGTGTGGCAGTCCTATCATTTAAGCATAAATTTGATATTAAATTGAGTATAAAAGAGGCCTCTAATGAAGTGTGTACTAAAAATTGGTCAATGGAAGGTGTTGGAGTTTCATTCCTAGCCTAGATAGTTCTCAACAATAAAATGATTTTGTATTTCATAAAGATTCTATATTTTTACAACTTGGTTTGAACATCATTTGTAGTTTTCTTAAAGAGGTGGCATTTTATAACGTGAAAAATAAATGTTTCATTTAAAAGATTCCTTGCTACCATAACCACTTCATCCCCTAAAATTAGGGTTTCCTTCCACCTTTTCCTCAACAAAATACAATCTCAAACCTTCGTTCTAATAACAACAAATAAATAGTGTGCATAATTTGTAGTCTCTAGCTCTCTCCTTGTCCCTTCATTCTTTCCTTTTCCCTACCTCTCTCTCCATGTCTCCCTCCATTTCTTCTTCTCTGTCCTCAATGGAAAAACTATAATCCAAACCCCAAGAATTTGATACCCAAATATTTATGGCTTTCCATCCAACTGCTAAACCCCCTAACCTTCCATTAGCATCCAAGGAAATGAAACTCCACCCCTTTAGTAGGCCTTCTAGAAAACATACAACATAAGCACCATATCTTGAAAATTTTCACCAACGACTTGGAGGATGTGTTGCAGAGAGAAGTTGCACCATTTAGCCTTTTCTCAATGCCCAAAACCTCCAATCCATAACCCTTTTCTAGCCTAATATGTCCTTTCCTCTAGATGGATAGTCCTAAGCAAGAAAAGGGAAGCTTATAGTTTTTAGCCAGGTGCCCATACCTATGGCCCCACCTACACCTAAAAGGTATTTCTTCATAACCCAATATCTGAATACACTCCACCCCAATCCCAATATCCATGCCTTCTATAAGCCCTTCTATAAGGTCCATATTAACCAAAATATGGGTGTATGTCTTAATCCACATCTCTAAATATGTAGATTCATGGGCTAAATAAGATCCCAATGAGTTACATATATCTTTGAAAATTAGGGCATCCCAATAGGTAGGAGGGAGACTTGGAAGATGAACCTAGACTGGGGCCATATCCAGTCTCTCCTACTTTGAATCAAAGAGGGACATCTAGAAATTGAAAAGGATAGGAGATGAATCAGTTTTCTAAACCATTTATTGTACCTTGTGGGTGTCTGCTACATATTTGAAGCACAAATGAATCTAACCTTGGGCTAACAATGACACCTATGGAGAAAATTTTATAATAGGTAAGATTTCATTGTCCGCCCACACGTTTAGGGTTGAGGACCTGAATTTTCAACCCCTTACTTGCCCCGCCAAGGATTTTTGGGACATTTCCTTAGTATTTCGAATGGTGACATTGACTCTCAAAAATAGAGAAAGTAGGAATTTTTTCTTCTTCTTGACACTACAATGGATTTTCCTCTTCCTTGCTTTCTCATACTCATTTTGAATCATAATTCCTTCTTATTCACAAGAGTTTTTCTCCCTAAAAACCACAAGACCATTCATGATGTTAGTTTGACCTTCTTCCGTTGTCGAGGCAAGGCTCTCCTTCACTAATTCACCAAAGGAGGGCGAGGCTGATGGCACTTGAGATGAAGGATATACATGAAAACAATCTAGAGAGGCTTCTGAGAGTGAAGAACCCCCACTATGTTACAAAAATTCTAAAAACCCTAAGGAAGTAGTAACACATTGTATGTCTTCCTCCAATATCTGGGATAATAGGGAAACTAAACTTAGAGTCACACAACCCAAGAAGAGTTCTCTAGCCCCTGACAAACATCCTCAGGCCCTGAGCTAGCCGAAGCTAAAGGACCTGAATAGTGCGTGGCTGGAGCAAGGGTTAGGGCCTTTTAACCGCTAGATAATTGCTTATTGAATTCTTAACTTTTCTTTCTAAAGATATGGTAGGGCTAGAAACTGCGGTATGGTAACCTTCTAAGTTGAATTTGAAATGTGAATGGATAAAATCCTTGGGACTAAACCAAGTTTTTTGAAAACCCCCTCCTTTAGTTCATAATCCACCAACTCCTCCTCCTCCATGTGGGTCCAATATTAAGCAATAAACATCTCATCTTAAAAGCATATTTGATGAGTAGTTGCATGTCTTCAAAGGGTTTATCATGGCGAACATCTCTCTACAAAATATATATCACGTGGATAAAAAACTCATGGTTACCATTTAATATTATCTTGCATTTTGACGATGATATTAGAGCCTAGCATTGTCTAGAGCATGTTCACTCTTTGTCAAAACTACGACGCTTTCTTCGCCTGCAATTTTTCCATGGGCCTTTACGGTTTCTCTAGTGTTGAATTCTTCTCCTATGGTAAAGATGTTGTAATGTTATCTTTAACATTTTGAGTCTGTCAAAATAAAATAAAAATTAAAAACAAAAAATTAATAATTAAACCAATCTAGATCTATCTTAACTCTAGATCTACCAAAGGTTTAGAGGGAAGAATCAAATCTCTTGAAGTTAAAACCTCTTTAGATTTGATCTCTAGACACTTAATAAATTTGAAATGAAGATGAATATAAATTAATCATATAAAATGAAAAAAATAAAAAAAACATAAAAAATAAATCAATTTGCAAACTAAACATAGTATCCACCTTTCTTTTGAAAAATATTACAATATTTATCATATTCGAATAAATTTTAAGAAATTAAAATATTTATTATATTGGAATTATTATATTGTGATAAACGTTTTTGACCCTTCCGATTAAAATGATTTGAGTCATCCGAAAACCATTTTCCCACTCAATTTAAACTTCAAGAGGGTATTGTCATGGAGGATTGGCGGGAAAACTAAACGGGGGCAAACTAAACACAAAGCATTCTATTACCAAAACATTAGAGCAGAGCTAGAGCTACATGAGGGGAGAATTAGCACCCTCTCATTGATATTGAATGCATTGAAGAGTTTGACTCGAGCAAATATGAAGAAGAAATTATTTAGTTTCAAAAAGAAGAAGGCAGCCCCTCCTCCATCTGTTGAGAGGCATACAGGAAGGTAAGAGTTTAAGAAATTATTGCATGTATAATGTAGCTGCTCTGCCATGGAAATCAGAAATCAGACCATCATCTATGCACTCTCGCAAGACAGGGAAAACTCCACAAGGAATGTTCGTAAATGATGACCACTCTTGAATTTGAGCTTGGGAACCTCTGTAGCAGCAGTCTCTGGTTCCCGTGCTTATCACTTTTTCCACATCACTATTTGATTGAGCTCTTCAACCTTCAATTCCACCTTTGATATCCCTGATTCTCTCACAAAATCAGCAACACTCTCAATAGTGGCTACACCCTGCTCCAAGGTGAACTACAAACACTGTTGCTTAGCAATGTTAGTGAAATCTATATCAAAGTTTAGCCCTGTGTACCATGCATCTCCATTTATCTCCTTTGAATGTATCAATTCTGCTAGCATATACACCTTCATTTCTCAGTTAGAAACACACTTCACCCCTTTTATTAAGTCACGAGCTTCTATATTTTTCAATGCTTTGTTAACCTGTGGTTGCTTTAAATTTGTTTCTCTTTTCATATATTTTTTCCATATACCCTTATTTACAGCATTTTTTATGACTTGATATATGAGCATATCTTCAGATGAGAGGCCCTTAAACCTTACAGATTCTTCTTTCATCTGTTGCTTCTAAACTATGAAATCACCCTGCTTGAAAACCTGGAGTTGACGATTTTGAAGTAGGGCATTGAGTGCCTAAGATCTAACATTGAGATCAACATCTTTAAGATTTTACTCCATGATTTTATCTATCAATCCATCAGAGAAAGTATTGAAAAGATCCAATATTTTATTGATGGTAGTATCCATTTGTTAAGCTGATGTTTCGATCTCTACGATCTTCAAAACTGTAATGGGCTTCGAACCCTAGAACAGTATGTGCATTTGCAGTGTTTGATTATCTCAATTTCCCCATTTAGAGTATGGGCTTTGAACCCTAGCCACAGTATGTGCAATGCATGGCCTCAAGAATAAACCAAAAATGTATGTATATATGCTCTGCATTTTGAACATTTGTGTGGCTATTACTATGTTTTGATCACAGAAAACAAAATTAAGCACAACTGAATTTTGATAATTTGGATACCAAATGTATAATTGAGTGGTGCCTGAAGCATTGTTTGGTGAGGGACAATTTCTAACTAGTGGATTCAGTTTCGAACTACTTTATGAACAGTCCTAACTTATTTTTCAGTTTTTTTCGTCTCAAACACATCAATGTCCTTTTCCAACATATATTATTATCATTTAATCATGCAACCTGCTATGCATAGGGTTTCAATGTTTCATTTTCTATTTGTCACTACAGAGGCAACCATGCCCTCCTTTTTCCAAGCATATCTAGCTGTAGAAAATTTTCCTTATTGTTTACAAAAGGGGTAGGTAGGTGTCATTTATTCGACTCTTTATCATCATTACTCACAAGTTAATTCAATGATATCCTGCATCCCATAGATTTAATGTCTTAGCTTCTTATGATCTATCATAGCCCAGATTCTCATGGTTTTCTTTTAGAGCCAAACATTTTGCGAAGATTCATCTTTTGGTGAACATCATGAAACCTTCTTTAGAGATTCTGATGTGCTCTTTTGATTTTGAGTTTGCATTCTTAAATTTGAAGTGTGCTTTGAATTTTCTTTAACTGTTCCTTCACATGAATTGTATTCAATTTCTTATTGTCTGTTCAAACATGAAAGAGATATAGATAAAAACCTGTTTATGTATGTTGTATTCGGTGCTACTTTCTAACTTGTAATCCAAGGGACTTAATGCGATTAACCACTATATCCAGGAACATGGATCTGTGCTTCTATCACCAATGACTGCTTCAACTTACTGTTATTATTTTGGCACTATGAACGAAAATTTTCCAGATGCTTACTTTGAGATTGCTTATGCCTGGCATGTGATACTGATTTGTTTGTTCATTTTGGTCTGGGCTAGGATTATTTGGCAAATGCATCAACTGTGACATTGGATATACTGTACTTTTAGAGCACGCGCTTGTGGAGAGGGACTAAAGGTATGTTTTTTCTTCTTCTAATTCTTGTTTTAGTTTGATTCATATCCTTACCACAAGAATAAACTATGTGGTATTTGAATGAATAGTTGTTTGTGTTTGTATCGAAATATGTGAGATGCTCTACACCTTGCTTGGGGTGGGTGGGTCCATCAATAGTTTATTTTCATGTAATTACATTTAATCTATATTATGTGTTAGGTGCATCGAATATAATATCCCAAATACATCTAATTCTAGTTTTGATAGGGTCAATATTGCATATCTTGAGTTCAGAGAAATGACTGATATATTAAATATTGAAATTTGAGATATTCAACCTCGAGCTTTGGAACATTGATGTGCATATCAAACACAATTTTAGATGTGTCTGTGCTAGTGTATACTGATTTCAATTTGATATTAGTGCGAGTAATATCATTTGTTGTGGAGCTGACTCTGTTTAGTTTGGAGGCTTTGCAGGTTTTTGTCATTTGGGTCAGAAATGCAAGTGTGCATTTTGATATGCAGTTTCGTTTTGATTTTTATATTTTTTAATCTTTGATTTTATTTATTTGTGGGAAGCATAGAGAATGAATGGAGTTAATGCATGCCATTGGGTTCTTAGTCTATTTCTGATTTGTATACTATGAAAATTTCTGAGCATAAAAATCCTACTGCTAAATATTGATTTACTTATCCTAATTGTTTTATTATGCACAACTAGAAACCTACACAAATACAGATCATTTACTAAACATCACACACATATGACAAAGGACACAAATTTTTCGGACAAATGTCCTCGAAAAACCCAATGCGGGAAAACCAGTGCAACAGATATGAGTGTTTATTATTATTAAGCAACAATATTCTGAGTACATTTATGGTGCCATAATCCGGCTCACCCAACAGAGAAAACCTTGGCTACAAAGACAATGTGATCTTTACCTCACTCCCGCAAGTCCTGGCTCATTTGGATGAGCCACTAGTGAAACCCCAACTAGATTTGTACAATCTATACGTTGCCACTGTGTAAGGTTGCGTGGCGCTACCTGAGGGACTACATCACCCTTGCTCTGCACTGATCAAATTCTACCAGAGTCTGGTTTCAGCCCTGCCGCCTCAGAAACCCTAGTCTCTAGTTGAATTTCAGACTTTCCTTGGAGACTTTGTGTTGCCCCTGCATGGGCCTACGTCACCCTCTCTAGGGATTGCGTCACACCCTCTGATGGTTGTGCTGCCTCCAATGCGTCTCTATTGCCCTTTCTCTATGTTGTACTCTTGGTCCTCCTGACCAATCACTGCATCCACCCCTCACTGCTTCTCTAAATCACTCAGATCTGATCTTCGTTTGAGCACTGCTTTGTCAGAATAATTCCATCTCTTAGATTCTGTGTGTGTGTTCTCCAATTGACCCCAAGCCCTTCCTTTATAATTTTCTCGTTGAAAAATCAATGGCTATGATCTTATCACTAATCAATGGCTAAGATTAAAAGAAGCTTGATCCACGTCACTTAGAATGTTCTCATCACATGTGTAAATTAATTCACTTTAATTTTTTAAATTTCCCTAAGTTAGACTTAGGGTCCCCATTAAAAAAATTAATTATTTGAATAAATTTTACAGCAGATGGAATCTATCCAAATGATTTTCTGTGTCTTGGAGATCTCATGTGTTTTAGCCCCTCCAAAAATTTTTGGAGTTAGAGCACATCCGATGCTACCCCAAAATCTCAACACTCCCTCTTAGCGAGGAGTGTGCTCTAGCAATAGTTCCCCACTAAAGTGTCACCTTGATCTCTGGCATTAGTCTTTGTGCTGATGCTTGGACTGCTGACCTCCATCCACTGCAATGTTGCTCTCTGTACTACTACCCATGTCACTACCAATGACACAACCACATATGTACTATATATCCCTCTCAAATTATTGCATCATGTTGCCCATAGCACCGCCACCGCTAACTGCTACACTGTAACTTAGTTGCTAAGAAGTAAGCAGCTAAAGGACCACCACCCAATCACTAGACAATTCAGTCGGGCTGCATCTCATCACTGAAGCACCCTCTGCTGCTACACTGTGTTGTCTCTCTAAAGCTTTGCGATGTCTACTGCACTGTACTATGTAAGCATTGCCTTTGTGCTACTGTCTCTCATCTGCGCTGCTCCAAACTTCAAAGTTCAGCATCCCAACACTGCCTCTGCTTCTCGATGATTTTCTGCACCTAATGCTCTAGTCATCCTTTTATTTCCTTAAGGCTCTTGTAGCTCGTATGTGATCCAAGAGTTTGGGCAACTCAAGGATCCTGCCTTCCCATCTATAGCTGCTCTACAGATCTATATCACCCCACCTCTTCTCTCGAGATATAAGCACTCATGGCCACATCATCCTCACTACCACTATCACCTCTAGTTGTTGTTGCCTTGGAATCTGAAGCTTCCTTGTCCTTCCTCTTAGGACAAGTGCTGGAGAAGTGTCCAATTTCACCACATCTAAAGCACCAGACCTTGGATAGGTCCTTCTTCTTCCCTTGCTGCTGCTGTCCCTTTGATGCTAGGGCTGCATCTCCCTCCTCCTCCTGTCGAGGGATAGCTCACACATCACCTGAATTTGGGAGTTGTGCTCTGCCCAAGATGCTTTGGACAAAGGTCTCCCACTCATCAGTGACTACATTCAGGACAGTCCTCACCAAGATCCCTTCATCCAGAGTTGCCCTCATGGCAATCAACTAATCTCGGATCATTTGCAATCTGAAGAGGAAGGGGTCAATATCCTCTCCCTTGTGCATTTGGAACATCTGCATTTGGTTCTCTAGAAGCATCTTCCATTGGACGAACCTGCCTTGATACAACGTGGTAAAATATTTCAACATATCATGTGTCGTCCTCTTCTCAAAAATTTGTGGTACCACATGATCCCTCACCCCATCCATGATCAAGTGCTTTGCTCGCACCTAATTTTCGTTGAACTTATTTAGAGCATTCACATTGGTGGGCACAACTAGGACATTTTTCACGTGGTCTCTGATACCATACTCCTTTAGGATTTTTAGGATTTTGGCCTTCCAAATCACAAAGTTAGACACACCGTCCAACCTATCCCGATCTCTCAGTTCGTATGGGGCCATCTCTGCTAAAACTGTCGAAATAGATACTCTTCTCCCTTCTACTACTACTGCATTCAACAGAAGAACTGATATGGGTTTCTTGGTGTTAGAAACCCTCTATAGATACTTCTCCCTCTGACAAATGATTTCCCTCTTGAAAATCCTTCACCAATTCTGTTGAATCAACCCTCTACGATCACCCTCTTGATCAAATGTCAGAGCTTTAAAAATCTAGAAAACTAATTGGTAAGGAGGCTTTAAAAATCCACTTGTCATATTATTGTATATTTTATTTCAAATTTACACCAAAAATATCACTGTAATCTTCTAGAGTTACAAAATCATAATATTCTTTTAATATGTTCGTGCATACAGGGAATCAACAGGATTACTTTTATTTTCATAATATCAAATGTATGTTTGACAAAAGTCTCTATCACTATATCCCTGCTATCCACAACATCAACTATTTTCTATTGAGTAGCATCATCAACTACTTCCTTACCAATAGAATACATGTTGAATCCATATACATTTCCCAAAACGATAGACTAGTTCCACCTTTTCTAACACCAACCACATACATCTTAGATATGTTTGGAAGGATTGCTCCACTAGGTTTCAACCAATGATCACGAGAATAAATAACTGAGCTGAGAAATGATTCATAAAACATGCATTATCCCATTCACTCGCTCACTATCCCATCTACACTTTGACTTTCAATTGCCATGCAGTTTTCAATATCTTCTATCATGTTGTGGACTACAGTAATAACTCCATGCGAGTTTTGATTTTTGGCATTTTCAATTTCTTCTTTGAGCATGTTATTTTGTTTTCCAGGTTGACAAGCTACAAATTCCATCTTCTCAGTTGCTTCAACTACAATTACTTTTATAGCTCCTACTTAAGATTCCTTTACAACTCCTACCTAGCTAAGATTATTTTACGACTCCTACCTAATGACCACCTCCAAATGTTTATTTTTCATTAATTTTGGGGGAGAGGGATTTTTTTGGTGTATTGAACAGGGAAAGGGAAATAAGGGTATCATGGATGGGTAGAAGTGAGAGTTATTGAAATCTATAATCCTAACATTAGGGAATGAGATGGAGCTTTATGACCTGAGGGCAGAGGGGCTAGTGGTCATAGAGAGAAGGAAATAAGAGAAATTGATAGGGGGACCCCCAATAGTTGTGATAAGGGGACTAGGGGCCCTATTATCACAACCCATAAGCCCTTAACCCATAACCACTAAATTCCCTATCCCCGTAACCCCCAAACCATAATCCTTTAACCCCTACACTTATAACTCATAACCCATTAAACCCTTGATCCCTTAAACCCTAAGCCACTAAACCCTTAACCCCTAACTACTAACTTAGAATCCCTTAACCACCCTTAAAAGTCACGAAAATGTGACTTTTGGAAGTAGTTTTGGACAATCCCCCCCCCCCAAATGTCATTAGAATTAAAATTTTAGATGCGGTTGTTAAGTGATCGCCTCCAAATGTCAAATTTTCATAAGTTGTATAAGGAGTAGACGTCCAGTGCCTAATCTGATACTAATCCATGATAACTTTGATTAGTTTGAACATGAATTGCATTTAATGGTCGGCAATAACCTCTCTTGGCACACCGAGCCTGGTAAAAATCTCCTTATAAAGAAAATTGACAATTTCCCGTTCATTTGCTGGAGCCAGTGCCTTGGCCTCGACCCATTTCGTAAAATCGCCAGTGAAAACTAGAATATATTTATTCTTTCGGGACATTGGCGTGATCAGGTCTACAAAATCAAGGGCCCACCTTTTGAATGGTTTGACCGATACTTGGGGTTGTAATGACATTTTTTTCACTTGAACTGGCCTCCCCATCCTATAGTAGTTATCACATTGGCTGGTATGCGGGATGATTAATCAAAAGGGCTTGAAGTGCCACTGCATGGGGCTTCATTTGATTTAATTTCATGTTGCATATTTTTTTATTAAACAAATGGTACCCATGGTGAGGAGGTCTTTACCTTTTTAATTGCATGAAGAAAATTTCAAGGGAGAGGGCACCATTAGGTTTTCCCATTGAACCCTAATTTTCCGAAATTCAAATTCACTCCTTCATGTTCCATTTTATTTGATTCTTGGTTGTTTTCCCGGAGCACATGATATGCATAAATGGAATAGAATTAACTATTATATGATGAATAACGAGTTTAAAATCACCAATAATAGTGAAAGAAGAAAAATGATGTTCTTTTTTCAACATTAATCCTTCATTGAACCTCAATTCACCCAAATTCTAATTCACTCCTTCATTTGTCATTGCATCTGATTATTGGTTGTTTTCCCCAAGCACATGATATACATAAATGGAAGAGAATCAACTACTATATGATGAATAATGAGTTTAAAATTGCCAACAACAATCAAAGAAGAAAAATTATGTTCTTTTGTCAACATTAATCCTTGAGGTAATGCATATGCTTCCACTTGATTGCTTGAGATTGATCCTATTCCCCATACATAAAACAATTCTATTTCTCCTTTGGGACAAAGGATAACCCCTTCTACTACATTATGTTTGCTATTTTGTGACAATTTCTTCTCCATACTAGGTATAAAACACCTTAACATTTTTTTTTAAATGGTGGGAAAACTTATCACAACTCAATGACCAAACTAAGAACAAAGACAATCATCACTGGTTGTTATCTGCTAATGCAGGTTGACTCATCACTATTATTCAAGTAAAACCACACCACCTGTAATTACCCGCTATTGGTCCATAATGGGACAAACTTTTTCTTTTGCGAGATGCCTCTAGGTCATGGGCCATTGACTTGTTTCCTTACATTTGAACAAGATGAGTATGATGCGCAACTAGCTCGTTCCAAACCCGATAAGAGGAGTATGAGGCCCATGTATATAACTATTCCTTGAATATTTATATGATTTTTTTGTTTCATTTCTTCTATCTTTGAAGGATATTGACAATTTTCGAGCAGACATGGCTTCTCGAGCAGTGAAGAAGCATGCACGAACACCAACCCTCAAAATGGCATCGGTGAAAACCCCAAACAAGACCCTTAAGAGTGTCAAGAAGGCCTTGCTGATGAAGCCTGAGCCAAAATTTGTTAAAAATGTCGAGAAAATAAAAAACCAACTCTTGTGGAGGATATCAGAGTTGTCGAGGTTCCATTAAAGAAATGGAAAAGCAAAAAAATTGGGAAGTTAAAAAAGCGGTGCCGAAAATTTCGTCGCTCCTGAGAAGCCAACCCCTCTGAGTGAATTTGGGCCCAACAAAGGTAGAGTTTTAGGGTCTATCTTATAAACATCTCAAGTTGTTTGGTAGGGTTTAAATTTGTGCGTATGAAATGATTAGGATATGTTAATTAGAATAATTTGAGGTTTAATATTTTGTCACCATGCTATTAATTGAAATTTGTTTTATTAAGAAAATGTATCATCTTCTTGTGTTTTAGATTTCTGTATATATAGAAAAATGATTAGCAAAACTCTTGGTTTATAGGGTTACACAATTTTTGTGCTATTTTGATCTTGTGCCAAAGTTTGTGCAAATTATCTCTATCATGCACTAGGGTTCCTACATGGTCTTCTTGCAACTTGTATCGACTACCCTCTCGAATCCTGTAGCAAAAACCCCAACTAGGATATGGGAATATATTTTTTATGAGAGTGATCATCAAACTCAACAATATGTCATAGGTTTATCATTACTAAAACTGAAAGGAAATTTTTAGTTAATCTAGGTACATGTAAAACACCATTGAGCTCAAAGATATCACCCAATGGCATTTGGAGTGAGATAGATCCCATTCTTGTTGTTGCATATTTGAAATCATCATCAAACATCCACTTGTATGCTTGCCTCATACTCTTGAAGTTTCCCAATGGCCATATGTTTGGATGCTCCATTATCCATGTACCATCTAACACCATCATGGAGAAGTATGTCATAAGCTTGAATGAAAGCTCATCCACTCTAACAAACACTGTTTCTGTTGTTATTGCTCGCCCTTCCCCTTCTTTGAGGACACTAATAAGCATAATTGTCAAACTCTTGACACATGAAACACTTGATATGGCCCAAGAATTTCTTACCATTGATTAGAGGGACTTTAATTCTCTTTCTCTCCTGCTGACATATACTAGGTCCCCTTTTTTTTTTCTAGCATTCAATATATTTATAGTCAGGGTTAGAATTTTTCTCTTTCGTCTCTATACCTTCAACTCGCCCTAGTTTGTATTTTCTTGGATAAAACCATGCCATAAATTCTCAAGAGTCAAAAGTGGAAAGCTTTCTTGGGCATAGGCACCTTAGACATAAGGTTTCCATGAATATGAAAGCCCATTCAAGGTTCTGTACCGGATATTCATGCTTGAGCTCTTTTCAAGTTTTTGCACATTGATCATAGAGTTTATTAATTTTTATCAAAGAAGTGGCTGAAGTATCTATTTTGTTGATTTATGTGGCTCTAAGCTTGATCCTTAGAAGCATATTTCAATTGATGTTCTCACCCCGATATATAGTGAAGATAGCATCAAACATCCTGTTACTGATGGTTTTACTGATAATGTGTGGGATCCTTCATGGAGTCCAGGATGACTTGCTTTGTTTTGGCCATCTTCTTTTTATTTTTTCGTCAAATTTATAGATTTGTAGGTTGTTCAACTTTGGTCTTTACAAATGCCAAAGATCATTATCCTCCAACAACATCTATGTTTGCACTTTCATGGTATCAAATTGGAGGGACCTTATAATATTTCTTCGTATCTAAGATTGAATGTAGTAAAAATAATACTCTTGGATTACACCATTAGAAAAAATAGATCAAGTACCTAAAGACAAACTATCATAGGTCCATAGTTCTTTTCTCAAGCATGAATCCAAGGCATCCCACTGTTGAAACCTTCTGACAACTTCCTATCTCAAGTAGAAGTCTGGGGTTATTGGAAGGCTTCAAAAAACATACTCTTTAGATATGAGAATTCCATTGGATTCAGAGGTATCTCTCAAAATGTTTCCCTGAGACTATCAGTCTCTTCTCTTGTCTTTGTGTGGTCAGTCACTTCTCTTGTCATTTTGTGGGTCACTCCTTTTAGCCCCAAGTACATCATAGTACTCCAAATTCAAGGTGTAGGATAAATAATACAGAGGATTGGAATTTGTTCCATATTTTTATGTTTACATCCCTTAGGGTGCCAGACGAAAGTGGGCCCCACTCCTTAAGAAAATTTTGAATTTTTTCCAAAAAAATGTTGACACCCTCCAAAATGTCACATCAATATCCCAAAGTAATAGAAAATCAACAAGTGGCTCCATTATGGAGAGAAAATATTGACTTGATCGCATCAAGCCTCATGAAGAATGGTAATTCTAATCCAAATTGTCTTTAGAAGTTTGCCACTAAATACTGAACCATGGAAGATAATTTTGTCCTTGTTTCTACTAATTGTTTAAACATGATATAGTCAAATTCAAATCTGGTTTCTCCAACCTTTAGAGCTGAAGATCAACAAATTGTCCATATACTGCTTCAGCATTTTGGTGGGTAGCACTAAAAATTTGAAATTTTATTCCATTTACACTCACAATTTTCATCCCTTGAACTTAAACGATGATATATTTCATAGGAAAATTTAACCTATGAAGCAAACAGGGTCAAAAAAATATGGTATGTTACTTTGCATGATCATTTTCTTTGATCACCTCCATGACATTTGAAGGACCAATGATCTTAATTGCTTCTGATATTTTAGCACCCCAATCAATTGCCTTCTCCTCCCTTGCAGTTGCTATAGCCCTCAAGAAGTATGGTCCTGCAAGAGATAGAGTCATATTGGTCTAACCATCAGAAATATAATGGAAAAGCCATTACAACTCCAACAAGTACCAATCAATTCTAGAATTCTCAGTAGCTAATCTCTACTTTAGAAAGAGTAGTGTGTAGTTTCTCGAAGTTTGGTCCCTTGTACCTCCTAGGTGCTTCATTGACCACCTTAAGCATGTCTTGAAAACACATTGACCACACTATATTGAAGGGTATACCACATGAAAATTCAAATCCATTATGACTTCAACAAGCACAGATTGGTCTTAGAGTTATCTCTACAGTGAATCTCTCCTTTCATAAAATATTAGTGAATACTTTCTCAAAGTTTGGCCCCTTGTAACCCCTATTTTCTTAACCACCTTCAGCATGTATTGCCAATATTTTGACCACATTACATTGAAAGGTGTTCCATGTGCAAATATGGCCCTGGAAACTCTGTTTTCCATCTCATCCTTTCACCAATATAACATTTTTTGCCAAGGGTCCAATATTAAGTCACTTGCACGGATCTTCAATGGTTAAGGGAACATGTTATCCCTATTTTGGGATTGCTTGCTTGCTTGGGGAACTTGGAAAAATAGGATTCATCATGTCCCCTTTGAAATTAATTTCTTTTTAGGAGACAACTTCACAAAACTAAACTCGTTCAAAGGGTGTTTTAAGAAAATGGATTTTAACTCTAGTGTAGGACACACTATAAGTCAACTTAATTGCTGCAATTCTGCAAGAATCTCCCACCAAAGGCTTATTTTACTTCTTCCCTATCTTTTTCATATTGTTCTAACCATAAGAAATATAATGGACAAGCCATTACAACTCCAATAAGTACCAATCAGTTCTAGAACTCTCTATAGCTAATATCTACTTTAGAAAGAGTAGTGTGTAGTTTCTTGAAGTTTGATCCCTTGTACCTCCTAGGTGCTTCATTGACCACCTTAAGCATGTCTTGAAAACACATTGAACACATAAATATTGGTAATATTGGTCTAACCATCAGAAATATAATGGACAAGCCATTACAGCTCCAACAAGTACCAATCAGTTCTAGAATTCTCTGTAGCTAATCTCTACTTTAGAAAGAGTAGTGTGTAGTTTCTCAAAGTTTGGTCCCTTGTACCTCCTAGGTGCTTCATTGACCACCTTAAGAAAGTCTTGAAAACAAATTGACCACTCTATATTGAAGGTTATACCACATGAAAATTCAAAGCCATTACAACTCCAACAAGCACGGATTGGTCTTAGAATTATCTCTATAGTGAATCTCTCCTTTCATAAAATAGTAGTGAGTACTTTCTCAAATTTTGGCCCCTTTTAACCCCAATTTTCTTAACCACCTTCAGCATGTATTGCCAATATTTGACCACATTACATTGAAAGGTGTTCCATATGCAAATATGGCCCTGGAAACTCTGTTTTCCGTCTCATCCTTTCACACTTATAACAATTTTTGCCAAAGGTCCACTACGGTTAAGGGAACATGTTATCCTTGTTTTGGGATTGCTTGCTTGCTTGGGGAACTTGCACAAATAGGCTTCATCATGTTCCCTTTGAAATTAATTTCTTTTTAGGAGACATCTTCACAAAACTAAACTCGTTCAAAGGGTGTTTTAAGAAAATGGATTTTAACTCTAGTGTACGACACAATATAAGCCAACTTATTTGCTGCAAATCTGCATGCATATTCCACCAAAGGCTTATTTTCCTTCTTCCCTATCTTTTTCACATAATTATATAGAGGGAAATCAACATGAGATTCTGAAAACTATTCAGCAAATCAGCAACATAAGTTGGGTGGAAAACCACAAAAAATATGCACTTAAACGAAATCAGCAAAATAGTTTTGGAAAATCACAGAACCAAAAGAACTACTTGGAGATGGAAAATATGCATTTAAACGAAATACAGAAGTGCTTTCCTTACACCATATGTAGCATGGATCTGAGCACAAATGTTGTAGACCCACATCAAGGCTGATTTGTAACTAACATAACATATATGTGGGTTTGGTGATAGTGGCAGATTTTTCATTTTTAAGAGCCATGGAATGAATTATGAAGGATTCAGTTTTGAGACCATGCAGTCTTCTAAAAAATTCCAGTAAGAACTAAATAGTGGATTATAAATTTAAAATAACCATAGTCCACAACCAAAAGAGAAACATACATATACCACATGAAAACCACAAGTACCAATAGAAGAAGTTAGATATAGTTCTTCTGCTGTCCCATCCAATTTTCGAAGACATCTTTTGGATGGAAATATCATTGATTTATGTAACTTGTTATAATCATTTCATCTTTCCTCGAAAGAACACCACAAAAGAGTTCTAATGAAGTAGTCTTTTACCAACATTAGATAGAGACAATTTTCATTGAAAACATTGGATGAAAATTCGAATAAAATATGTTATATCCTTTTCATAAAATCTTCTAACAGAACACCAGCAGAGTTTGTAAGGAACTATTATTACACCAACATAAAGAAATGTGAACTATGGTACATCAACATATAGAAGCTGCCTGTAGTTCCTGAGTTGTTCCCTCTGATTCTTGAGTATTGAAGAAATATTGTAATGGAATCATCTTCAAGGAATCCTTCTTCATGCTCTTAATAACCTAAACAGAAGTTAAAGCTCCGGAAACTGTGGTTATGATAGGAATTTTATATGCTAATGCCATTCGTCTCAACTTCCACCCATCTATTTGATCTAATGCATCTCTTGAATTTGCAATCACCAGTAACTGAATCTGACCATTTGCAATCATGTCATCAACATGTGGGCACTCTTCATGGAGTTTCAAAACTCTTTCCACTGGAATTCCTTCCATTTTCAACAAACTGGCTATGCTAGTTGTTGCAACAATTGTAAAACCAAGTTCAATGAATCTGTTTGCAATTGTTTGGAGTCTTGGTTTGGTGAAATCACTTAAACTTAAAAACGCCGTGCCTACAAGAGGCAATTTCTGATTTTCTGCAATTTGTGCCTTGGAAAATGCCATAGGAAATTTAAATTCTATGCCCATCACTTCTCCAGTGCTTCACATTTCAAGACCAAGAACCACATCACAGCCTTGAAAATTTTCAGATGGAAGGACTGCTTCCTTGATAGATACATTGCTTGGAATAACTTCCTCTATAAAACCAAAGTCTCGAAGAGATTTTCCTGACATAAGAAGCACGACATACTTTGCCAAGGGGTGGCCAATTGCCTTTGAGACAAAAGGTATTGTTCGTGATGCTCTAGGATTTTCTTCAAGAAGGTAAACTTCACCAACAGGTGTGATTTCATATTGTCAATTCATCAGTCCACAGATGCCAAGCCTCTTTTCCAATTTAGATGTCCATGATCTAATGACTGACAAGTATACAGGTGACATTGTTTCCTTAGGAATAGAACAAGCTGAATCACCAGAATGCACACCTACTTTCTTAATGTGCTCCATGATACCACCAATGACCACACTACCTTTAGAATCTGTCAAATAATCTACATCGATATCACAAGCATCTGCCAGGTACTTATCAACGAGTACTGGCCTTTTTGGGTCCACTTCTATTGTAGTTTCTAAGTAATGCTTCTATTTTTCATCACTGTATACAATTTCCATTGCATGACCACCTAAAAAATTAGAGGGCCTGACAAGAATAGGATAGTCAACCTTTCTTGCTATTACCAATGCATCCTCATCACTCTTAGCAATACCACCTTGAGGTTGCTTGACTTTTAGCTTATCCAACATTACATTGAACTTCTCCCTATCTTTAGCAGCATCTATTGAAGCGGGAGAAGTCTCAAAAATTCGCAAAAGACCTTCCCCACTTGCACCCATGGGCTTAAACTCATCAAGGTATTGTTCTATGGGTAGAGCTAGATTCAAAGCTGTTTTCCCTCCAAACTGTACAATTATACCATCGGGCCTCTCTTTGTCAATGACATTCAAAACATCCTCTACTGTAAGAGGCTCAAAGTAGAGTCTAACACTAGTATCGTAATCTGTAGAGACAGTCTCAAGGTTTGAATTCATCATGATGGTTTCATATCCTGCATCCTTCGAAGTGCAAGCAACCTTAGAAAAATTCCATAGAGGTCAATAATTAGCCATTCAAATAAAGGAAAATACTCTGGCAAATAATGTAGATGAGTTTAGCCACAAAACCAATCGAGGTTTATCCCTCAGGTTATCTGAATACCCTCCTATTCTAGGGTTGAAATAATATCAAACAAAGGTTGTTCTTGTGTCTCAAATAAGCCAAAGAATAGCCATTAGGGTCGAGACTCAAATAGCCACAATTCTTAAGTGAATAGTGCTAAATAATGTCCAAAAGAATCCATAGTAATTAGTCCTCAAATGTGCATGTAGTAGACCTTGGAACAGTGTGTAATCGACCTCAGATTAGCCTGAGAAAGGGTCAAAATTCAGCCTCTAAGGTTGCCTTAGATGACACAGATGCAAGCCTCAGAAAAAGTCAAAAATTTACCTTAGACTTAACATGAATTCATCCTCTTCTCCTATGAATCTCCACGCAAAAAAAAACATAAAAACAAAACCCAAAATCACAAGTAGAATGGCCTCTTTATTTTGTTTTGCGCTCTGCCCCAGGCTTCAAAAATTTAGAGAGAACAATCTACTTTCGAATTCTCTCTTTTGGAGAGCAGACACGTTTCTTTTGATAGTGGTCATGGATTATTTTTTGATATTATTGAGTACAAGTGTGCCTCTAAAAATAATAATTAGTATGCCTTGCTCATGTATGTTATGGATGAGATTGCCTTAGAGAATATGAAGTGGATCTAGGTGATGGAAAAATTGGAACCTTGTAGATGGCATGTGTATGCCAATGGCCACTAGCAACCTAAGTATGCATCTTACGTTGCAACCTAGAAAGCTAGAAGCTGAACTTTATCAATTTATAATATTTATAACCATCTACTAAGACTTGAAACATAAGATTTGAACTTTATCAATTTGAAAAAACTTATAATATGACAGTCTTCTCTACATGGGCTACATGTTAGATGTCAATGTACACTACTTGAAGGTTGGAAGGACAAGTTTTTCATTCACAGTTTTGTCTATACCTGATTTTTTCTTGTCCATTTTCTTCTCTTTGTAGTTTGATCTAATGTTAACTTTTAAGTGTTGTACTTAACAAATATGAAAACTCTCTTTAACATGCCCCTTTTGAGAAGTTGTTTTTTGTAAAACAATCATGCACTGATATGGAAATTGGAACTGATAATACGCTTCCCTATCTTTCTTGTAAATATTAGTTAGGGATCAACCATAGGATAATTGTTTCTTGCTGGTAAAAAGGTATTGAGTTTGAAGGCACAACTCTGAACTTAAAACACCCTTAATTGTAAATATTTCTGGCTTTAATGGGTACCTTATGCCCTATTATTAAGGTGTTACAAATTATGATATAAATTATGATTATGGGTTTAGTTAACTCTATGGTTGTCTCATAGTGGTTTTTGCTCGGACACCACATATTCATTCATTCCAAAAACTAGGAACAGGATTTCGAATGCATCATAGTTTAGAGTATGAATATTATACTTGATTGTTTTAGTTAAATGGTTCTTGTCACACGATGATGTTTCCTTAGACACCATTTTTTCATTCATTCCAAATAGGAATGGTATTTTGAATGCATATTAGGTCAGCTCACCTTGTTGAGCCATTAGATGATCCTAAATTCTTGGTCAATTGGATATGTTAATTTTCTTTTCAATTGCTGTTGTTGGGGAGGTTAATTGGGATGGCTAGAAAATTTGTTTGAAAGGACTGTAGTGTGAATATTAATGGGCGATAGTTATGTTGGACACCTTAATCCCCATAAAAATTTCTGGTAGAATAATCACCGCGAGAGAAGCCAACATCACTAGAGGTTTTTTCTATCACTGTCATGCTCATAAAGGGTTTGGCTTATTATTTTGTAGCTTCTAGTGGGTAGTATTTTTGTTTTTGGGATATCAATCTGCCATTTTCTGAAATAAGCCATTCTAGAATTTGCTACCTCCATGCAGACAAATCTTAGTTATGCATTCCTAGTAATCCATATTCTTATGTTTGTAAATACATCTTTCTTGTTTCCTCGGTGGAAATATTTGCTTTTTTATTTACTTTAGTTCATGACATGGGTTTTATATCTAGAATTTTTCGCTTCCATGACGTTTCAGTCTTTCATCTTCAGAAATTGAAGTCCCAGTATTCTGCTATTTGCGTAAATAGGTAGTTATGGATTTTGCTACCTCCAAGTAATCTTTCAATTTCTTCTATATGTATTCACAATAGTAACATTTTCTTGTCGCGTCAGTTATTGTAGCATATCCATAGATTAATAGAAGACTGCCATTTAGTGAATTTTTTCAGTTATAATGGTTGTTAAAATGTACGATTTAAATTGGAAATGGTAACTAACTTTTATTTTCGTAAAAGTGTTTTAAGTCTTCTTTATCTTTGTAAATGTGTTGCTCTTGTTTCACAATAGGAGCAGTTGCTTTTCATATTTTTCTAGTTTGTTTGAGCAAGGGCATCCATGGTTTTGTGAAATTCCCCATTTCTAACTCTTATGCGTCTCTGGACCTTACAAATATAATTGGAGACATATATCGAGCTGGATTTAAAGGTTTATGGTGCCAAGCTAGATTTATTAATTTGTGACGTAATCATCAGCCTCTATGCATCCATGGTTTTTTGAAATTCCCCATTTCTAGCGCTTATGCATCTTTGGACCTTACAAATATAATTGGAGATATATATGGAGTTGGAGTTAAAGAGTTTATGGTGCCAAGATAGATTTGTTAAGCTGTGATATAATCATCAACCTCTATATTTTGAATTTATGTGCCAGGGCTTATGTGTTTGTCACTGAATATTTTGTTTGTAAGCCTGTAAGTATAACATTAAGTCCGTGCTTGGAGAAGGAAAATACTCAGAAATTTTTTACATTGTGATCTCCTTCTTGCATATGCCTGTAAGCTGGTATTGTTTACTATCACTCTTAAAGTGGGGCTACATATGATGTCATAGTTCAGTACATTTTTGTAGGTTTAAAATCTACAGAAATTGCCAAGAAAAAAACAAAATTTGCATTAGCACATGCTTCGACTACACTTATCTTCCTCCTTTGTTGGTGGCTAATTGAGATATGAACCAAACACTGTCCATTTTGTCTCCAATTCTCATGACTATAGTCACTGATTTTGGTGTTCAGAAGTTGGACCTACTCCTGCAGCCCCACTAACTGACTGCAAAGAGCCTTAGATTCATTTTGTTGCATGGCGAAATTGGCTTTCAAAGCCTGTGACCGCCTCCAATGCTTGTACACTTGTCATCATTTTCTCTTTAAGCTTCAAATTAATCACTATAAAGTATACTTGGAGTACATCCAATTTCTTCATTAGCAAATTTACCTTCTCATTGCAGCTGCAATTAAAGTGCCATGAACAACTATTGATGCTTTCTGTTCCAGCTTGGCCTCCCCACATTGTATTCAACTTTTTCATTATCGTGCCACACCAAATCACTTACCCTCTGTTTACTCCACGACCAACATATACAATTACTTGCTCCCCAAACCAGCGTGAAAAGCTTAGTGATGTTCAATCTAGGGACACATAATACCTCCAGATTGACTTTTTCTCTTGCCCTTATTTGAAAAATTCTTGCACAATTGAGTCATACCAATCTACAAACTAGAGACTATATTTGCACCAATAACTATCAAGCATAGGGGAAGTAAATTCTTAGTCTCACTTGTGGTAAATTTCTTTCCAAGATGTTGCTTACGAGGTTGAGCCCCCAGTCACTATTGGGTGGAAACATGAAGCTGGGTTACACTTTTGTGAGAATCGGGGGCCGAAATTTTTTTTTTCGGCAATGGTTCGACTGAATATTTTCTAAAGTTTGGCCGAACTCTGTAATAGTTCGGCTGAAATTTCTTAGAAATTTTGGCCGAACTTGTGATTCCATTTAGATTGACGGCACATTGATGGTGCGGGCAAACATAATTTTTTCCAGAGATTGGAAAACCGGCAACAAAAGTTCTGCCGAACTTTGAACAAAAGTTCGGCTAAACTATGAGTTCGGCCAAAATTTTACTTTTAAAATAGTTCGGCCGAACTAATTTCTATAAAATAATCACCCGCGAAGCTATTCTGTTTACCAGTTTCATTATTCCCCGTTGTTGTTCGCGCGTTTTCGTTGTTGCTGCCTACTTGTCCCCGCTGCTGTTCGCTTGTTTTCGTTGTTGCTGCCTACTTTCATCGGGTATGAGTACTTGTATTACTTTTCGTTGTTGCTTCTTGCTTTCATTGGGTATGAGTACTTGTCTTAGTTTTCGCTGTTGCTGCCTACTTTCATCGAGTATGAGTACTTGTCTTAGATCTCTGGAGTTCTAGTTTTATTAAAATTTGTACGCATTTTTTTAGAAAACAAATAATCGTTATCTAGTGCAAAACGATTTAATTTTTTTAGCCTAAGAAATTGCCAGAGTGCACTTCACCAGTCATTCTTGTAATTCATGTTCATAAAATTATTAACATACATGTTATTCCCTTTTTACTTAGAAGTCAAATGTATTTTTTTTTTTAAATAACATAAATAAAATAAGTTGTGTGTTACATCATCCCTTTCAACCCACTATTATAGAAAAAATACAAAAAATATTTCCCACGGATGGGTGTCAACTACAGCCTACTGAAAAACAAAAACCCACCATAAATTCTTATTATATCTCACAAAAACACTGTGAATGGTGCAATAATAGAAAATTAGTGACAAACAACTCACATATGTCCCTTTTACAACATCATAGATAGCCAAAATAAATGGAAATAACCTAGGGAAATAAGCCCAAAACCATCATAGACATGCACAATACACATAGGTGTAGTGCCCACTAACAAAGCGGGCCATATCCATCACATAAAAAATATAGATGTGACCAACCTATGCCTCCATATTTTGTAGACCAAAAGGATGACAACTAACCTGCATAAAACAAAAATAGAATTTCTAGGAAATCACCATACTACACCACCTACCATACATGCTCATTGGTCATTTTTCGAAGGTGAGATATTTTCTATAACCCTTGCACTAGAGCGAGGAGGATCCATTAAGTACCCACCATCTAAATCACAAGAAATATGGCTCTCCACATGCTCTAGATAAAATTAAATCCTCTCCACGAAGAACCTTTGGTTCTTGAGCATTCTCTTGACTTCCTCAAGTGAAGCAAAAATATTATATCTCTCCACGTGCTTATCTGGAATCATACTTCCTGACAAAAAAATGAATATGTTTGAAATTTTGACTACTTTTTAAATCCCTCACCATATCACAATCACCATGTGGGTTTTTTCTGCAATTGATTTTCACGAATTATTTTCTTGATTTTGTTTCCCACCCCATGTGTGTACTGTGAATAATTTCATGTGGCTACTAGCAATGGTGGGACACTAGCAGTTTTCAACGCTATCCATGTTCCCAGTACTTCCTATGGTTGGCCAAGTGTTTTTTTCGTCGTATCTACAGGCTATTTTTACTAATTGTCTGCTATTTTGTCTGCTTATATTTCTTCCTGAACTCTTACATGTTTTTTCATGTCTAACTGGCTGATGTTTTTCCTTTTTCTATGACATTTTTGTTGTTCATGTTATCCACAGGGATGTTTTGAATTCTGATCATGATGGGATGTGGTATCAACCCCCGAAATTATGTTTCCCACTGTTATTGGTGCCCCTCTTTCTTAGATTGGCACTATATGTTGCTAGCGGATATGTATTTTATTCTCTTGCTGCACAACTGAGAGTATGTATTTAGCATATGAACTGATTAATACATCAGCATTTTTTTTCTGTCTGAAAAAAAAAGCAATGGCGGGACACAGGTTGAATTTTGTAAAGCATATGCAAAAGTTCTAAACTTTATTCCTATACCCAATAGATTCAATATATGCTTTCTGGATCCTCCTTTCAAAAAATTGATCAACTGTTACATTAATTGCTATGATAAATTGTTGTTTTTTGTTGTGTTAAATTGTATTAGTTAGTTTACCCTCATTTTCACAATCTTCAACTTGGTATCTGCAATTTTTTTTCTCCAACCTTTCTAGACTCTCAGATTTTTGCCACATAAAAAACAAAGACAAAATGAAATAATACAGCCCAAAAAATACCATTTCAAAACAGAGAAAATCTGTTATCCCTGCCCCTGGAGAGCCCAAAAAGTGATAGTAGAAGAATCCATTGAACATTTCATACAAAAAGGGACAGAAAATTTTTTATTGTCAAAGTAACAACACATATTAAACCTGAAATCTGAAAACACAGCCTCCCTGAACCCCACTGTACTTAAATGATGGGGACTGAACCTTCAGCTTGAAGACCCTGCATGTTATATAGCTGGTAATTAATCTTTCCAAAAACATCCTTCAGCCCCTGCTTTGTCAATTCATCTGCAACAATATTCTTTTCATGATATATATGTTGATAAGTAATACCTGCAAAAATAGTTTTTAAATTCTCAATTCTGCAAAGCAAATGTGAAACCTCCTTATTTCAACCTCCTTATTTGCACATTCATATTCAACAATTTTTTATGAACAAATGACACCAATTGTATCGTGAATAATTCCGTCAAATTTAATGTATTCATTGTATGTTCTAAAGACTCCAATGTAATGGATGCATTGTATGTATTTTTTTCTTGTATATTTTTGTGTTGTCTGTCATAGTAATGTCATATAGTGTATGAAGTTTTAAATTGTTTTAAATTATTATTTTTATGTGTTGTATGTGATTTTGATTGAAAATGTTTCTTTTTTATTTATTAATTAAAAAAAATTATTAGAAAAATTATTGCTTTAAGCCTTAGAATTTACAATCAAAATTAGAAAATGTATTTTTATCTAAACTATTTATGAAAAGTTTAATATTGTTTGATCTTCTCTACCATGTCCTTTTTACATATATCTAGAATAATATTATTTGTACAATTTCTGGTTTTTTGTAACATTTTACTACCATAATCAAAATCTATAGAAATAATAATCTAACATTATAATATCTTGAAATGGAGCTAGCCAACTCAAATATAGTATTGCAAATCCCTGACTAAGTTAGATGAGGAGGCTATGTATTAAATATGGTTTTGAATGAGCATTTGGACTCTTTAGATATATATCTAAAGAGTCCAAAATCTCATTCAAGACGATATGTAATACATAGCCTTCTCATCTAATATATAAAACTTTAATCCATGTGCTTAACCTTAACATTGACACAAATGGAATATACAATTTTACTCATTGCTTTATGATAGAAAAATATGTGGATGAATATTGCCCACATATCCAACGCCAAAAGGGATAGATTAAAAATGGATGCACTCCGGTCATCTATAAAAGATAAATTAAAGAAGCATGACATATTAGTAATGCAAATTAGATATGCATACCAATTATGTTCATATAACACAACAAATAGATGATTCAATACAAATGTCACATAGAAGTCATATTTATCTCATGGGCCTTCAACTTAAATTATATAACTAGCATTACATTAAGGTATAGGAGATAAATCAAAGAAGCATTTGAATGTAAACTAAACATGTGTAATAATTATGTCCTTTAGTTTAATAAATAGATAATAATTTGCAAATGCCATATCTAAGCTATATTTCATCTAAGTAGCTTTCAATTTAAACTTATATATAATGTTAAATTATATAAAAGAATAACAGTAATCCAAACTTCAAAAAAATATTTAGAACTTTAGTATAAAATGTGACATATAATTTTCCTGTGTGGAAAAACATAGTTATCGAGAGTTCAAAACTCATGCATTTGAATAGAAAGTGGGTATACAAATGAGCAAGTAGATTTTTTCTAGAAATGAGGAAGTGAAGGTTGAAAGAGAGCCACACAAAATTGCAAATTCATACCTTAACAAAATTTTTAGATCCTTTTAAAGAAAACGTGTCATATAATCAACTTTCATTGAAATATATGATAAAATCAACCCAATTTTATGAAAAATAGTATACCATTTTTTACATTTCACATAATACAAATACATAAATATTACTTAAGTATTGTTATAAAGATTTAACTACCCATAGAGAGATGGCCAAGTGATTGAGACAGGGCATCATCACAATAAAAAACCAAGTACAAATTGCAGTAATCCTAGAATCATGCTTTACATAAGGTAATTTATTGGGGAACTCATGACTTGTACTATAGATAAAAAACATTTACCCTTACCAAAAAATATATGATAAAAATTGACAAACTACATAAGTTTAAGCTTAAGGGGATATAATCCTTCTTGCCTTCCATATATAGATAATGAAAATGATTGTTCCAAGTGTCATGTGGCTTGTCATGTTACTTTATAAACCTTGATTGGAAAGAAAAATAGGAGGGCAGAAATGTAATAAATATAAAACATAATGAAACACAATGTAAGAAATAGAGAACATCATGAAACACACACATACATATCTCTAGACAATCAACACAATTATTTTCCTAGGAAATCCTTATGGGAGACAAGCAACCCTAAAAAGTAATGATGCTCTAGACTCGTTTCCCTAGGAAATCCTTATGGGAGAAAAACAACACTAAAATGTAAACATGCTCTTTTCTGGTATGGAAAATATGTTTAAGGTAATCTCTCTAGAGTTAGCTAAGACTTTTGGCATGTAAGGTTGTTATAAAAACTTAACTTCATACATTTTTCTCTCTAACTTCACACTCCTAGTTGTATTTTCAACTATGGAACAAAATACAATAACACAAAATGGAACTCTTATTCCTCCTAGTGGCGAAGTATTTAACATAACGTGATAGCAAACTAGGTGTAAGATTTGACTCCGTCAACCATTAACAAGGTTTGTGATTTTAGACCTTTTAGAGTCTTGTTAAAATTCCACATGTAGCTAGCTTGCTATGCATGAGTAATGGGGCTAAAATTTCATTCTCTCGTACCATGGTGGTCAACATGATATAGGTCAACTTACTAAAGGCATAAATTTTGAATGAATTTCATTTGATGTTTTTCTTTCACCATTGGATATATGTCTTTAAGTGTAGAATAATGGTCAATATTTCGGCACAAGGAATAATCATTTGACCCCCAAAAATGTCAAATTTAAAACCTCAAAATGAGTCCAAAACGTTTTGGATCCCAATTCTCCACCCACCATTAAAATGACCCTACAAGTTGATTCTTTCAGTTTTTTCACTCTATAAGCATCAAAATATATGACAAATAATATAATTATCCAATCTAGATCATTATTTAATAATTTTTTAAAATTATGAGTAATATATACATCATGGAATTTAAATAAATAGCGTTAATTCATTGAACACCCTTGTACATTCCTTGTTGATACTTTGAAAGTAATATGTTTTGAAAAATAATTTGTTTATGGATTCTATTTTCCACATTCTCTCAACCATATCAAAAACCTTCTTATAATATTTGAAACCTAAGGTCTTTCCCATACCAAATTATGTTCTTTTAAAACATGTTTTCTTGGTGATATGGGTGATTTAGAAATGATTGGGAGAGCGAAATTCCTCATTTAATATGTACAATATGTTTGGTTCATGCCACTAAGCCAAGAATTTTAAATTCAACTGAATTTTAATATAACCAACTAAATCCTGCAAAAAAAGAATAAAACAATTTATGTTAGGGTTGTGGATTCAGGCATTGAAACAACACATCATGATATTTCAAATTTAAAAACAATGGTTTGAGTCCTAGGTAGCTTAGAATCCTATTTGTTTTCAAAATAAGGATGCACTCCCATTTGATTCTCATGATTAGGTTGTAATCATGAGGCTCTCGCTCAAGAGTGGACCTTCCCAAAATCTTGTGACGTCTTGTCACATGCACCATACTTTGAATTTGTAAAGAAATTCATGAAACATCGAAATACATTCAAGGCCTTAATTGGATAACAAATATAACCATCTGTTAGCAAACCTTTTCAATGGTGCTTATTTTAGTTGCACTCCATCGTCATGTGAATCATCCTGACCCTCATCGATTATGGAATCCTCTTTTCCATTCTTGTCGTTATCTCTTTCCACCTTCTTCAAATGTTGTGGATGACTTGTTGGATACAAAGTCCAACACTTGTCTACAAGGTGACCTTTCTTATGGCAATGAGTAATAAAAAATTGCATCTTATTTTCAACATCATTTTCCTTGTCCAATGGGCCTTTGATTTTTTGCCTCATTTATTTAGAAAGTTTCAATGTGCATGGATATCTTCTTCCAACATCTATAAACAATATGGTTATTCAAACCACAAAAGGAACATGTGCAAGTTCTTTTATATATCTTATGTGAATATTTACGATGTTTATCATAATCAAAAGCAATTTGATTAAAGGCAAATTTATACCTTGAACATTCACCATTGTCGCCTTCTTGAGGAGGTGAATTTGATGAGGTAGTGGATCTCCTCTGAATACTAGCAATGAATTCAATGACTAGATAGAGCTTTCAACATCCTCTTCTTTTACATTCTCATTAGCTGCATGTTTATTAACATCTTCTTGCAAAGTGGGTGTCAAACTTTTCCATTCATCATGAACACAAAGTTCACAAGCTTGAGGTATTGAACACGAAATAAAATTCCTTCTTGGAACAACTTCATGTGCCTCCTTGGCTTTAGAGCATTCTCCATCATGTTTTCCATAACCAAGACCCAAATAATTAGGCCCTTCCTCAACAACATTTGGCTCAACTATGCCTTGTACATGTTTGCCTTTAAGCCTTTACTTTCATAGCACATTTTCATCAAAAATTTGGACCTTATTCCTCGAGTGTGTCTCTCAAAAGCACGTACACATTCATTTTGAGAGGAAATTGAAGACAGAAACCAATAGCTAATTATTCTAACTAACCTTGACTAAAATGAGCTAAATTTTACTTTGATACCAACTTGATTTGAATATGGACAAACTAGTTTTATTGGGCTATCTCCCTCATTAGTTAAATAAAAATGTGTTTAGGATCGTCTAAAGTTAGCCAATTGGGAAGGGGTTTGTGTCAAGCTTTAAGTGTATTTTGTGAGAAATTTATGAGTTAATTAGCTTTTAAAAACTCATGTGTACAACAAATAAAATGCAAAATTTTTATTTAGGAAATTTTTTTCCCTCAATCCAGATTCCGATCATTGGACATGTAAGAGGAAGAAAGAGGGAATTCACTTTTCAAATTATAGACCTTGTCTAAGCCAAAATAAACTAGAGGTTTGGTTTTCAAATACATTCACTTATTTGGAAAAGTTCTAGGTACCAAAAGTCCATATGCCAATCTACCTCCCAAGAAATCCATTTATTACACCACTGGTTAGTTTTTTGTCTTCCTATATTCTTTATCAACCTCTTCTAGTGATTCTTGAAAGGTGGATACTTAAATCCTTCCTAAAAATTTGAGCTCTAAAATAAGAAGACATACAAGGTCATTTAAAGTCATTCTTCTATTCAATTATAAAAACCAAGTGAATATTTCTAAATATTGATTTTTGTCCCATAAACTGTACAATATATGTGGACTTGCCTCGCCCTAAGCGAGATGTTTAACAAACATAATAATAGAGAAACAATTAGTGACGTCACCAAAATATGTAGCCTCTTCAAGGTATCATATCCTCTCATCAAGTTCAAGATTATATTCACCAAAAATGTCCTATGGAAATGATGGTTTAAGAAACAAAACTAGACAAAAACCTTCAGTCAGAACAAAAAAATCTAAAACCTCTTCAAGGTCTTCAATCTGCTCGTAAATTTAAATTGTGTCTTGATGAATTACAACAACAAAGAAACATTCAGTGACAACACCAAAATATACAACTTCTTCAATGTCTTCTAAACCATCTTCAAAGTCAATATTGTGTGCATCAAATTCCTTAGCAAGGTCATCAATGGAGTCATCAAAACTAATATTTCAAACTTCAATGCCAAAAATAAGTCGAAAGAATTCAATTTCTCCTCCAAAACCTTCTTCTCTGAGCAAAGATAGCATGATGTCGTCGAGAAATTCAGTAATTCCACAAGGAAATTCTATCAAAGTTAAAAAAAATCCTTTTCATCCATATTTAATGCCTACTTTTTCAAGTGGAACACCTCCAAATTTAAGGACCACAATGCCATAAAATACAACTTTACCTAATATGTGTAGACCTAGAACCCCGAACTTTGCGTGACATGTACAATTAAAGATCTTATGGTAAGCAGTGTGAGAAGAGAGTCATGGTCGCTGAGTTGAGCAAGAGAAATAGTTTGGTATGACAACATTACTTGTGATAGGTCTAGCTAGCAGACTACCAAATTACATGGTAATGGCATTCAAAATGTGAAAATTCCCATTTCACTTAGAAATAAGATGGTAGAGAAAGGTATAGATGAAAGGAGATATCCATCTATGGTAAAGAAATCAAATAGTTCTATCAATTCCACCTTGCAACTCTAAGAGACAGTGAATTAAATTTCATCTCAAGACAGGGCTTTGGGAGGACACTCTCAAAGCCAACCTTCATTATGGCTTTGAAACACATGGTAAGTATCAAGACTTAGCAACCTTATTTGCATAATTTTTTCTAGCATGGACCTTAATGTCATAGCCTTCTTTTGCCTAAGATGAATGCAAATTTCCTTGCAATTTGGCTTGCGACATTCATAATTCATGCTCATGGAACGTGATTGTGTTGCAATTTTGATAACATCTATTGTATGCAGAAGCTAATAAAAAATGATTGAAAATGACATTTTTTCTCTGTTTTTTTGAAGATTTAAGGAGAATTACATCAAGTAGCTTCCAACCTCATATGACCATCATGTCAAACTCATCTCAGGATATTGTCTAAGTAAGAGCCACTTAAGCAAGCAATCTAGTATACATGACTCCAATTTCAATTAGCAGCAATGACAGTTCCAATTATGGTGCAAACACTGCTCCAGATCCTCAATGGGGCATGTTTGATGACAATAATTTGGGGAGTGAGAGAGGGAGATGGTAGGAGACAAAATTAAAGGAATCCATGGGAGATTGAAAAATATATAACTAATAAGGTGGAAGACATTTGTAACCTAAGAGAGAAACCTGTTAGGAAATGGGTGAAGTTGGTATTACACACCCAATTGGACAACCTCGAGGAGAAAACATTTCTCCCACTTTATTTATTGGCATAACCTAGTAAGTGTTATTCACTAGCATGTATTTTGTAAAGGCCTTGACCTAGTTCCCATTCAACTCCATCCACCAGGTTGTAGAGGATTCCAAGCCTAATTTCATGAAAAGTAAGTTGGGGATGATCACATTGACCTGCTTGATGATGTGTGTATGAAGATTAAGTACCCTGAACTATTTTTTTGCGTAGGGAAAGAGACATATTCCCATGTCTGAGCATGAAAACATTCTTTGATATTGTTAATGCCTCTAGTGTTTACTTATACAAGTTTTATAGGAAGAGTCTGTAAAGGGCCAGGTAGCCTCTGGATCTCATCTTTTATGAAAGGTGACATATCTAGTAAATTCCCCTACATTCAATCTCTGGAATGGATCTAAATAGAAGTTCTTCATTTTAATATCCATAAAACACAACAAATTTAAGGTAAACTATGTACATGTGTCATTTCTCCCACAAACTAAAGTGTATAAGTGGTAAATTTTATACCAAGTGTGCTCCCACCATGTAAAACAAAATTTCGTGAACTTATCATTTTTATAATTTCTTTTTCGATTAAATTTAGTTTCACACATGATCAATTATTGCTTTAAAAGTTGTGTTCTACATAATTTGTGTACACTAAATTACAAATTGATTTTTTGAAATCTATTTTGTGTAAATGTCGACCAATAAATATATATCATGGAGGATGAACGACGAAGATCAGCCGAATCCCATATGGAGGTTCAGGGATCAGGGGATGTTCACAGTATTTAAATATAATCTTAAATCTCCATACATGTGTGTACATATGGAATTGATTTTTTATTAACTTTGTGAGTTAAAGTAGTTGTTAATAAGTTTCATATTTTAATTTTTAGGAGGTGATAGGAGATGGGTTTCTACTCCATCCATGGAGCGTGACCATGGTTCAACCGATCGAGGTATGAGTAGTAGCAGGTTGCGTGAAGGGGGTGATATTTATTCCCCCGAAGGCCAATCAACGACTGTTGGTTCTCAGCAGTGTCATTTTGGGTCTGGTTCTCAGCAGCGTCATTCTGGGTCTGGTTCTCAGTATGGTCATGGTGGAGAAGATGTTAACCAACAACATCAAGGTTGCCATCAATTTCAATATTTTTTAATTAAATTTGTACAAATTTGTTTACACGTGTTTTTTCTAATATACGAAATTTTATATCTATTGATGCAGAGGCCGAAAATGTTCAAAGTAGTAGTCAAAATAGACGCAGGGCAACCCGCTACATTCAATAAGAAGGTTGTCAACCCAGCACAACTTATCCAGCCGAGATTACTGATATACCATGGGAAACCAACATGGCGGAATGCACCTTACAAAGGTGTGAAAGACTTCATGAAAAATTGCAAAGAGATCTCGTGGCTTTGTCTCTACCTGCTGAGAGTTGACAAAGCCTTGAAATAGTTACACATTCATTGGGTGAAATGGTAAATGTGTACATAAATCTTGGGCCAATGACTGATTCATTTGTAGAAATGATGAGAAAGAGAAAAGAAACAGTGATGGGTCCCGATAAATGGGAGGACGTAAAACAAAAAGTTACAAAAGAAGTGGCCAAGTCAATGTTTAATTATAAGGAAGGGCCAAAAAGAAAAATGTTGAAGGTGCAGTATTTCAAGCACCCAGACAAAGCTCGTTATTTGTATGATAGGCATCTTGCGGCCTATGGAAGGCTTCCATGGAACGATGAGGTTCCTGTTTATTTTGCACAAATGTTTTATGCAAAAAAAAATTTGGGTATGAAACCCAACTACAATGACCTTCCTTCAGAATTTTTTGGCCCGGGGAAAGGTCGATTATATGACCGTAAGGGTGCTAAGCGAGATGTGGAGTTGCCTCGCCCTGAGCCGCCATTGGTGAGTCGACCGTTTCGAGTCGAAACTCTGCGATCAGAGATGGATGCGACTTCTCAAATAAGTCGAGAAGCAAGGGATGTTATGATTGACAATGTTCATAGCGGATTGAGTGGAGTCGATCTTTGTTTAAATCGACAAAGAGCACGTGAAAATGCATGTGCCAATTTTGTTTATCGTACAGATGAGGAGATTTACAACATGAATGTTGAAGATCTCCGAACATATGCAATAAATTGTCGCAATGGTTTGCAAGACCTAATTTTTCGTGAGGAAGAGGGCACCAGAACGGTATGTGTTAGTGACCTTAGGGTTTGAAATTATATTTACATATACATGTGTACAATTTGTAATAAATATATGTGTATGTACACATGTATACATTTATTTGTATGTGTACATTAATCTAACAAAAATGTATGATTATATGTTAAAACACCATTTGCAGTTCTCAGGCATGATGCGTGACGAAAATGTAAATATCACGTTCGGGACCTCTGGTTCAAACAATGTAAATGGGTCTGACCATCATGATATGTTGGCAAATGTTAGTGTTTTTTAAGTGACTCTAAAATAAATAATTGTTGCCACACATGTACATGTATGTATATATATAATTCGATAAAATGTTTTAACAGGTACCGATTCCGTCTGATGTTTTTGGGATGGCGGTACCTTCTTCTTCCTTGGGAGATGTACCTTCTACTTCCTTGGGAGATGAGCCACAAGTATGGACAATTTTTCACAAGTTTAAAATTTATGTTTAAAAGTTATATATATATATATATATTCTACCTCAAAAAGTTCCATTAAAAATTGAGATATATATATATATATATATATATAGAGAGAGAGAGAGAGAGAGAGAGAGAGAGAGAGAGAGAGAGAGAGAGAGATCTATATTTTGAGTTATTTAAAATTTTTTGAATTCAGGTTCCTATAGAAGATTTCTTTAATCCGCGGACTCTAGCGACGGAGATAGGAACATCCACAACATTTGAACAAGTTGTCTTTAGTTCCTTTTTTTAATATTATTTAAAATAAGTTTATATATGTACATGTGCATTTTCATTTGAAAGTTTTTAATATATATATATATATATATATATATATATAACTTTACATGTATATTGTACAGTTTACTGCTACAAATGTTCCTATGGGAGAACTTGTTCATCAAATGGAGAGGGAACCTTATGAGGTATTGCATGATTTTTTTGTTATATTTTGTTTTTTACATGAAGTTATAGATATATATATTCTCATTCATTTTTAAAACATCAAATTTTAATGTTCAAGTACATGTGCATTGTGTATGTAGGTTTCCCATTCACAGGATAGGGCGCGGATTGAGACCCTAGTAGGGAAGACGCTAGATTTGTCTCCATTTGATGGACATGATTTACAGTAGATTTGATTTCAAAATTTAGATGGTTTTAAAATTTGTTAAACTTGATACAGTTTGATACTTGTGAGATTTACAATTTTTGGACATATTTTATTACATTGTTATTATATAATTTGTTTTATTTAATTTTTGGAGGGTTTTAGTACTTTTGGCATGTGAATGTGAAGTAATGTTGTCATCTATAAATTAATGTTGTCATCTGAACTACATTTGGCATGTTATGTAATGACACGTGTTATAATTTGTTTTGTTTTTAAAATTTATGTTTTGGATGCTTGGAGTACATTTGGCATATGAATTAATGTTGTGATCTATATTTTTTTGTTAAATTAAGAGTTAAAAGTTTTGGATGGTTTCATATTTACATTTGGCATGTGATATTTAATGTTAAATGTTTTTGTTGGATAGTTGAATTATAATTGACATGGCATGTGAAGTTTTTAAAACTCAAGTTTTGGATGGTTTCAATCTACATTTTGTATGTGATATTTAATGAACTTTAAATGTTTAATGTTTTAATGTTGCACAATATATAATCAAAAGGTTTTTAAAACTTAATGTTTTGGATGGTTTAAATCTGCATTTGCACATGTGGTATATAATGTTAAATTTTTCTATTGGATCTAATTGAACTATAATTGGCATGGCATGTGAAGTAACGATCTATATATAATTTAAAGTTTTTTAAACTCAAGTTTTGAACGGTTTCAATCTACATTTCGCATGTGATGTTTAATGTTTTAATGTTGCACGATATATTATCAAAAGTTTTAAAAATTTTAAAGTTTTGGATGGTTTCAATCTACATTTGGCACATGTGGTATATAATGTTAAATGTTTCTATTGGATAGTTGTTCACTATAATTGGCATGGCATGTCAAGTAATTTTGCACAAATCCCTTTTGGATGGTTGAAGTACATTTGGAATTTTAAGATTTCTTTTGATCTCTCCATGTAGTTTTGTTTGAATGAAAAAATTTCCAATACGAAGAACATAGCTTTTCAATGCAAATAACCATGTATCAATTGAGCTCTAATTGAAAAAAGATTTTAAAGAAGTAGATATATGTACAAATTATCCCTTTAATTTTGATTGGAAATATAAGTCTAGTACATATATATGTTTGTTGAATTTGGGTCAATGTCGTTAATGCACTCAAATAGGTATCCTTGTCGATTTATTTACATTGTTGAAACTTTTTACCAAAAAATCCAACTAGTTTTTCATCAATGCACATAGAAAAACTACTTGGAACAATTAATTGTGCATTCTAGAACATATCTATCCAAGAGAAGTAACATTTTTCATCAATGCACATTGAACATATCCTACCATTGGACAAGTAGATTTTGTACTAGATTTTCAATCAGGATTAGAGATGTGGGTCAAATCCCACCAAAAGTCGGACAAGTGCTTCAAGTCTCTTGTCTGAAAGGAATTTTCATACAAAACTATACTGCAGATGATTTATTTACATTGTGTCCATACTTTTTACCAGAAAATCCAACTAGTTTTTCATCAATGCACATAGAAAAACAAGTTCCAGTTAACTGCATTCTAGAACATATATATTGAGTACGTAAATATTTTTTCATCAATGCACATAGTAAAACTAGAACAATTAATTTCATTCTAGAATATATATATATATATATATATATATATATATATCCAATACATATAACATTTTTCATGAATGCACATGTATAGAAAAACTACTTTCAGTTGATACTAGAGCATGTGCTTGTACCCAAACAATTTGTACATGTGCAAACACTTGCACAAATAACATAAGCAGCTCAATTTTTAGTTGAGTACTGGAAGTTATAAAACATATTTAATCCAAAGATAATAAATTGTTGGACAATTCACTCAAAAAAATTATAATGGAATTCCATCCTCAATAATCCGTTCATGATCGGATTTTGACATTTCATTTCTTAATTTTCGATTTTTTCTTTGATTGAACTTCTATCAACTTTATGCGTGTTGCACACACCAAGTGACTATATTGACAAATTATGGAATCAGGTTCATATTCTTCAAAGTAAACAAAGTCTCCACTTTGATGAGTTTGTCTGAAAAAATAACCTT
Source organism: Pinus albicaulis (assembly GCA_034641835.2). Lineage (NCBI taxonomy): Eukaryota > Viridiplantae > Streptophyta > Pinopsida > Pinales > Pinaceae > Pinus > Pinus albicaulis. The sequence continues at coordinate 97,563 of JAXQQM020060627.1, forward strand.
TTATTATTATAGACCCTCTGTCATACTGAAATTCGTGATCATTATAGTTTTGTAATAATTTCATTTTTCGTTTAGTGCAACGCATCAAATAATACTTCACATTTTCATCGTTGTCAATAGGTGCAACTACAGCAAAAACATCTCCTGCACAATAAAATAAATTTAACCAAATTATGCATATTTAAATTTATTTCTAGATCTTTAAATCATTAGAAAGTAATTCAAATGTTACCTTCTCTAACAAGATCAGAAACTCAATCACCATCGGATGATATTGTAGTTTCCCCTGATTGCATTTCTTCAAACATTGCAACAGAAATTTTGCCCTTTGTATTTAGCTCTATATGTTTCCAATCGTTCACATACATTTTGTTTTCAGAAAAGTCATTGGATTTTGTGTTGTCTATGCAAACATCACAAAAACAAGAATATTTTCTTTTATCCAATGCAAACACATTTTTGGAAAAATTTGTTTGAATTGAATGCAATTTTCGAGTCCCTTTTATTGTTTCAAGGTCATTTCCAATTGATCTATCTACGTCTTCGATTCCAATATGCCAGAAAAACCTTTATATGGAAAATTAGAAAAAGAATTTGTAAATATGATATTAAAATAAAATCAAAGATAATCATTGCATGATAAATGTACAATGTTTAAAATTAGATTTCAAATATAAATTAAATTGAATGTACCTTCACACTTCTCTTGATGGGTTTCTCTCATGGCTTAGAGCAGCGATGCATGATTGAACAACTTCTTCAGCATTCACAAGTTGGCTTGCAAAGTGGTTCATTTGATATCTTCGAAGTACTCGTTTTATGCATGCTCCTGCACCATCATGTTCTCCTTTTCCATGGCCAGTTTCAAAGAAATTCCAACAATGTTTAATGCAGGTTTTCTTATGAAGACAGCACAACCAAAAGAATGATCATGCAGATTTGAATTGACCTGCGCATCCATCTGACCATATCCAATGTTCATTGAATTTTATTCCACGATTTTTCAATGAATCATAAAATTTTCCAAAACAATGTTGTACAAAACATGTATCATGTGTACGATCGTCATTGATATAAAAGTGATATTCTTTAATGATATGTTGATTTTCACTTGTGCTTTCTATGTGATCGACATTTTGTTCAGCATGTATATATAGAATATGGACTAGCATGGAGACTTGGTCAGAATGATAGTATTCACTCTGAATTTCTTTTTGTGGAACAAATGTGTAGTTTTCTGCAAAAATCAATCACTGACAAAATGGTCCCTAGTGGAAAAACTTCACGAGATTTTTTGAATTGCAAGTCTTGCCATCGAGCTCTATGGGAATGCTTGGTCTATTTGTAAATTTCTGCCTCAAACTTTCTCAAAAAGTCTATCAGAAAATTTTTGTCTTCTAGTAATTCAATTATTTTAACACTATTTGCACCTTGAATCGATGTATCGATATATTCATATCTCTTCCATTTCACTTTCATGTTGGACAATGATTGATCATTTATATCAATACGATATTTGTTTTGAAATTTAGTCAAATTTCCACAATCATCACATTTTTTACCACCAACACATTTCTTTTTGTAAAATAGTTCATCGCTTTCTCTTTCACATAGAGTTTGAGATATGAAATCATGGATAGTGGAAGGAGGAGGCGAATCCTTCCATAATGTTCTATCGAAATCAAGGAATCTGTCATAATATAACTCAAATTCCACATGATAACGACAACAACAAGTGTCGCGTACGGTGATAGGTTTTACATACCATGGTTTTTGTTGAACAAAAGCACTGAGTGAAACATGAATTTGACGATTCTCTTCTTTGAACTTGTTGAATAACTCTATCTGAGTGGTTTGCACGAGATGTTTTTCATGTTCTTCGTACTGTTTTCGTGCTATTCTTCTTCGCATCACATGCCTTGCAGTTGGTGAAACACGCGAATTTTTCTTCCAATATTCATATATTATTTTTTTAACATTTTCTCCAAGTCTATCTTTATATGGTTGCCTACAAATAGCTCTCCAACAAGAAAGTTCATCATTTACATCTATTTGCAACCGAAATTTCCGATGTTTGTGCAAATTTTTTCGCGAGGTTCCCAGTGCTTGTGCCATAGATGTTACCAAATGATTCTCTTGAGTACTTGAGGAAACCATTACCATCTGTATTCCTCTATGTACAATTGAAACATCTTTCTCTCTAGATCTCCTAATTGACTTTATAGCACTACTCATATTTTTTATCACCTCTTCCTTCATTTTTTTATCTTTGGTTGATTTTCGAATACCCAATAGTGTCGTAGCTTTCATTAATTTCCTTAATGATAAGAGACCTTTCAACATTTTAGCCTGAACTGTCACCCGCTCATTTAAGAAATAATTTTCAAAAATGCAGTTAACACGATATCGTATAACATGGTCAGGTTTTTTATCTCCATATATGTGAGTGTCAACATTTTCTAACATCTCATTATTGACAGTGATTTCATCTGTACATATTCGAAAAAATAGTACATATTCAATAAATAACTAAATTAATTAATATATCTAAAATTTCAAATATTTTTCAAATTAGTTCATAAAATAAAAATTAAGCTTCACATTTTACATTAGGAATTTTAAATATATCAATAGATCATAATATTTACATTTACATACCTGCTTCAATTTCTACTTGAGGTTGATTTTCTTCTTCAATATTTTGAGGAATATCTCTATCTGTTTACATATAAACAAAATATTTTTCAAACTATTTCATCAAATAAAAATTAAGCTTCACGTTTTACATTAGGAAAATTTTAAATATATCAATAGATCATAATATTTACATTTACATACCTGCTTCAATTTCTGCTTGAGGTTGATTTTATTCTTCAATATTTTGAGGAATATCTCTGTTTGTTTACATTAAACAAAATATTTTTCAAACTAGTTCATCAAATAAAAATTAAGCTTCACATTTTACATTAGGAAAATTTTAAATATATCAATACATAATAATATTTACATTTACATACCTACTTCAATTTCTTCTTGATGTTGATTTTCTTCTTCAATATTTTGAGGAATATCTCTGTCTGTTTACATTAAACAAAATATTTTTCAAATTAGTTCATCAAATAAAAATTAAGCTTCACATTTTACATTAGGAAATTTTTAAATATATCAATAGATCATAATATTTACATTTACATACCTGCTTCAATTTCTACTTGAGGTTGATTTTCCTCTTCAATATTTGAGAGGGCTTCTAACTTTATTTTGCGAGATTGTCTCGTCTCTTCTCTACGTTCCTCAGGGTCTCTTTTTCGATCATATTTTCTCGCACAAGTTCTTCGATTTCCCATGATAATAGGGTATGAAGTTCAAAAATTTTCCTTCAAAAATTAGACAATAACTCAATTACAAAAAATATCACAAAATATTTAATTTTAAAAAATTCAGTTCAAATTTTTTGCAAAAAATACTTACTCCAATCCAAAACACTTACTTTAAAAAATTTGAGAGAAAAATTTCTTATAAAAATGAAACGAAGCTAAAAATATTTACTTCAACTCAAAACATGTACATACCTCCTAGAAATGTCTTTTGAATGTACGTCCAAGAAATTTTTTTAAGTTCAAAACAATTTTTGCCAAAATCAAGCCGCCTCCAAGAAATGTCTTCCAAAAAAATTCTTTAAACCCCAAACAATTCTTTGTAAAATCAGTTTACTTCCAAGAAATTCTCTTAAATCAAAACTTTGAAGAAATTTTTTTGAACCCAAACTAAGATCTTTGTAAAATGAGATGAAATGTGCGAAATGTGCGAAAATTGTGAATGATTTTGTGGCAATTTATATTGCCGCGAAATGTGTTTTAGTAGGGGGCTTTGCAAAACTTTCCGACCGATGGAAATTTATACCATAGTTTGGCCAAAATTTTGATTAAAATTTTGGCTGAACTATTAAGTCTTTAGATTTAACGAGTCGTCAGCGGAAAACATAGTTCGGCCAAACTTAGATTAAAAGTTCGGCCGAACTAATGCGTCACCAAATACGCAAAAATCAGGCTCTAAATACGGTTCTGCAACTTTGGACTGATTAAATTCCATGAAAGGTTGTTAATTAACTGTCGGAACCAAGACAAAACTTTTTAGAATTGAATCTACTTTCAGGAAATATAACTTTTATGGAATTTCATAAACTTTTACTAATTTTAATTATTTTTCTAATAAAATAGGTGAAAACAATTTTTGAGGGTCATTGTGATTCAGTGAAATCAAAATTTTGTATCTCCCAAAATACATTGTAAAAAAAACTAAAAAAATTATGCGGCATTACATTGGTTTGTCGTCTCTAATGGGTAGCTTTTATATTTTTAGTTTATAACTTATATGTTAATAAATTTCTTGCGATGCTAAACATATACAAAATACGTAGTTTTTCGTATTGGACCAGTTCAAAAAATTCTAGTAATTATGATATGCATCCATTGGCTTTGTAAATATGACGAAACCAAAGTAGACTATGTCTAGATTGTTGTAACACATTTTGTTTTCTCAAAAACACAAATTTTTAATGAATACAACATTGCGTCATAACATGACTTCTTCTGAATCCTTTGATTGTTAAGAAACACACACTCAAAGAAATGCTAAGTTGACATATCAAATCTGCATAAAAAAATTTCAAAAAATAAGTAATAGAAAGCTAACAAAATTTTTGATAACTTTTTTTTTTATTGCAAAATGAAATTCTACACAGAAAAATTGTTGTAGTTTGCAGAAAGTTGAAGAACCGAAAAAAATGAAATTTTTTCTCAAAAAAGGGCAAAAAGTGTAACCTGGCTTCACATTTTCACCCAGTCTACTTGAATTAGCTCTCCATATATTGCCAACAGAGTAGTAGTCAGGAAATGGTCGACCTCCAACCAAAGCCTATTGCATTTAGACATTTTTCCAATTTCTAGCTCATGACAGGAGGCTAAATTAACATTGAATTTGCAGATTTAAATTAATTTATTGAAAGTTGTAGAATTTAAAATCTCTAAAGGTTTCAAGATATAATTTTTGAAAGTCTAATTTAAAGGGTGCTAGCTCAATGGAAGAGCACCTGCTTTACAAGCAGGATGTTGGTGGTTCGATTCCATCGTGCCCTTATATTCATATGGAATGGCGACGATCAATTTTTTCTGACGGAGGCTCTTTTGACCATCACTAATGAGCTTATGGTGACATTTTTCGACCCTCCCCAAAATATGAAATGGTGATGGCCAACGAATGCCACCGTATATATGCATCAATAGTGACAACCATGAAAGAATCGTTGTTGTTGATATGAAATGGCAAGGGTCATTGTTTGTCATTATAGTCATTATTCGTGATGCACTTTGACGTCACCAATGAGCTTATCATGACACTTTTTGACCCTCACCAAATATGAAATGGTGACAGTCAACGAACGTCGCCATATATATGCATCAATAATGACGGCCATGAAAGGTCCCTCACAAAAAATCATTGTTGTTCATATGAAATGGTGACGGTCACTATCCGTCATTATAATCAATATTCGTGATGGACCTTGAATGTCACCACAACACATACTTTTGGCAACGCCACCTTTGGTGACGTTCAATTTTTTGGTGACGGAGGCTATTGTCCGTCACCATTGCTCATATGAAATGGTGACAGTCACTATCCGTCATTATAAATCATTATTGGTGACGGACCTTGAATGTCACCACAACACCTATACTTTCGGCGACGCCATCTTTGGTGACGGAGGCTCTTTTGACCATCACCAATGAGCTTATGGTGACATTTTTCGCCCCTCACCAATGTCTCTTTTTCTTGTAGTGAATTGATTTCACTATATGAAATAATTTAATAAAACATATTTTATTAAGTTATTTCTCGTTAAAACAAGAAACCTCGTGAGGAATAATTAAATAAATCCTTATTTATTTTACTTTCCTCTAGGAATAATTAGTTAAACCATTGTTTAAATAATATTCCTGTCATATTTAACTTAATTATGGGAAATAATTATATAAATCATTATTTTTCTTATTTTTCTCTAGGAATAATTAATTAAGTCATTATTTAGTTATTATTCCTTGTCAAATTTGACTTGATCACCTAGAAATAGTTAAAAAAATAGTTATTTTTTAATTATTCTTTAACCACATACTTGAAATGATAAATAAATTATTTATTTTGTTATTATTTCTAAATAAAGGTATCTAAGCAATTTAAATACCTTTTCTCTCCAACAAAATATAATAAAATGTCTCAAGCGGTTAGATATAAATCTTGGTTAATAATATTTTATTATTCACCATTATCGAGGATAACTTATTTTGTTATAAATAGGAAGATTTTTCATTCACTCTTCACTTTGATCCCTTTAATTGTCACGCTTTCGTCATTCTCATTGTTTCTACTATTTTCTTTTGCTTCTTGAGCTCCCATACGTTCAAAACCTTTAATGGGTATTCAGTCATAAGTTTTTTGGATTTATTCAGTCATATGATAATAGGTATTTATTTAGGCTTGTTCTATTTTTTTATCAATCCTTCCATTGGATACATTCATGAGTTATAATCATCACCAAGATACATGAGTTGTAATCTTCACCAACGATATTTATTTAGGCTCCTTTTATTTTTTCATTTATCCTTCCATTGGATAGATTCATGAGTTGTAATAATCACCAACAGTTCATTCCAGAGCTGTACATTGAATGGGAAGATGATGGATATGTATTGAATATCTATGTGGGGCTAACTTTGCATCAAAGCATGAAAAAATAGTAAATTTAAATTTAAAACATACCAAAAAAAATTTCCTTATTGGCTGGTACCTTAAAAATGAATAACAATAATGAAAATTATGTAAATTAAAATTTAACAAAAACATGAAAATGTTTTTTATTTATTTATTGAGTTATAGGTTAAGGGATTGTTTTTTTTTTATCCATTTATCATTCCAATTGTAAGTGGTAATAATCACTAGTGGTTCTCTAATTTGGAAGAAGATGGATATGTCTGAGGCATGTTGTTTAAACTTAGCATCTAAGAAATTAAATGAACTTAAATCTTTCCTCTCATGGATATAAAAATAATATTTTATTATTACTACTTTTATTATTATTTCCCCAATATTGTGAGCCATAAAAACCTACTCCATTTATTCTAGTGTTTCCATCTCAGCCTCCATGTTGTTGTTTCTCAAGTGGAAATTGTTCCTTCAAAAAATCCTGCTAAGCGATTATAATAGATTTCCAAATCGTACTTCACTTCATTCCGACCATCATCTTTGGTTATGAAATTACAGGTACCTTCACTGGTATTTATTAATTGGTATTACAAATAATATGTCCCTAGTTACCAGATTAAATGTATTTTCTTCATTATTAGTTTCATTGTTTCTTTTTCCGGTTTTTTTGTTTATTCTATTTTATCCATTATTATTTTTGTGGAGTTTCAGTGTAGTTATTTCAAACTAGTGGTCCCTTCACCATTCTTTACTAAATTTTTTTTAATAAGGGAATGCGCATTTCCGCCTACTTGCTGGATTAACTGTATTTTCTCTATTATTAGTGGAACTTTAACACATTCTAATTTTATTATATTGGTATTGCCAAGTGTTTTAATCGACGCCTCCATAATATTTGGATTTTAAATTTTATGTCAAATTTGGTTATCATAGGAAAATATATCTAATCCAATCGTTGTTAATTCCAACATAGTTTTTTTCTTGATTTCACCTCAGTGTTTATCTACATTGATTAAATTTTGAGAGGGCTTGTTAGGGATTTTGGGCTGTGGTTTTCGACCGGGATGTTCCTTTGGCTGATTCATTGCGGTTGATTAATTATAAAATATTTTAATATGTCAATTTATAACCAATTTTGAGTCTATTTATGTCAAATTAAAGAAAACAATAATTTCCAACTATAGATAAATAAATTGCAACTAAATATGTCCATGATACAACATATATTAACAATAAAAAATGTGTCTTAGTTGTTTGATGAAATTTTCTGATTACACAAGATGTTTTCATTTTTTCTTAAACAAGACATTTCTTTGGTTTTAAATTGTTTTATTTTTATTTTTCAATTAATATGATAATTGTTAAAAATTGACAAATTGTAGTGATAAATACTTTCATATATATATATATATATATATATATATATATATATATATATATATATATCTATATATATATTCTAAATTGGTCTACTTATATTATATCATATAGGTCAAAATTTTACATTCATCATCCTCCGGAGTTGGTAAGCCAACTCTGACAGGAAATTTCAGTTTCAAAACAAAAAAAAAGGAGTTGCCCCAAACGAGGAAACCAACCCATGAGATATGTTAAAAAAACTTAGAGCTACCCATTTAAGGAAACCAGCCGTGTACATATCATTACTAAACGAAAAAATAAGAAGAGACAAAGTGACAAGAATTTGACTGAAAGAAAGCACTGAGAGAAGAACCCAATTGTTAGGCAGTTAGATTCTTGTCATGCTGAAAAGGTGGTTGAAGTGACTCCTCCAAAATTCTGCACATGTACTCTGACATCCTCCAAATTGGACACTTGGGCATTTAGAAGAGGAGAGGATGTCATGTGAATGTTTGATGGAGGAGAGGATGCTACATGAACCTTGGTATCTGTACTGGTTCCATCCCCGTACGAGCTGCAGTTGTGTTCACTGTTCAAGGCCCACTAAACCAGCAAGGCCACCATCTCGTGAGGGGAAAGGGGGAGGTGGGAGAGATGGTAGACTTACGAAGACATTTCCTACAGCAGGAACCAGAGCCAAAGGCTTAAATAGAATTCTCAGGAAGATGCATTTACAGGCTAGCAGAGAGGCTAATGGGATCTAGGACTTTTGAATATGCCCAATCGACGGTGAATTTCATAGTTCTTCTAGCATTGGAAGGACTAGGAGGCCTGTAAGGGAGACCGCGACCACCCCCCTGCGGCAATGCATGCAGTGGCGATAGGGCATGGTGGTGGATCAAGAGTGCAGCCGAGGCAATGGGGGATGCAGAACGTCGCTGCTGGGAGCAGAATGAGTTGTAGGATGGAGTAGGGACTTTACATAGGAATAGGCACAAGGATCGACAGAGCTTAGCCAGAGAGAAAGTGTAATGCTGAATTGAGTAGTAGAATTCCTAAATTTAACGTCCATGAATGGCTACAAAGGAAAAAATGGTGTGATAGGCGTAATGAATGAGTGTTGGAAAATGTTAATGGCAGAGTGAAGTGAAGAAGACATTGTAGAGAATTTGAGGGTGGTGGAGAATAAAATCCTCATGCTCTAGGCATTAATCAAATTGGGATGGTCATGTTCACCCGCGTGAGGAGGATGGATGTCCAATGTATGCAAGGCTAGGTGGCTCCCAAAATTAATGCATAATAACCCTCGCTTCCAGGGTAAAAATATATATTGTTACATTATATGTTTCTTAAAATAATTATTTTTAGTTAATTTTAAGTAATGTTATATAAATTTTATGTTCTAAATTTACATCTATGATGATTGTATTAGGCTTAGGATCATGGGAGGGAGAGAGGGTGAGAGGGAGAGTGAGTGAGGAATGGAGAGTGGGAGGCGGGGGAGGGAGAAAGAGAGAGAGAGAGAGTGAGAGAGTGAGAGAGTGAGAGAGAAGGTGAGGGAGATAGAGAAAGGGAGACAGTAAGATCAATATAATAAGAGAGAGTGGGGGGATGGAGCTAGAGATAAAAATAGGAGAGAAACATTGGAAGAGAGAGAGAGGGAGACTGGGAGGGAGAAGAGGGATAGGGAGTGAAAGGGATTAAGTGTGAGGGGAAGAGAGGTAGTGAAAGTTACTCATTGAAGGGTGATATGGTGAGTTAGAAAGAGAGAGTGAGAGAAAAATGGATTGAGAGAGAGAGAGAGAGAGAGAGAGAGAGAGAGAGAGAGAGAGAGAGAGAGAGAGAGAGAGAGAGAATGACAGGGAGAGTGGGACATAAAGAGGTAGAGAGATAGAGATATGGGGGGATATGGGAGGATAGAGAAGGAATGAAATGAAGTATGTATGAGAGGGGGGATAGAGGGAGAGGGAGAGGGGAAATTAGATAGAGTGGCAAAAATAAAGAAAGAGTAGGAGAGAGGGATATAGATATTTTCGAGAAGAGGGAGAGAAAGAGAGTGAAAGAGATAGGGAAAAAGTGAGAGTAGAAAATGAAAAGAAAGTCAAAGGGAGAGAGGGAGATGAAAGAAGAGAGAGGGGGAGATAAATAAAGAAATATATTGAAATATCATTTGTGTGAGAGAGAGAGAGAGAGATATAGAGAGAGACATGGGTAAATAAAGAGTGAGAGGGAGAGAGATTGAGCAGGAGAGAGAAATAGGAAAAGAGAGAGGGGGATCAAGTTAAAGAGAGAAAAGTAGAGGGCAAGATAGAGAGATATAGAGATATAGAGACAAAGAGGTGGAGTGATAGTGTGAGATAAAAGGAGGGAGATAGAGATAGGGGAGATATGGTGATGGAGTGAGAGATGGGATGATTGATGGAAATGGAGAGAGAGAATGAGAGAAAGAGAAACATCAAGACATAGAACGAGGGGGTGCAAGGGAGAGAAATATGGATATAGAGGGAGAGATAGTGAGTGAGAAAAGGAGAGATAGAGAATAAGAGGCAGAGAGAGAGAGATAGATAAGTATAGGGAGAGAGGGGGAGCAGGGAGGAAGAGTGGGAGAGATAGGGGAGAGTGAGAGAGGGAGAGGGAGGGAGAGTGATAAAGGTGGGGTGAGTGATAAAGAGTGAGTTAGAGAGATAATTAGAGTAGGGAAGAGAGGTAGAGATAATTATTTAGCAAGAGAAAAAAAAGAGATAATTAATGAGAGTGGGAGAGAGGATGAGTGAGAGAGTGAGATTGGGGGGTAAAGTGTGAGAGAATAAAATAATGAGATGGACAGGGGAGAGAAATTAGCAATGCTACGAGGGGAGAGAGAGTGATTAAGAGATCTACAGGTAGTGCAAGAACAAAGGAGAGAGAGAAAGTGGGATAGAAAGAGAGAAACATAGAAGGATAGAGATAAAAAGATACAAAGATAAACCCATACCATAAGATGTTTCATGATGTTACACTAACTGAGTTGGAACTAGGTGGTAGGTTAAGAGCGAGGCTTAGTGACTGTGTGTTTGTGTAGGTCATGTAGAAAAGGGTTGAGATTGCTCATTAATACTATATGCAATGTGAATTTTAGGCTTGGAATCAGCAAGAATATTTCGTAGTTATGGAGATTATGGAGCCAGGTTGAGAGCTTCACCACTGAGTTTTCCCACAGCACATTTTTTGAAGGAAGAGGAGGCCAGGTAATTTCCAAGTTTAAGAGCTCATGCGTAAGGCTTGAGCCTTGAGATTTCCTAAGCACATTACTGACAGGGCAGGAGAGATAAATTGTGGAGTTTTGAGGGTCAGAAGCTGAGCTTGCGCATTGTGATTGTGTAGTGCACATTCGTTGGAGGAAAGAAAGGTGCATTGCATATTGCCAAGAGGCATGGCTACAACTCAAGGGATGTGACTACATAATGTGTAGTTTATGAGGGTTGAATGAGGCTAGGTTGCTTGGTTGGGAAGTTTTCTAAATTTGAATAAGTATGGGATATATGAAACTGATGTGAGAAGTGACCAGAATTGATTGTGATCACACATATAGAACACTTGACGACACAACATATATCATCAAGAACACATGAACAACATACTTTCCTTGGTGCGACAACCTACGACAAGTGTGACACCAAAGATACACTTTGCAACGATAGTGACAACGCTTTTGCAAAAGTGCTTCAAACTTTGGAAATGAGTGTGACGCATGTTTACATGGTAAGATTGACACATTTACAAAAATATTACCCCTTGAAACCACCAAAAATAGATTTTACACAATTTAAGACACTTAAAAAGTAAAAATAAAAAAACTTTGATTTTCTTGCAAATGGGACCAAAAAACTTAGAGAAAACACATGGAATAAGTCTTAATGGTTGCAGCGACAATATGTAAGATCAAAGTAGGCTGTGAAATTTTGGTGTAGGCCAAAATTCTAGAGGGTGTTGTAGCAGCGAGAAGATACATAGTATTCAAACTTCAGTAAAATATTACGAACAATCATGCTAACTAAGTTACATGCCAAGGAGATCAAGTTGTAAATAACTTATGAAAAAAAAGGAAAGAAAAATAAAACATATATTAAATAGTGTATGAGAACTCACTAGAAAATTACATCATTGAAGAAAAAAATATCTTATGGTTACCCAAACAAGTTGGTGGGTAACCTAACCAAATATGTGATTATCCTTAGGGTCTAGAGAAATTAAACCTCCTACTAAGATAATGATTGGTTGGTTGCATCTTGGCCTCGAAACAACTAACATGGTTTCCCTTTACACGTCATAATATTCAAAGATTTAGAAAACGAAAAAAGAACCAAGAATATAAAATTGTGTTTGATAATGATGATGCATTCAAAGAATTGAGTGGTTAATAAATTAGTTTTTTTCAAATATAATAAAGATTGTAATCTGAAAATTTTCATTATGATTTTTTTATCACAAATCTAAAAATGTGAGAGAGAGGACGTTGTAGTTATTGTTTTAGAAAAAATAAAATAATTTTTCCAAATGCCAAATATTTTTTAGTACTCATTTCATTTAAACAAAGGGGTTATGTTAACACTATCCCAATGGGACGAGACAATATGCAAAAGCTATAATAACTTGTGCTCCAAGGAAACAAGTGTATTTTAAAAATTAGAACGAAAGACACCTTATATTTTTACAATATTAATTTCTGAGACATCAATGTTTAATTTCATAGCAAGATAAAATAATAATGCAATGACTAAGGCACATATATCCAATATTCAACAAATATATTTTTGAAGTTTCAAAAGGGTCTCCAGAAATAATTGATGTCGTAGTTTAATACTCGATTAATTCCAAATATTGCTTTGAAGGAAAGGGTAAAACCCCCCCAAAAAATTTCATGTTGGTTGGAATTATCGAGATAGTATTAGTCCTCTAATGCTACATGCCTTTCAAATTTTGAAACTAATCTTGGGCAAGTTTTCCTTTAGATGTAAAATAGAATAAATTGATGTCGATGATAAAAAACTGAGAGAAAGAGAGAGGATGGGAGTCCTTAACTATGAATCATGACACATATCAAGGGTAAAACTATTAACAATAAATATGTACTTAAATATTTTTGTGCTACGTCAAAAAAGTTACAAATATTCTACACCATGTTATTTTATAATTTCAAGCATAGCCTCTTTAGTAGTGCCCTCTACATTTGCAAATGGCTGCAAAAGAAATTGCCTCAGATAATTCCTCAAACTAATTAATGCATAATGGATTCAGTACCACTAATGTTTCAAAATTTAAAAAAGAAAATAATAATATATACTCCAAACAATGTGAATATTTATAGCAATGAAAGATTTGGAAGGAAAAAAATTCACTCCTTGCTCTTGATTTTTAAAACAAGATTTTAATTGGAAATAAGAAGTGATACCAAATATAAGAACTACAAGAAGGCATGGGTGTAACTAGATAATGAGAAAGAAGAGGGATTCAATGCCAAGATAATAATTTGGAAGCCATTTATCTAGGAGTGGATGGAGGTATCCAACAAAACACATTTCTCACATCTCTCAAAGGATCTATGATTATGTATATAGACCAAGAGTGAAGTTGTCTATGGAATAAAGGAGAGTATTAATTAATGTGAAACGATAGATCCCTTCCTATTTTTATTTTATTAGTCTTGTGAAATTAATCTCATTCTGAGAGGCTTTGTTCACAAAGTGTCCTTTCAAATTCCTTGTAAATCATATTCCAAGAATATTTTTATATCATATAAAATTCTTGGTGAGGATATTTTTTCACCTCTTCAGAAAATTATATTGTAATTATAACCACAAAAAGAATGAAAACCCTAGAAAATGAAACACAAATACGTTAGATAAATCAAGTTGAAGGAAGATCCTATAATGAATAGTAGTGGCTTTGAGTTCAAGAATGATATTCAAGCCCAAAGTCTAGAAAAGAATACAAACAATAAAATTTTGGAATCCTAGAAAGAGTTATAGCTTATATTATGGTATTTTTGGAGGATATTTGCACACATGTGTGTCAAACACACTCTAGTTGGTGGTTCTCTACCTAGAGATATAACCGAGATATAAAATACATTTTTTCTCCAACATTATTCTCATTAAGGCAATGGTTAGACCAACACTAGGAGGATTTTAATCTAGCCGTAGAAACTTCAAGACACATTTTCACATAACAAACAACCATAATATATTTACTCTTCCTCAACAAATTAACCTCCTATTCATATACATTGAAACATATAAAAGTTACAAATTGAAATCAATAAAATGGAATAATTTTGACATATAGATAAGGTTCAACTTTCCATTATGATAGTAAAATTATTTCTATTTATCAAGCCATGACTGAGTTTAAACTTATAAATACACAACATATTTTTGTATAATATTTCATTTTTCCATCTCATCCTTCTTTTTATCAACAATGGAAAGAAGCAAGAAGAACATTATAATTACTATATTAAAATAATAAAAGTGTTGTATACTGGTATTCTGTGAGAGAAGGGAATATAATAAAGAAAAATGAATGACATGTTAGAATCCTAAAACACACCATCACATGGAAAAATGTCACAAAACTAGAAAATTTTATCATGTAGATATATCCCACTTAAACAAGAGTAAGGGAAAATCAGATGTAAGAAGCTACAAACACACTATGATGTGGATAGAGTCCAACAGAAATAGATAAGATCAGCGAGTAAATATATCCCACTTCACCCAAAAATTAGAGAAAGGAATACCAAATAGGTCAAAATTATGTAAATGATCCCAAAGAAAATGGATAATGTGAAAGCAAAGGGTATAATTTTGGACCTATTTTGAGTAAAATATAGCATTTTCAAACAACAACATAAACCCTCTCCTCAATAACAAGAAATGAAATAAAGAAGTAGTTCAGTCATTTTTTGTAACAAGTTTTTTGTTATTTTTTTTAAACTAGAATGAGAATTTATGGAGAATTAATAAATTTGAAAGCTCTACTACCACTATTTGACCATATACAATTATTTCATAAATCCCACGGAGAAACCAATTACAACATCTCTCTGGACACCTAAAGCTAAGAAGTTTGGGAAACAACTTCTTCACAAAACCACTCAAGCTAAGATCCTTCAACAAGATATTCATTAGAGGAAATATCAGCCTAAAACTAGCCTCATAAGGAAAAATAATGAAATAATAGTTGGAATAATAAAATAAGGGTTATGAATTTTGGAGGGAAAAGAAGAAAAATACTTTTTTAATTGTATTTTTAGGTTATCTCCATATAGGTTTACTCGAATGTCAAGTGTATTGATATGGATTTGGGAGGAACACAAAAATATATAGAAATAAATATAAACATAGAGATGCAGTGGAAATAAAACTTCATTTCATTAATATCAAATAACATAAATATGCTTACATACATAATGGAAACAAACTAGCTAGGGCGTTGGTAATGTATCTCTCAGAAGCGATGTGGCAACTAAAATCCTCTGAATGTGTTAGAATGAGGCTCGAAGTCCTATTTATTTTTTAGAGACCATGTAAAATCATAAACATCCAAAAATATAACCCTAATAGATGAAGCGCTAAGACTATGGGCCCTACTTGGGTAAATTGGTACATCAACTACTCGAGGACATAAATTTGATCTTCGTTTGACGCACTCAATACCTCGTTAGAAGGATCTATCCAAGGAATACAAATTTGGACATGAGAAACATTGCAAAACCTTACACATTGGTCCTGGTTTTCCCAAAAAATGTTGTTTAGGACCTCAAAACAACTCCAGAAGTTTAGGACCCAAAAAGTGCTAAAAATAGTAAGTTGTGCTAAAACTAAAAAACTAAAAGAATCGACGGTGAGGGTACAAATGAAATATGTGGGTGGAAACCAATATAAACCTAAATTATTCTTCCACCCTTAGGAAGGAATGGTCCCCATTGCATTGAGTTCCTCCATGAGATGAGGGAAATTCTACTGAACCCAGTATTGGATTTTTCAAAGATGTTGTGGACCTGTTGGTGGACGTGCTTGATGCATTTGATAAATTTGGTTGCTTTATTAGCCTTATATAGTACATATATAGATTTTTTTTTGTATGGTAACATGATTTATGGCAACATCAGGAAGTGGCACGCCTAGGGTCAGATCAATGGAGTGCTTGACCTAATAGTGTAGAGGAACCTCTGTGGGTGAGGAGAAAATTTCCTTGTATTCCTCCATGACTTTGTCCATCTACTGTTGTCGTGCAGGGATGCCCTATTTTGACATTTTTGCCACAATATTATTGTTTCCCTGTGGGTGAATTAAAATGAAAATAAATTTCCTAGTTTGGGAAACAATTACTGCCTTATTTTGCAGTAGTAAAGAGATGGCAGGAGGAGGTACTACCTCCGGTATCCTATACAATTTATTTCCCAAATTAATGACAATAGAACGAGGACTAGACTCATACACAGCATGTCACTTCAATAAGTATGGTTGACCCAATAATACATCTGACATATCAAGAGGATAAACATCACACAATACCTCATCCATGAATGGCTTGATGTTGTACGGAAGGCGACACTGTTGTTGGATGTGGAGATATATTCCTTGCTGAAATCCACTCAACAATATATGACTACAGGTGGGATATGTTCGGTAGGCCAAGCCACTTCATGACCTATATTGAAATGATGTTCTTTTTCGCTTCTACTATCAACAGGGAGTTATAGTGGAGAACCGTTCAGCCACATCTGTTAATTGAAGAGGCGCTCCCCCTCCTCTGGATCGTTGGGATCCTTCCTGTAGAGCTTGTGCTATAAAAAATGACACTTGGATCCACATCAATGATATCCTTCTCTTTTTCATTGCCCTTGTCTATTTCTGACTCAATATGATAACATGCATCTCATTCGAGTGCCTTCATTTTGGGCACCAACGAATGTTTTGCCTGACATTCATTTTTGTTGTGAGTGGGATGGTTATGAAACTCACACCACTTCCTCGTCTCCTTATTTGGATTTATGGTGTTATTTTAAGTCACACCGCTTTGTCTTTCCCCTTGTTCTATGGTTGTGGGGTGCGTTTCCCTTGCTTCATATTCGAGGATCCAAAGTCTCGCTCCTTCCGCATAAATTTATGCTCGATCTTGGCAGCATAATTATATGTTGTACCAAGCGAGGTAGTTTCAAAGAAATCCATTTCTTGCTGAATGTTTATGTGAAAACAACTGTGGTACTTAAGCACCAAATTTCTGTCTTAATATTTATACCTAACTTTGTGTGTAGGCTATGGAACAAATTCATAAGTTTGTGCACATCTTGATCCCTTTGTTGCCACATCTTAGTCCATTGGATGTACATGTCATCTTATCTCCCCACAGGTTAATATTATTCCTTTATGTTGTCTCAAAATGAATTCCAAGTGGGTGTGGCTAAGAAAAAAGAGGGTTCCCTCTTGCCCTTCTACACACAGAAGGTTTCCCACCAGTATTTGACATGGTGGACAACTTTGAGGAGTGAAAAAGTAATATTTTCTCGATTCGAGAAATCTGGAACCAAGAAATACCCTTCTATAAAATTCAACCATCTATATATGACGTTTGCATCTATATGGCCTTAAAATATAAGAATGTCGAAGTTGACCTATACCCTGAAAGCAGACGCGCCTCCCATTAGGGGAATTTTGAGGTTTAAAATGAGCCTCCTAAGGAAAATGTACAATCAAAATTCACTTTATGAGAACCAATCACATTTTAGGGGATGACATCATCCCTAATGATTGAGGTGGCATTTATTGAGTTAAAGGTACTTACTTGTCACATTCTCAATAGTGGATAAAAACTCATGGTTAACCATGGTATTGCTCTAAGTAATTTTAAAGTCAAAGTAAAGTACTCATAATAAATGTGAGTTCACACTTTTTGAATAAAAATATATTATTGTCATTTCATATTTCTTGAAAGAAACAATGCATATCCCTATACATTTATTATATTATATTATATTATATTATATCATATTATATTTATATAATATATTAATTATATGATATTATACAATTTAAATAATATAAATTTTAATTAATAGCATATAATAATTAAGAATTTATAAATTTATATTTATATTTTATTTTACATTATTTAAGTACAAAGGACAAATGCATTATTTGTTCAATGATAATGACTTTTTCTTGAAAAGCTCATTCTTATTTATAGCCACATTAATACAAAAAAAATTTATTAATTTTTTTTTGGTACAAATTTTGAATTGAATTTCACTATGGTTACATGGATTGTGGTGCAAAAAGTGAATTGAAAATTCATAAATATTATTTTATTGATTTAGCTATTATTTTATTATTTCCTTAGGAGGCCCATTTTAGACCTCAAAATTCCCCTAATGAGAGTGGTTTTTCGATGTAGATACATCGTCGGTGGGTAATCGTTGAAGGATTGGCACAAATTTATCCATCATCACGTTCATTTTTTTCTCGAGGGTCTCCTTGAGCAATAATTTGATAGTATCTCCTTATCCCTCATCTTTACTTTCTTCTACCATGGGAGGTAATCAAGGTTCGCGAGGCTAATCTTGCAAGGGTTCAACCAAGACAAGCCCTAACTCCTTATACCCTGACCTTGTTAGGGATATGCAAATAAAAACAAAGAAAGAGAAGATCGCTCTAGTACCACTGATCTAGATTTATGCAGGAACATCATAATATATAGAAATAAACATTAACACAGAGACACGGTGGAAACAAAAACTAGTTTCATTAATATCAAATAACAAAATATTCTTACAGAAATAATAGAAATAAATTAGCGAGGGTACTAGTAGCTTATCTCTAAGAAGAGATGTGGAAAAAAAAAAGCCTCTAAACTATGTCATAATGAGGCTCGAATGACTATTTATTGTTGAGAAATAATGGAAATTCATAAAGATCCAGAAACCTAACCCTAGGATATGAAGCGCCAAAAATATGGGCCCCGTCTCGGTAAATTCATACATCAACTTCTCTAGGATGTAACTTTGGAATATGATCCCTGTGTGGTGTGATTAATACATTGTTAGAAATATATATCCAAGGACTACAACATTTGACATGAGAAACTTTATAATATCTTCCATGTTTCTCCTGGTTTTCCCAAGAAACGTCGTTTAGGGCCTTAAAACGGCTCTGGAAGTTCACAACCTAAAAAACTACTAAAAATAGTAAGTTATGTTGAAACTGAAAAATTGAAAGAATTGATGGTGGGTGTCCAAATGGAATAGTTTGGCGGCCACCAATATCCACATGAATCATGTATACACTCGTTGCATGTGGAATTAAATTCCACATCCAACAAGTACCCATTGTGCATACTTTTGAGAAAATTGACATTGATTTAAATTGAATATACATTAAAAAATTGTGTTCAACATGTTTCTTTAATGTATCTTAAATTTATATCAATGTGTGTCTTCTAAAAAGTATGCATAATGGGTAATTTTTGGATGTGGAATTTAATTTTGCATCCAATGAGTGTCTACATTTGAAATTCGCGTAACTTATAAGGATATAAGCTAAAAGTACAATAGAAAAAAAGTATTTTTCCCCCCCAAAATATTTACATGTATCTATTTCTAAAATTAAAGGATTTCGATTGGTTTGCATATTATGACATGGAATTTATGTGAAAATTTCATGGGCATTTTTAGAATAAAATTTCCACTAACGAGAATAAAGAAGGGAAAGGGGTGATTTTTTATCCACTTATGTGTGCATGGGTTATGAAACCATTAATATGTTATCCCTAGGTGCAACAACACATTCAAATTATGCCTCAAGAATTTGATGTAACAAGTTATAATTTCAAAATAAATTCCAATTTCTGATAAATTCATTTAAAACTCGCAAATAATTCCAAAATGTTGGTCAAATGTGGCAATATGGGGAGTTGATTATGAATCTAACCTATTTCAAAACACTTTTACTCTCTCCACTTATCAACAATTTTGATGTTTATATGGCACTCTAATAACTATGTATGTGGCATGCGTGTGAATTTTTTATTACGTTCCCCTCCTTATGTAGAATGAACATGAAGATATAATTGGATATTTCATTGATATATCATGTGTTCCTTCTCCAACAAGAGATACTAACCTAATTTGCATCCTTGTTAAGTATTCAATAGTGTATGATTTACTCGGTAAGGACTGGTACCTCCCTTTTATTGGAATTTTTATTTCCTATAGAAATAAAGTTTAATGTGTTAATGTTAATAAAATTATTCATGAACACTTATGATTAATACACGAGAAAATGGAAAACAAAAAATTAAGTTAAAATCCTAAAATAAAAAATAAAAAATACTCTACAGCGAAGGCATATACAGTAATTTTCATTAATCAAACTTAAACCTTATGGTGACTTGGATAATTTTATATGATGATGACGAGAATTCATAACTTAGAAGGTGTATAAATTCCTTGTAGATTTGAACTACTAATTCTTATTTGCTAATATATAGACTTCAACCTACTATACCAATTTTGGAAATAGTAAACAATCATGAAATCATGAAGCATACAAGATAAATAATTCAATCAACACATTACACAATTATATCCTCGTGAAAGCCACAACTAAAAACCCTCTATATTTATATTTCATTAGTCTAAAAATATGAGAAGATTACAATTCTTTTCTCAAGCATGACCAACCTCTACACTATCTATATATGTATCATTTGTTCCTAGACAAGCCTAGGCCATTACTTTAAAAAAAATTCCTTTCCGAAGTCCCTATTTCCTTTTTTTGTTTTCTTCTATGATTAGACCATAATAATTAGGGAAATATCCATCCAATACTACAAAATCCATCAAGGGTGTTCCTCTAACTACATGGACCCCCTCTATAATTTGGATGATTATAAAATTGATAGTACATTGTCATTGAACTCCAATCTCAACTGGGTAAATCTCAAATCTGACATCCAAGAGTTATTTATGGTTGAATCATTAGTTAAATGATTGATCACTCAGTGTGGTTCAAGTTTAATTTCCAGAATTTGACCTCTCATAGTTCCTCCAATAGTTGGAACTAGTTAAATCTACTTTAACTCAGCTAAGCTAAGTTAATTAATTACAACTCAAAATAAACTCAACAAGGGCTTTTGTAGAGTAGGAACCACTCTACATTACTCAAGTTAGGCCATGAACTCTAATTAACCAAACCAAGTAAGTTAAAATAACTTATTTAGCGCTTAAATGTTTTCATGTGATATACAATTATAATTTTATTCTAATTTAATTCAAGGGAAAATTAATTTAGAATATTTCTTGGTGACATTTTCAACACTCCCTCTTAGCAAGAAAGGAATTATCAAGTATTTTTATCCTACTTCTTTGGAACTCAAATTTTCCTCTTTCCAATGCCTTCATCAAGATATATGCATCATGTTCCCATATAGGCATATACTGTAGCATCATGATGTGCCTATGCACACAATCTCTCAGATGTTAATAATAGATGTCGATATGATTAGAAGGATCATGAAAAACTAGATTCTCGAAGAGTTTGGTACAAGTATGATTTTCACAGTAAATCATTGTAAGATCCATATTCTAACCAAATAATCCAACGAGGACCCTCTTCATCCATATAACCTCACAAGCTTCTTGACTCACAACCATGTACTCTACTTCTACTGAACTGAGTGCAATTGATATTTGCTTCCTATTGTACCATGAAACTATTGTTAACACAATAATGAAGATGCCCCTCGATGTTTTCTTCATGTCTAATAGAATCCCTTCCCAATATTGATCTGTCAATCCTTCCATATCATATCATATAAAACATAATTCCTCTTGTATGTTTTTAGTTTCCTAGATTCATAGTCTACTACAACATTTTCCTACATCAACAATCCACTAAGGCCTTCTAAACAGGTATAAGTACAAATGGTAAACTCCTTATTTGGGTCTCAAATTTTTAGTATAGGAGCTAATGTAAGTAGTTTTAACTTTTCAAAATTTTCCTAAAATTTGACTATCCATTCAAGTTTTTTTCCTTTCTTCTGCAAGGAAGTAATGGTATAAGCCAATTTTGAGACGCCCTCTATAAATATTTGATAATATCATGTGATTCAAATAAACGAGTGAACTACTAATGCATCCTTCGGTATGAGACAATTCATAATATCCCTAACCTTTCCCATATTAATAGACACACCCTCCTTGGAAATGATGTGACCCAAATACTATATATTGTCTTTGTAAAACACACATTTTCTAAGCTTAACATATAGTAAATTTTCTCTAAAATTTTTCATACAAATTTTAGATGTCATCTATGAATACTAGCAAAAACTTATCAATATATCTATGAAGTACATTATTCATTAAACACATGAAGGTTGTGGGTGCATTAGTGAGACCAAAGGTTAACACTATAAAATCATACCGTACCTTGTTCTGAAAGTTGTCTCATAAATATCTTCATCTTTTATCAATAGCTGGTGATATCCTCTCTTTAAATCAATCTTTGAAAATATAGTTTTTTCCCTCACTTGGTTGAAGAAATCATCAATTCACTGAAACGGGTATTTATTTTTTATAGTTAACTTATTCAATTGTTGATAATTGATGCACATTCTAAACGTGTCATCCTTTTTCTTAAAAAATAGTATAGACCCACCCCCCCCTCAATGGTGAGAAATTAGGTATGATTTAACCTTTTCATAATGGTTCCTATAACTACATTTTTAGTTCTCGTAACTCTCATATACTCATTCGATAAGGACATATAGTCATTGAGGTGGCACGTGGTAGTAAATTGGTTATCACCAAAAAATGGACATCTAACCATTTCTAATTAGATATGTCAAAGAACATGTAGAACCAATTTAATAGACCATATTTTATTGAAAACAAGAAACCCCATGAGAAATAATTAAACAAATTCTTATTTATTTGTTTTTCCTCTATGGATAATTAATTAAAAAATTCTTTAAATAATATTCATGGTCATGTTTAACCCAATTATGAGAAATAATTCGATAAATCACTATTTTTCTAATTTTTCTCTAGGAATAATTAATTAATTCATTATTTAGTTATTATTCCTTGTTAAATTCGACTAAATCACCTAGGAATAATTAAACAAATCATTATTTGTTTATTATTCCTTAACCAAATCCTTGAAATGATAAATAAATCATTTTTTGTTTATTGTTTATAAAAAAAGTTATTTAACCAATTTAAGTACCTTTTCCCTCCAACAAGATATAATAAAATATTCCAAGCAGTTAGATCTAGATCTTGGTTAATAATATTTTATTATTCACCATTACATAGAATAACTCATTATTTTGTTAAAATAAGACGGGATTTTTCCATTCATTCTTCACTTTGATCTTTTAAATTGTCGCTATTATTTCCTTTTGCCATTTGAGCTCCCTCTTGAGTTCAACACATGCTTTGGGTTTTCTACACCTTTGAGAGAGAGAAAATTTTGAAGTTGAAGCATTGAGGACAACCAAGAACCCATCCCATTGAGGGTGAATGATAACATTTTCTTGTTTCCTTCACCAGGTGTTACATAATATAAAATCATTCTTTTAATCTTGTCTTGTCTACTGGATACTTGGATTTAACATTTCATCATTTAATATTTCTTTTTAATGTTAGCTACTTTTACTACATAGATCTAGGTTTTTGTAATATTTGTTCTGACCTTCAATTGCATATTTAAAGGGATAAACATCCATTTCTGTTTTTAGGGTTACTTGTCAAGAATAGCTAAAGTAGGATCTTTTCGTATGCTTGTGATAAGATTTAACACTAGAAAAATCAATGGATAAATATATCCCTATGGGGAGGTAAGCCCAGATTTTTCTCTCGAAAAAAATCTTGGAACTCACTAATGACTAGAAAAGTCGCTAAATTTTCCTTTTATGTTTATTGTTTATTTGTTTCCACCTGCACCATGTATATCAAGAATCGTTTTCTTGTACTCCATTTTAGATATAATGCTGAAATTTTTCAGACTGATATTGGTTTTGGTTTACCTATAATTAGTCAAGTTTTCCCTTGTTGACTCATACAACTCACTATTTTCTCCAAACAATTTATAACATCTCCATGTTTCTCCAACAAAGTCATTACCATTAATATGTCATAATAACATAAAGGAATAACATTTAGATCTAATTCTATGGCATAATCACTTACTTGAATGATACACTATCTTATTTGACTAATTACCTTCCTTTTGGTACTAGTTTCTAACTATATCAACAATTCATTCTTGAAATTTTCATATTTTAATTTACATTTTCCCACAACTTGATGAATAATGTAACATAAGTTAGACCCCAAATCAATTAAAATAGAAACATATTAATTTAAAATGGTAATTTCAATCTCAATCATGGTATATTGATGGTCAACATGTCTATTGTCTAGCATTTCACTAATTCAGGGAATTTTTTTGGAAACATCATTCATAGTTGTTCCTTCATGGACTTCTTGAATATTCTGAATGTATCGCAGATTATGAAAACATTCCCTTAATCAATATGGTTTTCAACAACCCTAACCCTTTTGTGGTTCTCTTTCCTTGACCCCACTAATGATTTTGTTGTTCAGTTCCATGGGTTTCAATCCAATGTGAGACTGTGCAGGTCAATTTACATTTCCCTTGCTGAATTTCTTCCTCCAAAGATCCTTTCCAAAATTCTTAAGATATTGATGTTTCTGTATTTTTATACTTGTTACATTTTTATTTATGTCTTTATTTTTCCATGGTTTTAAGCCTTCACTTATATTATTGAATTGTTGGTATCCTAATCTGGCTTTCCTCACTACCTCATCACGATTAACCTTTTATTTTTGTGATTTTGGATACGTCCTATACAATTCACCTCCACTTGCAGTCTTCTTTGATTTTGCTTCCACCTTTTTCATTTTCAGCCGTTTTGGTTCTATGCTTCTATGGCTAGATTTTTCAATCAACCCTCTTATCATCCTCTCATATTCCTCACTAACCTTTAGTAGGAATTCATTGTTTTTTATGAGATCAACAAGCTCTTATTCAAGATTCCAGATGACATCCATAAATTGAGAATCTCGTGGGGTATTTCCATTACCCAACTGCACATATAATTCGTCCCTAGATTTTATGGTTGGGGGGGAGTACTCTACCATTTTTAGTTGTATACTTCACTCATGTACATTATAAAACAATACAACCTCCTATTAGTATTTCATATCTATATTTCTACACATATTCCATTTTATTCTTATGGTTCATTTATGGAACGATGTTGAAACTAGGCTCTGATACCAATTCTGGTTGAATTTATCAATCAAATTAGACCTTTGAATGCTTATTTGAATGCTCTATCTATCCTATGCTTATTGTTTTACTAAATCATTCAATCAATCTGACCTATGAGAATGAATGAAACCCTTCTTAGATTCATTTTTCATAGTGTACTTGGATGATCTATTTATTTTTATCTCTACCTAGGAAGAATATCATATCTCACATTTCATGTAGGTGTTAGATATCTTGAATAAGTGCAGTGATTTATTTTTTAGTTAAATTCCATAAGGCTGAAATACCATAAGGGAGAGGATAGATAACACATAATAATAGATTCAATGGGGTTACCTCAAATTTTTTCTAGCAAGAATATTTGACAATATGATAAATTTAATAACTTTTGTCAAGACAGTGTACACATAAATAAAATGTCCTCGAGTATTGTTTCTCTAAGAAAAATGGTCATATTTTTTTATTTTAACTATATTCAAATGTTTTGGGTGTGTGGCGTAGCATTGGTTATGTCTAACTGAATTCCTATCCACTTTCATGTCTTAATTTTCATCACCAGCATTGCTTCACCCACTTATATTGGCACATAAACTATGTCCCCCTCTCCTCGCTTATTATGGTAATTTAGAGAGTAGAAATACCTAACCATAAAGTGAGGAACTAGGATCCCCTTCTATTACCAATTTTTGTGGAGGTAAATCCCCTCTGCGGACAGAGGTGATCCCTACTAGCCCAGACCGGGTCTAGCAACCATCATTCACGCTACAGTGCAGGTTCCTAATTGCAAATAAACCAACCAGCGATGAAGGCTTACCTGAAATCCAACGTTGTTGCTTGTAGAAGAGGTATCACTCCCGTTCCTTAGCCCTGGCAGATCACGATCCCCACGATCTCCGTAACGGACACCTGCACATGCGAGAAAAAAAACAAACGCAAGCGTAAAATCCAGTAGATGCAACTATATGTCAGTCAGAAAGGACATAACTCATCATTATAAACAACAACAAGAGTGGAACCATAACCAATAGTTGTTTATTATTAATCAATCAAAGGAAGAATACAACCATAGTTCTGACGCTGAATTCTCCTTTGGAGGGTCGCCAGTAGAACACGTCTCGAAAATCCTGTCAAGGACGGGACAAACCTCTCTCTTCGGATCTTGACAATAGTCTCCTTGCTTGAATTTTTCCTTAGGGGAATAATCGAGGCTCTTGCAGCATAAGGCTCTTGAGAATTTGGGAACTTGAAGACTAGCTTGCTATGGAGATGGGCAAGCTTTTATAGATGGAGGAAGGGGAGTTGGGGTCCTTATAATCATGGGATTGGCCCTATCATCAAGGAAGCTTCCATGAGAGGTGGAAAACCACTTCCTCTCTATGGAAATCCGTAGCCAAACCTCCCAACTCAAGATAGATATCAGTTCCTGGATAAGTTAGGACGAAACTTCCGCCATTTATTTTTAAAAAACACTCCTTAAATTGGTTGGCGCGAGTGCGACTCTGGGACAGAGCGCCAATTGGCACAACCTATTTGAAAGATTTTCCGCATTGGCACGGGTACTGAAGTGGCTGCCTGCGCCAATGCAAAAAAAGCCATTTTTTAGGTTTTTCACAAGGAGATGTCTTGAGGGGGATGAAAGTACATGTTTAGGGGAATGCCATGAAATTATTTTCAAGTTATCTCACTGCTCACAGGTCACAAAATGAGCCCTCCAATGTGCAAGATGGGGATTGTAGGGACGGTGAAAAATTACTGAGTAACAGATGCCCCCTAAAGCATGGGGCCCGAGAGAGAGAGAGAGGGGTGAAATGCTTTATGAGAACGTGTCGAACTGAAAAATATGCCATCGGAAAACCTACGTGAAGAAGTACAACCGGTGTCTCAAATACATGGTATATATGTGGTATGGGCCCATCCATCCATAAAAAAGTATACAATAATCCATATCCAAGGCGTGGACGCATCCATCCAATGGGCATCGATAAACAGACTCAGGTATGGTCGCAGCCATCCAATGAGTGAGTCATGTAAATAATCATAATAATCCACAAATTCGTAGCCTAGATTACAACATACACAATCCAGGGTCTTACGCTCCATCTCGACCCGAACACAGTACACGTCCAAGCATGTGAACCAATGAGCTGAAGTCGAACATGCAAGAACATCGCCTGATTACCAGCCAATGATGAAAGCTGTTAACAGACGTGAGAGGTACCACCAATAATGACAATGGCCCTCAAGGTACTACAGGTACAATCTACGACATGTGAATCAATGAGTTGGCATTGAACACCCGTAGAATCAGTCGATCAGAGGCCAATGATAAAAACCTAACGTTGAATGCGAAGAACCTGCCATTGAGGCATGCAGGCTCCAAGGCACCAGAAGGGAGTCTCTAGATCAGCTTCCTGGATAACGAGCTGAAGTCGACAGGAAGTGACCTTGATCGAAGGTGGGCCATAATGTTTCCCAAATCATCGACCCGAGACAGAGGAACATAGTTTTTTTGTGAATCACGATCATATGAGAATCAGAGGAAGGTTGGTACTTGCATAAGTCAACTTCTCTTGAACATATGAACGACACGACAGTGGACTTGGCAGTATTTGACATTAAAAGATCAGAGGTCATAGTGATGAGGGAAAGAGTAGATGAGAGGTCAAAATGGATTACCCAAACCCACGGAGGCAAGTGAAAAACGAGATGAGATGTCCCCAACTCGACACGAATGCAGACAAGTGCCATGTTCAAGAGTGACATACTGCCGACACGACAATGATGTTGGTTCCATTTTTTCCCCACCATTTCTGATGAGTACCCCAACTATTTTTTATGACAAGCTTGAAGGGGATAGCATATGCTTGTAATATAAGTCCATCCTTCAGACGGATCCATATTAGTACATTTAACGAGCCCTAGGAAGGAGCGACTCAAATAGCGTCATCACGACTGAATCCGATGTCATCAGGTTTTAATGAGTCTGACAAAGGAAGAACTCGGCGTATTTTCATATTTAGAGAGTTTGAAAAGACAGCTGAAAAGTAAACTCCAACGGTCCCTTTTCGTAAATAGTTCCTCAGATCCGAAAAGGTATAAAACTATGTCTGAGGAAACCTCCTAGTCGCGATAGGCTAGGGTATTCCTTTTTCGTAAATAATCTATCCCAGCTTGAAAAAGGGGTAAACGTATACTGGGTAGATTCTGTTTCACAGCCACTTTAATGAGATCGAAACGACAAGGTCCTCGGCAATCTTTTCATGTTTAGAGAGTCAGAAAAGAGCTGAAAGGTGACTCCAAAATGACTTTTTCGTGTTTTTACCGAGTCTGAAAAAGTATAAAATACAACTCGTTTCACCATTGAAGTCGTGTAGAAACCTGTTGCTACACACAGAGGAAAGTGCAAAATTCATTTTTGACAAAATATATCAAAATATTAATGAAAATGCCTTTTAAAACCTATTTTAGATTTCAAAAAAGTTATAAATAGTCTCAAATGGTAAAAACAAAATTACTTTTACTATTTACCCCATTGGAGAGCAACAGTGGTCCATTTTGTGCAAACCTTCTGATGGCGATTGTGACAAATCCGGGCTACCATTCAGATTCCTGTTCGTTCCAGGTAAGAGGTGCTTCCCTGTACTCCATTTTAATCCATTTTTTCATAGTTTTCCATTGCTCATTAGATTTCCGTGGAAGATTTTTTAAATTTTAGGGCTCCGCCCATTGGCGTGGGTATCGGGCATGGACCCACGCTAATGGCCTTTTGTATACAAAGAGCCTGCACCAACTGGCACGACTGTTATGGAAATAGCCGCGCCAATGGCACGGCACGGTTTTCCATTTCAAAATTCCAAATAACTAGTGATTTGAATGGATTTCCAAGTATACCAGAGATCTAATCAAGGTTTTTTGACCATGTTGATGCAGGCAACCGAGTACAATGGTGATCAAATGGAAAGAGAGGGAGCATGGGGAAGAGGACGAACTAGCCATGGAGAGCGAAACTTGTATGAATGCTCTCTAGAACTATGGGCTTAAAAATTTCTTCCTGACACCTTTCTTACGAGCTCAACCTGAGCTCCTACAATACCTGATCAGTATTTGGGATGAAAATGAACAAGTGTTCAAGCTGCGGGATCAAGTATTAGAAATGGAGGTTTCTAATGTATACTTCCTAACTGAACTGTCACGCAGAGGTCTAGTGCCCATACTGACAGGGATCAGACCATCTGGTGAAAAGATGGAGTAGGTAATGGCGAGGGTGTGCCCAAGGGAACAAACCAGATCAGGAATCGGAAAGGTAGACATTCACACTGTTGAAGATCTAGCACTCAGAGTAGTGCTACACACCATTACACAAGCTGCAGGATTGCAAGCTCCACATGAGGCGACCAAGGCCCAACTCATACTAGCCTCAGAGTGTATGAGTCCTACACTATTTGAATGGGCTACAGCGGTGACAGTCAACATGAAGAGATAGCTCACGAAGTGCAAGCAAGCAAAACTGAAGCATTTTGGCTACGGTTTTATCCTGGTATCGTTCATTCTGGAATGACTACTAATCTTCCAGGGCCAAGGGGCCATAGTAGCTGAGCCGATACCACGAGAGCTGAGAATGGCTCCCTGGGCATCACTGATGCCCAGAGCAGGAGGGGGCCAACAGATGTCCTGGAGGCCGGAGTTTTTTGGGTTGCTACGGCGTGAGTTGATCATAGTCGAAGATTGGCCATATGCAGGGACTGATTTCACTGGTGATCCAGATCTTCCACTCCTGGAGGGAGATGACTGGGATGAGGAGTTGGGTAAGATCGTCTTTTTGATTTTGGTGTTTTATGATTTTTTGTTAATACATGTTTGTTTTGCAGCAGTTTATGCATATGTAGATGTCGTCCCAGAGAGACCAGCCGGTATGTCTCCCATTTCACGGAGAACTCATCCCACAACTGACCCTCAGGCGGAGGGTGCCGAGGGAGGAGAGTTGGTCTAAAACCTTGAGGGAATCGCCCGGGGGATTCCAGACTACGCCCGGCTGGCAAATGTCCCACTAGCATACCAAAGACATACGGTGGGAGTGCCTAGTGGCCTCCACCGTCTTCTGAGATGCTTAGTGCGTGTTGTGGCTTGTTATCATGAGCACCATGCAGATTGGACACCTAGGGCTTTATTTCATGCATATTTTTTGAGAGACACGTCATCTCCATATGTATTAAGACGAACATTTATATTTTTGATTTATGTAATGCACACTATGTAAACATTTCTATATATATATATATATACACACATACCTATTTCTGGATGGATCTCTTCACATGTGATGATTTTTTGTTTATAGATTGCAAAAATGTCTATCTAAAACCAAATTAGCTACTGCATCTGTTAATGTATTCATATGTCTAGGTATATGTTGATATGTAATACAGTCAAAGTTTCTTTCCAGCAGACGAATACACAGATACAGATGTAAAATGGATGGGTTTCTGACTGAATAGTGACCATTGAGCTGTAATACTACAAGATGTGAGTCTACATATACGAGTAATTCACAGATACCAAGGTTTACAACCTCGGTTAATAATTATAACACAGCACTATATTCCGCGATGTTATTTGTAGTACGTCCCAGACACACACCTTGCAAGTTGACCAACTCACCAGCAGGATTGTAGATTACTGAGGTTGCCGAAGACAGATTCCTCGTACTGCGGGAGGCACCATCCAGGAAACCAACAAATGGATTGATGGACATCTGCACAATCAGGAAGACCCGTTCAGCAGAAAGATGTTTACAACGCACACCACACCACACATGCACACAAATGAAATAACACACCTATGTACATGCGCTCGGAAACGAGTTTTATTTTTATGCAAGCTTAACACACAAGCTATGCTTGAAGAGGACGGGCATTCCCCCAGCATGGTGTCTCAATTCGAGGTACATGCCCCCCAAGCTTCATACCATAGGAAATGGAGTGAGGGTTGAAAAAGAGATTTGAACTAAATCTATCAAAACTCGAATTGAACAGGCTCGTGTTTCATTATTTTAACGAGATTGACACACTTAAAAAAACTGTCCTCGTAGCTTCTTGTTTCATTGTTTTAAGAATTTGGCACAAGAAGAGGAACTATGCTCTTGTGAGCTTGACGGAGGAGTCTCAGGAGGGAGACGATCACTTACATCACGCTCTTGAAAATATGAAATTGCCCCTAGGCAGGGCATAAAGGAGGAACGATGATGTCCATCTCTCCAAGGCAGCGCCTCAAGAGACATTGTTTCAAAAATTGCTTCATCAGAAGGAAAAATATCTTTGAGTGGATCAGGCAAATCGACCTGACCGAGCCAGGGGGATTGAGAATAGATGTTTAAAGCCATTCTCAAAGGAGCATGCTGAGGAGGGGGAGGATCAGATGCGGCGATGATTTCATAGTAGCTAATCTCTACGGGAGTTAAGGGCATTGATTCTCCAAACTCAATCACTTGCTTAGGTGTATGGATGAGCCATGGGTCGTTAGACCTAGAGATCATGTTAACTTGAGTGGTGTGAGGTGGTGGTGCGGGAAAAATACCCATGAGGACCGGGTCTTTGAAGAGACCGGGCCCTACACTGTAAGGGGGATTTGGGATCTGATCCATGTATGGAACGTTGTTCTCGGAGGTGGAGGTGAAGAAGGAAAATTGATCCACCGTAACGATTTTTCCCTCGTGAGGTAACTTAATAAGTTAGAAGAGGGTGGATGGCATGCATAACATGGCATGAGTCCAGCTGCGGCCAAGAAGTATATTGTAGTTGAGTTTAGCATCAACCACTTCTACTTCTACGTTGACAGTCTTCCCTTGTAAAGTAATCACTAGACTCTCGAGAACACCCAGGGGTTTGGATTCCCGACCATCGAATGCCTCTAGGGCATTGGGAGATGATGAAAGGGTCAGAGAGCCAATGGCCTTCCAGCAAGCGGATGACATGACATAGGTAGAAGCATCTTCATCCACAACGGCCCTATGGATGTTAAGACCATTGATCCCGACTTGAATAACAAGAGCGATTTGATGTGGAAGTCGAGGGGTGAAATTTTCTAAGTCAAAGGTGAGAAGACTAGAATTGGCGGGATCGATTCCACTGATTGCAGATAATAAAGCTTTCCATTGTGAAGGACAACTTTGAAGAACTTCCAAAGTAGACATGGCAAAAGGCGCCTGTGCCAGATCTTCAGCAATACTGTAGTGCTGAGCGGCACAGGCATTCAGATTGTAGGAAGATTTTCGTAGAACACCTTTAGAGGGTGGCCTTACAAAGGGTTCAGCAGTAGGCTTCTAAATTTCCAACGAACCGAAGACAGGTGGGGGAGGTGGACCATCCGCAACTGCCTTCCCCGGTGCCTGACGAGATTCATTGTAATCGTTCGAATGCGTGGTGATAGAAATAGGTGCAGCGCCATTCATCATAAAGACTTGGGACCCAAATGGTGCAGATGGTGAAGGCTGCTCAACCATCTGGGTCTGCTGAGATGGGAACAGTTCTTTAAGAACTGCCGGAGTCACTTTGGAGCCTTTTAGAATTTGAATAACTTCAGATCGTCGAGGACAATCTTTAGTATAATGATCTCCTTCACAAATGAGGCAGGGGTACTTCGGTTTTCGTTGGGAACCGTCCTCGATTCGAGGTTTGGAATCTGGCTTTGGGGCATCGGATTTGGATTTACCTTTGCCCTTCTTCTTCCTTTTGGAGGCCTTCTCTGTAGGATTGGCCTGAATGGCATTAACCTCCGCAGTTTTGCCAGAATCAGTAGGGGCGAGAGGAGAAAAATTATTAGATGAGTTAGACTTCTGCTTCCCATTCGAATATTTCTTCGAATTCTGAGACACGGAACCAATAACACCATCCACCACCGGGGTAGGTGGAGCTTTAGACGTTCCAAACCGTGGAGCATCAGGCAAGATATCATACAGCGTGCCGGATTATGAATATACCAAATCCATATATTGAGCACGCGCTATGGCTTGTTCTTCAGTCACACATGCTCCCATAGCAATATCTTGGGTGATTTTGTTAACGAAGGAGGTGGTGAACCAATGAGTTAGTATCTGATCAGGTATATGAAAGTTGATCAGTCTATGACGACATCGCCACTCACGGATGTGATCAGAAATGTGGGTGGATTTTTCCTACTTCAAAGAAGTCAGGAGATGTGTCTCGGCTTTGTAGCGAACTGGTAACTGAAAATGAGTCAGAAAAGCCATGGCTAACATATTGAAATCTTGAAATATGCCACGGGATAATTGGATATACCACTTAGCAGCAGCGCCAGTCAAAGTGCATTGGAAGAGGCGCAGACGGATTGAATCATCCACCCAAGATTTGGATGAACACCAAAGATGGTAAGTCATCACATGAGCTTGGGGGTCCTCTCCAGCTTTTCCCTCAAACTTGGGGCAATCACCGGGCACCTTGGTAGGAACCAGAGGCCAATAAGGATTTTGCAGAATTGGATCATTCGTTAATTTCGAAACATCCAGTAACTCCAAGGTAGCCAGAAACGGCAATGGCGAATTGGACGGTATACCTGGCCCTGGATAAGGACCAGTACCTGTACTCCATGCTGGTTGGGAATATCCTTGCCCCCATGGGTTCTTTCCAGTAGGATTCTGACCGTAGGGGGAATAGGTGGTATAACCAGCCTAATTCGGTTGCTGGTAACCAGCGTACAGGGGTTGGTAACCAGAGTATGGACCCTGATTATGAGTCGGCCCTGTGTAAGCAGCATTTGGATTTGGATGCTGAGTATAGGTGTAGCCGGGTTGTTGAGGACGATAGTTAGAACCTTGGGGCTGGCTATAATTCGATCGATATTGACCATGAGAACAGTAGCAGCCTTGAGGTTGAGTGGGCTACTGATAGGTGGAACCCTGATGAGTCTGATAATTTGGGTGCAGCAGTTGATTTGGCATCGGGATCGAATGAGTCGGTTTCTGGGCAGGGTTGATAGGATGTGCAGGCTGGCCTGGTTGAGTAGGTTGTCCTGGCTGAGCGGGATTCCCTGGGTTAACAGGTTGACCTGGGTGAACAGGTTGTGCTGGTTGCGCAAGTTGACCTAGCTGTTGAGAGACACTAGGTTGCACCGGATGAAATGGTTGGCTTGGAGGTGGAACACCAGGTTGTGCTAGATAGACCAGTTATCCCGGTGGAGGAATAGAGCCAGGTGGTGGCTGGTAACAGGTTTGACCTGCAGCAGGACCATAAGATGGTCCTAGCTAGTATGCAGCATTTGGATTAACAGGATACTAAGGTTGCATGGATTGGAAAGGTTGGACTTTCCCCCAAGACCGTATACCGGCCCTGGTTGGTACCCCGGCTGAGGCTGCACAGGTTGACCGGAAGGGTTGTAATAATGTCCTTGCGGACTGTACGATGGCCCTTGCTAGCCTGCAGTATAGCCTTGGATGGGATGGCCCTGCGAGTTATAAGGATAGCTAGGCTGGCCCGAAGGTTGGCCTTGGAAAGGTTGTCCTTGTGGGTTATAAGACTACCCAGCCTGGCCATATGGTAAACCTTGAGCATGAAGCTGAGCCTCTGGAGTGGGTAAACGTAACATGTTCCCGTGCTCATCGTATTGATCTGGAAAATCATACACGGGTGTACCATCCTGTGCATAATGTGAAAAATAAGAGCAGTTGGGGTATTGAAAGGTTTGTCCAACCTCGGGGTTCAGCTGTTGTAGGGACAACCGATACTCCTCCGGAGAGATGTTCTCTAGCATAGCAGTTGCTATATAGACGTCTTCGGGAGGTGGCACAGCCCTCGCGGAGGGTGTCGTAACAATGGGTGCAGACGCGGTCACACAGACAGTGGGCCGAACGGGTACAGAGGTAACGGGAGTCTGAGGAGACATTCCTAATGAAGGAACCACCAGCCTTGTAGAAGGAGATGATACCCCCATAGAGGCTGCAGTGGCGATAATCTGACCCAAGGATCTATACCCTGCTGGTAATGAGGGACTGGGTGATAACATAACAGCTGGTTCAGGGTTGTCTCTCGGAAATAATCTTCGAGGAAATAACTGGTAATCCTCACCAGACGTGGAGATTTCCTCACTAGATTCACTCATCATTGAGCCTACCGCTAGATCTCGTAATAGACGGCGAGGACTAGGAGGAAAAACAACATCTATAAAAGGTGAACTCGATGTAAGACAAAGGAACTCTGCCCCCACTCTTAATTTAGACCAAGGGTCGGAAAAGGGAAAATTGAACTTAATTGGTCCCCCAAAGGGTTGCTCGGAAAGAACCGGTCCCCCATCAGGAAACTCAGAAATAATGGGCTGCTGAGGTTCAAAAGAGGATTGAGAAGCCTCTGATGAATCGTCCGTATAAGGACTAACAGTAGACAAAACCGAGGGTTCCGCCACTGTGGTGGTAACGATAAGAGAAAAGATCAAACACACACACGGGCTGAAAAAGAGTCAAGACACACAATCAAATGGCCAACAAGAAAAATCTAACAGGGCGTGTGATCGTGGGTGATTAATTTTTTACCACATTGAAAAATAGGAAACTTCACCGTTTCATGTTTTAAGAGTCGAGAAACGGATAAAAGGTGACTCTATCTCTTTCAGTTTTGAAGCATTCGTGAAAGGACAAGCGCTTGGTGATCCTTTCAAATTTAATGAGTCAGAAAAGATCAAATGACTACTAAGGGATACTAGGCAGAGGGTGTACCAAATAACCGTGAACTACAATATACACCTTGGTTTCAAAAATGAAAGAGAAATCAACCAAGGACTTTCCGTACATGCAAGCAATCTCCCCGAATGTTGTGTCTGGTGTATCACGGGTATAGGGCGGTAGACTCGGCTTCCTATGGATAAAGGATTGAATCCTAGTGGGGTCTCCCTTTATATACGCGACGGTACAGGGAGCACAAGTCCGTACTAGCACTGTCTAAAGCCAAGAGGCAAATGACAACTACTAGATTTTAATACGCCGGAACACGTCTCTAGCCTAGACCTTTAAATGTGTTTCGTTAGATTTGAATGCTGTTTAAGTGTAAATTGACTAAATTTTAAAGTTTTTCTTCAATTATGTTTCAGTTTTCAGGCCCTAGCGAATGTAATGTCTCAAAATCTCCTAAATGCACTCTATATGCCATAGTATATCATTTCATTCGATGAAAGCTATTTTATGAGAGGGTTGAGAGCCTTTCACACAATAACGAAATGAACAGAAAACAACCAATGACGTCTCTAATGCAGCTAATGAAAACTAAAAAGCTTTTCGTTCAAGGTTACCAATCACTAATAACACTGAAAAGATCTAATTCACATTAACTAATGAAAAAAAAAAGAGTTTTTTTTTTTTATATTCTCAATATTTCAGAGCAAAGTGCGCTAAAAAATGAAAACTAATACAAAGGAAATTTGAGAAATGATTATAAGATAGAAAAAACAAACAAATTTCACTCAATAGCGAACACAATCAGACCTCAAATCGACCAACAGTCCCTCAAAACCAAGAAAAATCCCAAAGGCACAAATGAGCCGTGTAATCTAGGCCCAAAACGAGACAAAGCGGAATTCGAATGAAGGAGGAGTCAATCACTCAAATAGCGCAATAAAATGATAAACAACTGTCAAACAAATCCAGGGAAGCAATCGCAAGGTTGACTAAACCGATAGAAACCAAAAACTCCCAAGGAAGGCTCGACACACCATAGCACCTAGATGACCTAGGGCTAGAATGAAAAATTGATGGAAATGGGAAAACAACCAAAGGACGAAGGTAAGCGTCAGTCAATCAAGGCTCCAAAACACTCAAGCAGTCGAAAAAATGAAACCAAAATCAAGGATCAGGCTCAGAAAGCTCAAAATCAAGCAAACCCTAGCAGTCCCCAGCACCGGCGCGACTGTCAGGCTGAAACTAGTGCCATATCAGAATTGGCGCGGGTAATATATTGAAAAATAGCCCCAATTGGTGCGACTGTCACGCTAAAAAACGCGCCAGTAAAGTTTGCTATGCTAAAAATAAAAATAAGCAATCCAAGATCAGACGAGTGACATTTGGAGTTTTTAAAAACCCAAATTCACAGAAAGAACCAGTCCAAAAGAGCTGATAAAGCAAGCAAAATCAAGAATCAACCGAACAGACAAGACGGTGCTCCAAGTTTTCAGTTTACAAACTAACCGGAGATTGACTAAAGTAGCTTTGATATACTTCGCAATTGCAGAGAAAAATCATTTCTAAGGCTATCTGGCCAACTTCAGGCTCCATCTGTAGCTCATAAAGCGAACGACAACAAGCTAACGATCCCCAGAGGAGTCACCAATTTGTTGTGGAGGTAAATCGCCTCTGCGGACAGAGGCGATCCCTACTAGCCCAGACCGGGTCTAGCAACAATCATTCACGCTATAGTGCAGGTTACTAATTGAAAATAAACCAACCAGTGATGAAGGCTTACCTGGAATCCAACGCTGTCGCTTGTAGAAGAGGTAGCGCTCCCGTTCCTTAGCCCTGGCAGATCACGATCCCCACGATCTCCGTGACGGACACCTGCACATGCGAGAAAAAAAACAAACGCAAGCATAAAATCCAGTAGATGCAACTATATGTCAGTCTGAAAGGACATAACTCATCATTATAAACAACAACAAGAGTGGAACCATAACCAATAGTCATTTATTATTAATCAATCAAAGGAAGAATACAACCATAGTTCTGACGTTGAATTCTCCTTTGGAGGGTCACCAGCAGAACACGTCTCGAAAAGCCTGTCAAGGATGGGACAAACGTCTCTCTTCGGATCTTGACAATAGTCTCCTTGCTTGAATTTGGCCTTAGGGGAATAATCGAGGCTCTTGTATCATAAGGCTCTTGAGAATTTGGGAACTTGAAGACTAGCTTGCTATGGAGATGGGCAAGCTTTTATAGATGGAGGAAGGGGAGTTGGGATCCCTATAATCATGCGATTGGCCCTATCATCAAGGAAGCTTCCATGAGAGGTGGCAAACCACCTCCTCTTTATGGAAATCTGTAGCCAAACCTCCCAACTCAAGATAGATATCAGTTCCTGGATCAGTTAGGACGAAACTTCTGCCATTTATTTTCAAAAAACACTCCTTAAATTGGTTGGCGCGAGTGCGACTTTGGGATAGAGCGCCAATTGGCGCGACCTCTTTGAAAGATTTTCCCCATTAATGCAGGTACTGAACTGGCTGCCCACACCAATGCAAAAGAGGCCATTTTTTGGGTTTTTCACAAGGAGATGTCTTCAGGGGGATGAAAATACATGTTCAAGGGAATGCCATGAAATTATTTTCAAGTTATGTCACTGCTCACAGGTCACAAAATGATCCCTCCAATGTGCGAGACGGGGATTGCATGGACGGTGAAAAATTACTGTGTAACACCAATATTTTAAAAAACATAGGTATGCTCATTATCTAGGTATTAGTATGGTTATTATCATACTTATGAACTTGTATTATATTTTTGAAACACTAGGTAGAACGCTCTAGAAGGTATCTATTTCCCATGCGCTAGTGATTTATTTTATCACTGTCATATAGTTAGAAACCCTAGTTTCTTAAATTTTGATATCTTTTACTCTATATGAAGTGTCCACTCAAGATTTTTTTATCCTATCATGACCACATGAAGGTCACATGGACCTGGTACAAAGAGAGATAGATGGCAGGGCTATTTTTTCGTGATCAAAGGGTGAAAATTTTGTGAAAGAACCCTAAACTATCATTTCTTTCCCTCTATGCCTCATTTCATTCTTTCTTGAGTTAATGGAGTTCTCACACCTTGACGCACCCACACAACCAAATCTGCAACTGAATTATTCTAAGCGTTAATATCATAGGTTTAATTTAAGCTCTATATCTATGACGATTTCTAATACCATTCCTGTCAGTTTGATGAGTTATAATTTCCCCTCTATGCAATGTTCTCTATTGATTTTATTTTATTTCATTCCCGTGAATTACATGTAATGGTTCCTTCTTACTATGTGAAATAAATTTGGTGGGTCTTTGTGTAAATAGATTCTGGATAAAGGAGTCTATGTCTCCAACCTCATAACTCTTCAAATTTTTATGGTTATTTCAGTTCTGGTTGTTCTCTTTTTACTTTCTTTTTGTAGTTATTGTGAAGAAGCCTTATTTTCCTTTCTTATTCTCATTATAATTTTCTATTGTTATTGTTGTAGGATGAGACCCTTACTTATTATGGTGATGTTTTTTGAACCCTAGCTTCAAAATTTTATAATTTTTTCCTACCCTATAGGTAAGACAATTACGACGACAAGATCTTATTGTCCAGCCATTTCAACTTTTAATTTCATGGTTAACCTTCAAGAGTTTATTTTTCTCCCCTCTCTATGCAAGAATTTCTTGAGGCTTTCGTGCCATAGTCGGATAATGTAAACACTCATTAATGTGTTTTGCATACCAGGAATGAGCTTCCTCTCTTGCAGGTAACTATAGTGGTCGTAAGGTTTATCGACTGTCCAATGCATTTTTTTTCTCTTAGAAAACTAGTCTATACTGTAGTTTCTTTCCACAGAATCATTTCCTTAATCTATTTACTTTCAATTAAATAACGCCAAGTTTCGTATGTAGTGTTTTATTTTGTTAATTTGTAATTAACGTGCCCTGGATTTCGGTAACAGGTCAATCAACCTCTCCTTTGTTCAGGTGAGAATATATTATTTATGGGTACTCATTCTTTCTTCTAAACATCTAATATTTTTTTTTTCTTCAACATTCTGAGGCCTAGTTTATGGTACCTATTTTTGAATGTTTACCGGTATAGTTTGAGCCTGCGGCTGTGACGCTCTCATCTCATCGAGTTTCATGTTCGAATTCGGATGATGTCTCTTGTTTTCCCACAAGTTAGTTCCTCATGCATAATGTTGAGGGATTTTCCTTACAACACTTGTGACTTGTTTTAGTTTCTAGTAGGGATTTAGCTCCTGTTTATAGCTATATCAAAATTTACCAAACTTGGGAATGTTTTTTTTTTTTTCAATTTTTTTTAATGGTAAATATTGTCACTCACATGTAGCCTCACCTCAATGTGTGTAACTAATATTTTTTTTATTTGGGTGATTACTGATAGCCCTCCAAGAGGTGATCATATGATGCAATCGTAGAGTACCATCAAGGAATATGTGCATTCAACGTTTGTGTTAATATAATGATTTTCTGTAATAGAGTTTTGGTTTTTCGTAACTCCTAGTTATTATGGTGTTTTTTCTTCTTCGTTGCTGGAGATATGGCTTGAATTAAAGTAAATTTTTCTATATGAACTTCTTACTAGACTAGTTGAACTATTAACTTTGTTTTCTAGAATATAATATTTATATACACTTATTTTAATTTCAATTTTCCTTTATGGTGTTTTTCTATAATTTTTTTAGGAATATTCAGTAAAAGTGCATTCATTTTCTAATTTTTTTTAGTCTTAAGATATATTTTCCTTAATTAAGTAAATACTCCAACTGATTTCTGAGCCTCATTTTCCCACTTTATAAATTGTGCTCATTTACTTGATAACTATACCATACATGATATATATTACAATCAAATAACGTCCAACACTCTTTGTAACATACCCTGATAACCTTGTAGGAAAATGCATGGACGTAGGAATTTTTTTCAACATTTATGAATGTGTAATGTTATAGATTAATTTCTATATTTATGCATTAACCATTTGAATACCCATCATCATCACTTAGATAAATATTTATTAAAAATCATAGCGAGTTACCTAACCGTTAATTGTACTTGTTGTAGCATATTAACTTAAATTTCCTGCTATAACTATGATCATTTTAACTCAATTAGTAAATCACCTAATTGATAATATAAACATCACGTCATGAAATAAATTAACATTATGACATTGACACAATGAACAATCACATCATTAGACACCGATATGCCCTGGAAACCTCGTAGGGTGAAAACTAGCAAATGTTTAATTTTATTATTAAATGTTCATGAGGGTGGTTACCCCTCACTCAATGGTTATAAGGGAGTCCATACCTTGACCATTTTCTTAAAATTACATAGAAAAATAATTTTAATTGACATATAACTAGCTATAAGCTATTACAATCATCATGATACCATTTACCCACGGATCCTTAGTCTCAGTCTTGTAGTCGAGTTGTTTCCTTTAGCGAGTCATCCTAAAGTTTTAACTACAAAACCTGGATGGACTAAATTTTTTTTATCTTCCACAATGTTAAACTTGAAAAATCATTTTCTCAAGTTGCCCTATTTTCTTGTCATTGTCGTCATCAACACATTTGATATGATGATTAGATAAATTAGTGATAATCCAATAACAAATCCTTATTGTGACACCTAAACACTATTTGTGTGCATGTATAAAACATAACCACATTGAAATGAAATTTCTTCTTTAACACCATTTCACATGGATTAGTAACAAATAAATCACTATCAAGCATCATCTTTCCAACAAACACTAACAAAATTTTTCATGCACTTTCATATTATTTCCAAAGGAAAGCTAACATACTATATAATAACATTGTGCATGCAAATGCATAACAAGCTTTCAAGATAAGTATCCCAACAAGCAATTTATTTTTTTGCCTACTCTTATGTTTTCTTTTCCAAAGGGATTAACACAATAGATGTTATACTTATGCATGTGAATGCATGTTATTTTCCAAAAAACATCTTTTCCACCCAAGAGCTATTCATAATGGTTATTATGTATAACCATGCCAACTCGATTTCAAACAAAGTTAAAATACTAATTATAATTATGTGCATGAGATAACATAGCTTGTTATTATTCCATGTAAAACATTATTTCTTCCCAAAAGAAACTAAATAAATATTTCATGGAAAAGTAAATACATTTCTTTTCCAAGGGGTCAAACGCATACCACTTATTATTTCATGCATGAAAAGCGACATTTCCATCTCATCCAAAAGATATAGTCTAATAACTATGCATAATATTCTCAAAATAAAGGTAATACCATAGCTAGTCACTCTAGGCTTGCAAAATACATATAATTTTCTCCAAAATAAGGTTAACACAATAAATATTATATGATTGCATCTTCCTTTTCTATAGAAATTTAATACCATAAAACATAATTTTCGCATGCATGCAAGCATATATGTTCCTCTAAATAATATTACATAATAGAGCATTTAATTACTAGATTTTCTCTCCAAAAAGATATTCCAATAACACGTACAATGATATATTTCTCTTCAATTATTTTTTAATATGTCTATATGTACATAAACAATTATTCTTATCTCATTGAAAAATAAAATGGAAGCCCTTTGTTTTACTTCATTTTTCCTGTCTTACTCATCCACTTTAGACACATACTATGATCATATGGAAATGAATCTTTGCAACCCATTTTTCCAGATTTAAATATTAAATAATTTCCTTTTTTGTCAACAAATATGGACATGGCTTCCAACCAAATGGAAATTATTTTTGCAAAACCCAAAGAGGTTTTGTTGTAAAGGGTTCATTCAAAATAACCTCTATAAGTTTTTACACAGGTATTACGGTTTGGAAGATTTGAACGGAGCTCATTTTTCTAGATTTAAATAATAAATAATTCTCTGTTTTTGACACCAATTTAGGACACGGTTTTCTAGATATGTGAAACAAATTTTTAAAATTTGAAAGAGGGTTTTGCTAATAACCTAATTTGTTTTACAAAAACCTCCAACTTTTACATATCTATGACATAAAGGCTTATTTGGACCCTATTCTCCAATAACTCATGCATTTCACAGAATTATTTAGCCATGAAAAGATTTTATGAATTCAAAACAAATGAAATATTCTCATAATTCAATGAATAAAATGCTTATCCCTGTATGCACAAAAATATATAGAGGTTTTCTCAAGAAATAATCTTTATTGTTTATCATATGAATTTTTCTTGGAAAATAAATTCAATTATTATATCATCATGCCCCATATGAAAACAAAAGAATTTTCAAATAAGACAGTTATTTATCTTTTGATGCATGCTTGAAATCCCTTCTTTCTCTTCT
Source organism: Pinus albicaulis (assembly GCA_034641835.2). Lineage (NCBI taxonomy): Eukaryota > Viridiplantae > Streptophyta > Pinopsida > Pinales > Pinaceae > Pinus > Pinus albicaulis. The sequence continues at coordinate 141,098 of JAXQQM020060627.1, forward strand.
TTGGCTCCATTCTCCATCTATTCTCTTATTCTCTCTCTATTATTCTCAGAGGCTTACAATAAATATAATTAAGAAAATGGAATATATTTTCTAAATCATAACAGAATTCCATAAAGCATCAATAAATATGATTTTTCCTAAATCACAAAATCACTCCATAAATCTCTCATGATTTTCTTTTAAAGCTAGATTTTTTTTTTTCCCTTATGAGAAAAATGTCACTTATTCATGGTTTTTCCAAAACTATTACTCATTATTTATAAAACTCATAAAATATATCAACTTGGAAATATAATTTATTTCTCCAGAGGAATATAAATTCTTCTAAATAAAATAATTAAGGAATAATTCTTCCAATATTCTTATTATTAAGAATTACAAGAATATTCTTCATGTAATATCAATATAATAATTAATAATATTTAATTATTTAACAACCCTCATTTTACAAGAGTTTTTACGGTGTCTTACCCCAAAGATATGGGCTATACAGTTCATTCATTTATTCAATTTCCTTTTTGTTTGTAAATCTACACAATTAAATTTAGCCTTAATTATAGATATACTATAAGTGAAAATATTTGCCATTGGTTCTAAGAGTATTGTTTTTCAATATGATTATAACTTTTATATACAGTATGACAAAACTCCCTCACATCTATTGGTTAGATTTTACCAATAACGGTACTTTATCCCTAGCATGTATTTGTAACTACTGAATATCTCATCCTCTGTTAATTTAATATATCTATAGATCACAGATATTTCAGCTAATTTATTTCTAACTACAAAACTCCCTCACATCTCCTAATAGGTATTTTGTTTCCTTTTCCATACCACATAAATTAATATCAATATATATATTTGATAAAAATAGCTACTTCTATTGGCTAGGTATTACCACAATGAGTTTGTAAATATATAATTACAAACATAACTAATCCTAGAAGGAGTGTTTTCCATTCTCTTACACCTTCCACGAATGCATAAGCTCATGCAAACTCGTTCATTTTATAGAACACATGCATATACAAAATTTAAATGGTGCATTAGGTAGCATACTAAACTTAAAAAAAGTGGTTGATCCAATCACTGAATCTTCGAAAATAGTATTCATGGCATTCCACTTGCAATTGTTTACACCCATTAATAATGTTACAAATATGAATGTAATTAAAACATATATGCAATATATTTTCACATCTAGACATGCAACAAAATTTAATTTCCCTACCATTTTTTTAAAAAATATATCAAAATCCCCATCAAATTCATTCGAAAAAATATACAGAACTCAATCAATAATTTCATACTCAAGTACACCCAAAGGTCTAACAAAATATGTTGCTGAAACTTTCCTTGGGAAACACTGTCCTCCCAACCTTGAATCGACCTTCCAACTCCCCCTGAGTTGAATATCTTGCCAGCAGAATTAACAAACTCTTGTGATTCAAGCTAATGTATTTTTATTTCGTCCTTTAGTAGACTTCTTTCCTTACCAACTTCCTGCGTTTCCTGGGACTGCCAACGCACTTGCTAGTAGACATCCTTATTCTCCTACGACACTTTATTTTACCCTTATTTTACGCTTACTCAATGTTTTTATACATCGATTGATTTAAGACAACCCACTTTCCAATAGTCCTCCTTATTCTCCTAAGGAACTTTATTTTACCCTTAAATTTTTTGAACATTGATTGATTTAATATATTCTCTCCCCTATCATATTAAACCTTTTTTGTCAACTCCTAAAGAATTTTTTAGGAATTATTTAAGGGAATATTATTCCTCTCTCATCGAGTACAGGTGGTTTCTGTAGAAATTTCTTTAAATCTAGTGTTTCTTAACCAAGTAAGTTCCAAAATTTCTTTTGCATTAATAAAATTAATTTATTATATCGTCATACATTATTTTTCATGTTAATTCAAATTCATGCTCGCCTTTTAGCCAGTTCACCTAGAAATATTTACATGGAGGTTACACGTTGGCATGGAAATTGATTATGGTTTTTTAAACCGAAAATCAATAAATTATGTCATTATTATCTTGGTGTATAATCACTATTCAATCATGCACGGATATGGCCTACAATAAGACCTCGAAAAAAATAATCAAGTTAAAGAAATCATCAGCTTCAAACAATTTTGAATGTAAAAATTGATATTTTTGTGGGTCATTAGTTTATCGTAACATATAACCACAATTTTGAGCTAATATATGGAGTCTCATGTGATATATTAGGCCAAGTGAATTTTCATGAAATATTACTTCTGTTATTTTAAGATGGATATTTAATATTTTTATCCTAAAGGAATTTCGGAATTGGTCGGCATCGCAAGAATGGGAGACACACCTGTTATCAATTTATGCTCAGTATATTTTAATTTCATGGTTCTAATTTATCATTGCATTCAAGTGTTCTATGTAAGTATCCCAATGTACACAACATGAGTTACATTTGACTACTCCTTTGACCAGATATATAACCATTTTTTTAGTACTTATGTTTACCATTCTAAGTTTTTTTTCACTCAAATTCTATTTACGTGAAGAAAAAAAAATTATAATCATTTTAAATTTTATTACTAAATTTAAACAGTGATATTAAGTGATATTAATTCCTCAATTTCTGAGTCTTGGTTAATACCTTCTTAACATTGTCAAAAGAACTGGGGGGCCGACTTCTGACCACTTTAGTTCAAGGTTTTATGTTATGAGGAAAACATAGTTAACAAATATAAAATCCATGACTTGAAAATTGACGATATTGTTGGCATGGAAATTTATATTGTTAGGAAAATACAGTTAACATAGTTGGCATGGAATTTAGAGCATTTAATTATTCTAACTTTTAGAAAAAAAAAAAAAAATTAGATAAAAATGGTACTTACAATGATTTAGATTATGGTATTTTTAGCCTAAGGAATAAAGGTAAGATCTCATTAATGCGTGACTTTAATGCTAGAACTTCAAGCAACCAAGCTGTTCTTATAAGCAATTATTCCAACCCTAATCCTCTTTGGTTAGATGAAGACCTTACTCTAGCTAGCCAGTACAAAATAAGATTTGAAGATCTAGGCGAGAATTTGTTGGGGTCTCAGCTAGTCAAGCTCTGCAGTGCTAAAGATCTCATAATTTGCAATGGTCTAAAGAAGTGGCCCAATTCTAGCCAAATGACCTATATCCATGGGACTGGTAGTAGCGTGGTAGACTATGCTATTTACAATATGCCTTTATACAACGAAATAACAAATTTTGACATCTTAAACGACCACGAGCCTAACTCAGATCATAGCCCTTTAATTGCAACTCTCAATTTTTTCATGCATAGAGATCCCATAGAAGATATTCCTTATAACCAAAAGAACTTAATATTTTATAGAAATAAAAATGACCTTTTTCTAAACGAATTAAAAAATAATTTACTTCCTTTATCTAGTATAGACAACATAGAATACCTCTATTACTACAACCCTCTCATATTATATTAATAAGTTCTCAATTGAAGTTCAACTAATAAACGAAATAGCAAAACCAATCCTTGGTACAATAAAGATTGTAAAAGTGCAAGGAGAGAAATTAAGGAAGCTGTTGAGCAGTGTCTTAAAATTGGAAAGATAAAAATATAAAATCCCTAACTAAAAGGAAAAAAATGTATTATATTCGTAAAAGAAAAGAATGTCTCTTACACCTCTCTAAGGTAGCTCCTACGAAATTCTAGAGGAAGATTATCACTAGAAAAACTACAGATAATAACAGGATTTCTTTACAAAACTGGAATTCATATATTAAAAAGCTTTATGAATCTCCAAATTCCATAGATAACCTTGAAGCCCTACTCTCAATGGAAGAATTTTTCTCATTAAAAGACATAGATTTTGGGGTGAAGAGCTTGGAAAATGGAAAATATAATTACATTGACAGTTACGAGGAAGAAATATTAAGAATTAGAGGTCCTATCCTCATCCCTCACATCCACAAGCCTTTTAATCAAGCCGTCAAGCAAGGGTTCCCTAAACCATGGACTCAGAGCCTCATTATTCTTATTTTTAAAAGTGGAGATATAAATAACCCATCTAGTTATCAAACAATTATGATTATCCCTCTCTTAGCTAAGTCATATGGTATTATTTTGGAAAATAAGATGAGAATATGGCCGGAAAGTGAAGGTAAGCGAGCTAAAGGCCAAGCGGGTTTTAGACGACATCACTCAACAATGGACCATCTCGTTAGGCGTAAGATCATTATGGAGGAATAGATCCAATATCTTTTGTTTATTTGTGGACTTTAGAAAGGCTTTCGATATGATACCTAGAAATAACCTATGGAATAGATTAGAAGAGCTAAAGGTTCCTTTTGAGTTGAGAGCTTCCGTATGAGGTCATACGAGAACGTAATTGCCAAATTTAAGAGAAATAAGGGGTGGTCGAAAGATAAGAAGTGTGATATCAGAGTTAATCAAGGTTTCCCCCTCTCCCCTACCCTATTTGACATTTACATCAACAAGGTAGAAGGTTGTTAAGAGGAAGCAGGTTGTGCTGGCACTTTATTAGCTGGAATAGTCATCATCCTTCTTCTCTATGGTGACGATATTATTCTTCTGCCAAGGTTCCCATCTGATCTTGATAAGAAACTAAGACTTCTTAATGATTCCTTCTCTATCATGGGTATGACTGTTAACACTGGAAAAACAAAAGTTATGATTATCAAATCCAAGAAGGAAAATTATGCTAATTTTTTGTATGACAATAGCAACTTGGAAGAAGTTTCTTCTTACAAGTACCTAGGAATTGATACTCATCACAAGCTCAACTATAACTATAGCATTGAGAAAATGATTAATAGAGGGTTAAAATCTTATTTTGGTCTTGAAAATAGTTGTAAAGAAGAAGACATGGTGATGTGGGATAAAAAGAAGATCCTCTTTGAAACTGTAGTCACTCCTCTTGTATTTTATGGATGTGAGGTTTGGGGTTGCAACATATCTAGAGAATCATGGAGAAAGATTGAGAAATTATAGAAGCATTTTATAACGTATAACCTCAAAATTAAAAACAACACACCTTATCCTATTCTCCTTATAGAAGTGGGCATTTCCCCTATCGTGAGCCTAGCTATGTCTAGGCTCCTATTGTACAAGCACATAATCCATAACATGGAAGACCATAGACTTCCTAAGCTAGATTTAAATTCCAGCCAAAACAATCTAAGGCTCAAACGAGGTTGGTATAAAGATACGAGGGCCTTGCTAAACCATTGGGAGATCAACGAAAATATTGCATTGAAAAATATTAATAACATCAAAAATATTGCATTGCAAAATATTAATAACGTTGAAAATATTGTTACTTCTAATTTTAAATAGAAAATGTGGTGTGAGAACGATTTAGAGGCTAAAAGAAAAGTAAGGTATTATAAGGAGGTCATCAACCATACTCTAGAAGATCAAAAGTATCTCTCTGTTTTAACTAGCTCAAAGAAAAACATTAATATAGCGAAGATAAGAAGGAACTGTCATGAGCTCCATAGTAAAACAGGTCGTTGGCGAGTTCCTAAAACACCATGGGTTGAAATGGTCTGCCGTATCTCTGAGAATATGAACTTTGAGGATGAAAATCACTTCTTCTTAGAGTCCCCTGCATACACTCACATTAGATCTCAGTTTCATAATCTTTGTTGCAATACAAACCTTCCTAGCCTTTTAACATGTCAAAAATATGGTGAGCTCGGGACGCTTCTCTCCAAGCTCTTTGAGCACATGAATACAATTTTGAAACAAACTAAATAATTTGTTTATTTAGGTCTAATAGACCAAATTTTGGTATGAGTGGATATCAACCATCATCATCCTCATCATTAATAACATTTCAATATTATTACTAACTTTTATTTTCATATTTCAGTCTTACTATGTTTTAAAGTTATAAATTAATTAATAATAACGTTATAATAAAATTAATTAATACATAGGTAACAAAGAAACTATTTGGTAGTTATTAATTGAAAATAATAAAAAGTTGATTGAAAATTTAATTGATTAATTAATTTATTATAAATTAATAAATTTATCATTATTTAATTAATTAGTAATTATCAAGCAATTGATTATATAATTTTTAATTTTATTGCAATTAGAAATTACTTAATTTATATTGCTAAATTAATTAATTTATGATAAACATTTTAAATTAAACATTTAACAAAATCAATATATAATTAATTTGTTACTTAATTATAAAAGTAATAATAATTAAATATAATATTAAATTAATAAATTTGAATACTAATATTAATATTGATTTAAATTCAAATATTAATATTAATATTAATATTTGTATTATAATATTAATACTAGTTTTTATTTTGATTTAGTTATAGAATGTGATATTTTAAAATGGATGAATAAACAATATTTTTGGTTTTAAATAAAATCAAAAGTTAATTTTATCGTTAGAAATTGTTATTTTATTAAAATGTAATTCTAAATTATGATATTTATTTAAAGTTTAATATTGAAATTAATATTAAATTTAATATTTAAATAATATTAATAATAATAATAAAAATAAGCATTGTTTTTTTATTTTTTTATTTTTAGGGTTTATAATATTGATGCGTAGATTTATTAATCTATTAGCTTTGTAATGCATTTTTAGCGAGTTTACTAGTCTTATTGTTATTATTATTTTATTAATATTTAATTATTAGTAAAATATATTTAATTTTTATTAATAATTATTAATATTTGGCATTATTAATTCTTATTCTTATTAATATTATTATTATTACCATTAATTAATAATAATATAAATCTTTGAAGATTTCTATGGTGTGAGTTTTGAGCTATTGAATTCAGAATCTCCATAGTATGCATTTTTGTGTCTATGTTTCAAGTCTAGATCAAGACCCATAGTCAATAATATTATTATTATTATTAAAAAATCCTCAACTTTTAATCCATAATGTCTATAATACATGTCTTTTGATTTTATCAACTTTATATTATTATTTTTATTATTATTATTATTACTACTACCTGGCATTTATTAATATATTGAAAACTATTTATAATTTTAAATATAATAGTAATAATAATTTAATTTAATGATGATAGAAAAATTTATAATAATAAGAAGAGTAATAATAATAATTATGCATAAATAAGTAATAATAAAAATGATTATTTTATTAATAAATATTATTTAAAAAGGAAATTATTATTATTATTATTATTATTTTGGTAAATGAGGCTAATCTATGTTAATTCAAAAATAGAAACAATACATATGCTACAGGTTGAGTTGGTAAGTTGCGCTTAACCAATCCCAACCTTTGTTGCGCACATAAGGGGCTGCCTCTGTGGAGTAAACTAGCCCGAAAAATACATGAAACAGGAAATTGCAAAATGCGTTGAAGCACTGGTGTAACCAGAAATTACAAAATGTGTTGAATCATTGGAGTAACTAAAAATTCCATGGTGATAGCAAGGTTGACAAAAAACAAGAAAGAACTGAGCCGATGCGTAGTCCTTAGTCTTCGACTTCATCATCGTTGTCTCGATCTTCCTCCATTATGGGGCAGAAGTACGCATGGGCAAAAAATTCCTCTATATCAGTGGGTGGACATGAGGGCTTGGAGACTGGTGCGAAGAGGATTGGAGCCACTAGGTATTATTTTAGGGATGCGCGTCCAAGTACCTTCAGAATCCATAATCCAAACATTTGTATCCCCCTCATCTTCCTGAGCAAGAAGAGGCTGGGTCTTGCGAGGCAGGGGGTGCGCCTGGTGTGCAATGGTGGAATTGTGCAGTCCACTTATGCCTCTCGATGAAACCTATGTGGGGACCTTCTGCTCCTGATCAAGTTCACGGCTCTATCTATCATTACTAACTGAGGAGGAACATTTAACAGTCTCGAGGAGATTATCTGACCCTCATTAGTAACGAGTTGGGAGAACACCTCTCTTACCTCAATGGATGGTTCTTTGGTGCAGCCTAGGTTCCATGGTGAGATGAAGCAGAGGAGTTACAGGGATACAAGAATTCTTACAAGGGAGGGAAGTACGAAGAAGGGGAGGAGCGCAAGAGGACGGGGCGGGGCGGGGGAGCAACTCTGAAGGGGAAAGCATGTCAAGGGGTGCGAGATAATTTTTGTGCCTAGACATATGAAACTCACATGACAGATGGAGCTGGGGTAAGATGTGCAAGTAGGGGGAATCACAGCCTAGGGTCTTCTGCGCAACGTAGCTCTCGGAGGAGGGTTGTGCAATGGACTGGGTGCGCAGAAGGACAAGAGCTGAAATAGAAAATAAACCTAAAGGAACTAACTGTGTGTCTCTTTGTGCTGATGGGCCTTCCTTTTAAAAGGCTTGTGACACATGCGAAGGGGTAGAACATGATTGTACCTCTCACGCAGCTATGTGCCATAATTGTTTTCATGATTGTACCTCTCAATCCAGATAATAATTTAGAACGATTTTTGCAGAGAGGTACCCTAGAGGGGGAGACAATGTCCAAGCATTTCTTCATCATGCATTATCTCATTCATCTCGTGCAGATGATTGCAAGCATGAGATTCCACATCGGGTGAGGACCTGCATTGTAGATCTCCGTCCTTGAGGGCATGGAAGAGGCACTTGTCCTTCGTACCTCTCCTATGACCTGCATTTGGGGATTTAAAAATGAAATTATTAACCATAAGAATAAAAAATATGTTTATTTATTAATAATTATAATTATTTAATAATTTAATAATTGTAAAAGAGTTATAATAATAAGAATACACATAATAATCTCAATTATATAAATGATAATAAAAACCATTATTATATCTATAAATACTATTTATTTGAAAATGAAATCAGTAGGAAGAAAAGGAAAAATTGAAATGTAATATTAATAGTAAACCAATTCAAATAATCAATATATTAATTACAAATTATTTATCATATGAATAATGATAAATATATTTTTAAATTTAAATTAAATTCTAATTTTTTCAGTAATAATAATAGCAACAATTAGTTGGGAAAAAAAATTAAATAAATAATATATAATAAATAAATAAAAGTACATAAAAAAATTTGATTGATATATAAATTAAATATTATTTATAATTTTAATAATAGTAATAATAATAATAATGGGCTTAAGGCTTTTGTGACCCTAATGATGTGATTAATCGGAAAGACATTTATTTAAATAATAGGTTTATTTCAACCGTATTTACTAATATAGTTGTAAATGTGATTGATTGATATAACCCTATAGGAGTATACCAACTATATATTAACATAGTAAATTATAATATAAATAATTGACAAAAATTGTAGTACACAAAATTATGAAGTCTTGGAATTTGTTTGAAATACTATGAAACTCTCATTTATTGCAAACACGCATGCTATAATAAATATTTCTATAAAAATAATTTGTTTTTAAAATTCTAAGTATTTACATGACATAGTTTTTTATTTTATAATTTTTATTTGGAAATTTTGAAAAAGTGGATTTATGATTTGATAATTTGCAAAGTAATTTGATAATTATATTGGATAAATCTGAAAAGGAAAATATAGATTAAGAGATGAAAATTAGTTAATATTTGAAGTGCATCCTTCATTACAAAAGAGATGATGAGTATATGTTAGTGTCTTTCATTTATAACCATAAAAATAAAGGTTTATATTATAAAAAAAGAGGTGACGCCTACATGTGGTACTTTTTCAAAACATTGCTAGCTTATTTTTGATCAAATTTGTCCTCTATAAATTCATGAGAAGTTTGATGAATCAAATCTTCACAAAAAAAATGCTCCAAGGGTTTTTGAGAGATTAAATATATATGTGAAGTCAAAAATGAAATTTAAACAACCTATCAAAATTTTATGCAATTCTTTTAGTTAGATTTTGGTCAAACCTCAAATCCAAAGAATATGCACTTAATGACTACTCCATATTTTTATACATTAAACTTTTCTTTCAACATTAAATATGGTTATAATTTCTTTAATAATTTAGAAAATAAAAATATAATATATATGTATATGTTTAAAATTAATAATTTATTTATATACATTCTTTTTTAAATGAATATAAATATTGAGAGTGTAAGTTTCTGTGATCCATAACATTTTAATTATAAATCTTCCAAGAAATCACATAAAGAATTTTTGGAACCGACACTTTTCCAAATAATTAAATAATTAAAATTGAATATAAATAATTAAATATCCAATACTAATAAAATTAAATTACTTGTATTTTTTATTAAAATTATTTAAAATTTTACACAACGATCAAAATTTTATCACATAATAAAAATTATTAATTCCATATTATTTCTAGATTTTGGTAAATATCCAGTAATCTAAATTATATTTATTCCAATAATATAATTATTAAATATTATAACAATATAAAATTATTACAAAATAATAATTAAAAACTAAAACGGAATCTGAGAAATAATTGTTGCTTATTTATTTTCTTCCAGCTTTTTCAAGAAAAGCATGACCGTTCAGCGACTTTTCCAAGATCTAGCCGTTCTGCTTCTTTGCTTAATCTCTCCGTTCAGCTTTTCCCTTATTTCTTAAACAAGGATGGGGTTGCTTGCTAAGAGCTCTATCCGCTCCTTTGCTAAATCTGATCGTTCTGTTCTTCCCAAACAGCTCTATATTTGATAAGGATCCCAAACACTGTGAGTCAGGATTTGGTTGCAAAGATGATGGATTTTGACACAGGTGTGCTAGATTTTCTTATCGTCGTTCTTTAAAGTTTATTCAATCACAATTTATTTGAGGGCGCTCTGCTGGAACGTTTGAATGCTCTCTAGATCCTCGATTTTGAGGGTGCTCTCCTGGACATATATTTCTGGCCGATTAACGATTATTTTAGGGAATGCTCACTTGGATTACTAGGGTGCTCTGCTGGATTTTCTTCTATATCAGACTAATGGTATGTTATAAAAATTATTTTCAATTGTCTTATCATCTTTCTTTGATCACTGTTTCTGCAACTCTTCTTTGTTGAAGGTTTTTTTAATATGATATTAAATTATTTTAGCAAGCTTTTCATTTCCTATCATATTTAATTTTAACGAATGACCTGTAATTCAGATACATATTTAACCCTAGAGTAACATAAAACATTAGATTGCTTATTTCACATTGAATTCAGTAGGGGAATTATTTCGGCAAATCAGTTGATTGTGTGCCTGGACATTGGCATTTGAGGTAGCATTTTGGATTAATCAGTTTAGTGTTCTTTATTTCCATATAAATGTAAGCATGTTCGGAGAAAGGTGGTCACATTGCGGAAACATCTTCGTTTAATTCGTTTAGCCTTCATTATTGTCACAGAAATCTGTAAAATTATATCGTTAGTGACGGATGCCCCTCTGGAAAAAAAAAACAAAAACAGGGTTCCCAAGAGAGACATAAAGGGTTCCCAAGAACTATTCGATGATGTAAAAAATAGTATGGCAACAAAAACATAATTACAGATATTGTTGTCAACTAAGGTCTTCATACACAAATCTAATGGAAGTGAAAATTTATAGAAACTACTAATGCTATGCCCACCTTAAAGTTAATGTCCCATTTTAGAAATTTCAATATATAGCTTTCAAGAATAAATAGGAAAAGAAAAAAAAATTCCCGAAAACTGGAGTGCAGATAACGAACTTAGTCCAGGAATCCGGTCGCTTTTTACGGCCACATGAGTGCGTTGTCAAGATAAAGTGGACTTCGTGTGCTGCAATAATTATAATGATTCAATGATAATTGTTGCAGTGTTTCCTGTTAAAAATATAACGAGTGTTCCAATTCCATTAATTAAAGCTGGAGAAACCGCAACACATACAAGGTATTTTCGTTAGACAAAATACATCATTGCGATTTTGATATTCCAAATTGAAGTTGTTTACCCATTCCACATGAAAGTGGCATTCCTTGGGGAATTTAAGTTGTTTTTATCTCATGAAATGGATCGTCAAATGTTTGATTCCTCAATATCAGATTGCCTTTATTGTACTGTGTTGTCTGTGAGTTTTATGTCTATTGCTGACTCTCTTACTATTATGCAGTCAGACAGACATGGACATGGTCAAATAATTGATAGTGCCCATGTCCGTGTAATTGCAAAATACTGAGGAATCTGCAATCCATATAAAAATTCCCAAAATGTCTCTGTATGATAGAGATAAGGTACTTATGCAACACATGCAAATGAAAATACAAATGGTCAATATAGGCCTCAAGTTATAAAAACAAGAGATATCAAAGCACATTGTTGTTGGTACTATTTAGATAAAAGAGAGCAGTTTTTGTGTTATATTATAAGTAACAGCCTTCATGTTTGTAGATCTAATCTACAAGGAGATATTTTGTTCACATTATCAGAAATCCAGCTACGAGCTAGAAAAAGTGTGTTTTTGATGCACAAGAATTTTTTATCTGTATCCGTCATGAACAGGAGAATTGTTTGCGATGATTGTCTGTGCACAGTTCTGAAATTAGAGAAGAGTTACTATAGCTCGCATATGATAAAAGGACTGGTGAAATTTTCACTCGTACTGTCCTAAATTAAAATTTCCAAAAATAATATAAATATATATTTCTTAAGGAATGAAATTTTTATAATTAAGATTAGAATCATTGATTTTATTGAACATTTTATTTTTTATTCAGATGATTCTAAATAATTTTTTAATAATTTTTTTTATTATGTAATTAATGTAATGTTATAAATTTGTACTAATAAATATTTTAATATTAATTTTATTTGTTTTAGAAAAAATATATTTCTATGAATTTCTTGAATTGAAATATATTTTAAATCAAATCCAATTTTCTGAGATATATAATTCCATTCTTTTTTAATAATAAATATAAAAATATAAATAAATAGAAATATTAAAAAATAAACACATTTTAAAATATAATTAGAAGCTTCATAAAAAGTATCTAAACTTATATTTCATTCATATACAGAACTGGTTAGTACATTGCTGAACTGCCATTAAGAATTTTGTATGGAAAAAAACCCTGTAGCACTCTGTGTAGAGGAAGTTGCATGTAAGAGTGCTAAGATCTTTAACCGCATGTTGTGAGCGGAGAAATAAATTGAGTTAGTGACCTACATATAATTTGTTAGTAGTGACATTCCACATGACTGTGTAATCTTGTTGGCTAGGAGTTGGTTAGGAGAGAACCGTGTTGAAGCCGCACTGCCGTGAAGTTAAGTACAAGATATGAAATCTTAATGGCAGTTTAAGAAAAGCAAGAGTAGGCTAGTTTAACATTGGATAGATTAGGCTAGGGTAGGAAATAGTAAGCTAGGTAAGGAAAGAGTAGGCCAGCCTAGAGTAGGGGCAAAGTATGGTAGGAAAAGTATAGGATAGGTTAGGCTACAATAGGCTGGTTAAGGTTATGCTAGTGTAGGATTAGTAGGAGTAGGGTAGCTTTAGACTAGGCTAGGCTAGAGTAGGGGAGGGCTAGGATAGACTAGGCTAGAGTAAGTGAGGGTAGGGGTAGTCCTGGCTAGGTTGTAGTAGCCTAGGGTAGGGAAGGATAGGGTATGCTAGAATAGAGTAGCTTAGGCTAGGTTAGGCTAGCATAGAGTAGGGTAAGCAAGGCTAGGCGAGGCTAGGCTAGTCTAGAGTACACTTGACTAGAGAAGGTTAGAGTAGCCTAGGTTTAGGTTGGGCTAGGTTAGGTTAGAGTAGGCGAGGTTGGGCTAAGCAAGAGTAGGTTAGGCTAGGTTAGGCTAAAATAAGGTAGGTTAGAGTAGTTAATAGTTGGCTAGGCTAGGCTAGGCTAGGTGAGAGTAGGTCATGCTAGGTGAGAGTAGGTTAGGCTAGGTCACGCTAGAGTACATGAGAGTAATCAAAGCTAGAGTAGGCTAGGATAGGAAATAGTAGGCTTCAGTAGAGTAGGCTAGGTGAGAGTAGGCTAGGCTAGGCTATAGTAGGGTAGGCCAATCTAGGCTGAGTAGGCGACGCTAGGGTAAGCTTGAGTAGGATGGGCTAGGGTATGTTAGAGTAGGGTAGACTCAAGAATGGTAGGCTAGGCTAGGGTAGGCTAAGCTAGAGTAGGTTACGGTAGGCTAGGCTAAGCTAGAGTTTTCTACGCTTGGCTAGGCTACGTTCAAGTAGGATACACTAGGCTAGGGTACAATAGTCTAGGCTAGGCTATGTAGGATGGGTAGGCTAGGCTAGGAAAAGATCAAGTAGGCTACGTTAGGCTAGGCTATAGTAAGATATAGCAGGCTAGGCTATAGTAAGGTATAGTACGCTAGGCTAGAGCAGGATAGAGTAGGCTAGGCTAGAGTAAGATGGAGTAGGTTAGGCTAAGCTATAGAAGGCTATAGTAGGCTAAAGTAGTCTAGGATAGAGTAATCTAGAGTAGGCTAGGCTATGATAGGCTAGGTTATGACAAGTAGGCAAGGCTAGGCTAGGTTCGAGTACGATAGGCTAGAGTAGGCTAGAGTAGACTAGGATAGAGTAGGCTAGGCTAGGCTAGGCAAGAGTAGGCTAAACTAGAGTAGGGTATACTAGAATAGGCTAGAATAGGCAACGTTAACCTAGAGTATGCTATGCTAGAGTAGACTAGGCTAGGCAAGGCTAGAGTAGAGTAGAGTAGGCAAGGCTAGGCTAGGCCATAGTAGAGTGGAGTAGAGTAGGATAGGCTAGGCTAGAGTAGGCTAGGCTAGATTAGGATAAGCTAGGCTAGGCTAGGTTGGTCTAGAGCAGAGTAGGTTGGGATAGGTTGGTCTAGGCTAGAGTAGGTTAGGCTAGGCTACATTAGCCTAGAGTAGGCTAGGCTAGGTGAGACTAGGCTACGTTAGCCTAGAGTATGCTAGGCTAGGAAAGGTTAGAGTAAGGTAGAGTAGGTTAGGCTAGGCTAGCTCATAGTAGAGTAGCCTAGAGTAGGCTAGGATAGAGTATGTCAGGCTATGCTAGAGTAGGCTAGTCTAGAGTAAGCTAGCCTAGGCTAGAGTAGGATAGACTAGTCTAGGCTAGGATGGTCTAGAGTCGAGTAGGCTAGGCTAGAGTAGGTTAGGATACGCTGGTCCACAGAAGAGTAAGCTAGGCTAGAGTAGGCTAAGCCACGCTAGTGTGAGCTAGTGTATGTTGGGCTAGGCTAGAGTAGGCTAGAGTAGTCTATGCTAGGCTAGGCTAGTCTAAGCTAAATTAGGCTAGCCTAGATTAGGCTAGCTGAGAGTAGGAAAGGCTAGGCTAGGCTATAAAATGCTATGTAGGCTAGGATAGCTTAGGTTAGAGTAGGCTAGAATAGGCTATAGTAGGCTAGGCTAGGCTAGACTAGGCTAATGTAGGCAAGGTTATGCTAGAGTAGCCTAATGTAGGCTAGGTTATGCTAGAGTAGGCTAGAGTAGGCTAAAGTGGAGTAGGCTAGAGTAGGCTAGGTTAGGCTAGAGTAGGCTATGGTAGAGTAAGCTGGGCTAGGCTAGGCTAGGCTCGAGTAGGCTCGACTAGGCTAGGTTTGAGTAGGCTCAGCTAGGCTAGGCTCGAGTAGGCTAGGCTAGAGTAGGTTAGGTTAGGCTAGAATATGCTAGGCTAGTTCTAAGTAGGCTAGATTAGGCTAGAGTAGGCTAGGCTTGGCATGAGTAGGCTAGGATAAAGTAGGTTAGGCTATAGTAGTCTAGAGTAGGCTAGGATAAAATAGGTCTAGAGATGGCTAGATTAGAGAAGGCAAGAGTAGGCTTGAGTAGGTTAGGATAGAGTAGGCTAGGCGAGAATAGGTTAGGTTAGAGTATGATAGGCTAGGCTAGGATACACTAGGTTAGGCTAGGCTAGGCTTTAATAGCATACGCTAGTCTAGGCTAGGTTTGGCTAAGCCAAAGTAGGCTATGCTATGTAAGGTAGAGTAGCATAGGCTAGTCTATGCTAGGTTTGGCTAAGCTAAATTATGTTATGCGGCTATAGTAGGCTAGCCAGCAGTAGGCTATATTGGGCTAGGCTATGTTAGGTTAGGCTAGAATAGGCTAGGCTAGGCTATGTTAGGCTAGGGTTGAGTAGTCTACTAGGGTAGGCTAGGGTAGGCTAGTTTAGGCTAGGTGGGAGTAGAGTAAAGTAGGGTAGAGTAAACTACGATAGGGTAGGCTAGAGTAGGCTAGTCTAGGCTAGGTGGGAGTAGAGTAAAGTAGGGTAGAGTAAACTAGGATAGGGTAGGCTAGGATACAATAGGCTACGATAGGGTATGGTAGCCTAGGATAGAGTAGGCTACTCTACGATAGAGTAGGCTAGGCTAGGGTAGGATAACATAGAGTAGGATAGATTATGATAGGCTAGGCAAGGCTAGGCTAGAGTAGGTTAGGCTAGTACTTCATTAGGCTAGGTTTTGGTAATCCACAATAGGCTAGATTAGGCTAAGTTAGGCTGAGCTAGCATAGGGTAGGCTATGGTGGTCTAGGATATGCTACGGCAGAGTAGGTTAGGTTAGGATAGGATAGGCTAGGGAAAGGAAAATTTTAGGGCCTAATATTCATAGGTGGGCTAATTTTATAGGCTTTTTCCAAAAATGTCATTTGTTAATTTCCATATTTTCTAAAAATGATTCGCCCAAATTTTATAGTATAGTTTTTTTTTGCCTTAAAAATTTCCAAAATTTGTTTTATACTAATATAAAGTCATTATAAATCTATATATTTTTACAAATATATCACCAAACATTTTAGAAATTGAATATTAGGGACAAGTAAAATTTTCTTTGATATGAAATTTAAGATATACTTCCATCCTTAAAATTTTCCTTGGGTTGGGGTAGACTACTCTATAGTAGGCTAAAGTATTCTAGGATAGAGTAAACTAGAGTAGGCTACGCTATGATAGGCTAGGTTATGATGAGTAGGCAAGGCTAGGTTAGGCTCGAGTACGATAGCGTAGAGTAGGCTAGAGTAGATACGGATAGAGTAGGCGAGGCTAGGCTAGGCAAGAGTAGGCTAAACTAGAATAGGCTAGACTAGGAAAGATTAGCCTAGAGCAAGCTATGCTATGATAGAATAGTTTAAGAAAGGCAAGAGTAGAGTAGAGCAAGCTAGGCTAGACTAGGCTAGGCCATAGTAGAGAAGGCTAGAGTAGGCTAGGCTAGGGTAGATTAGGCTAGGCTAGGTTGGTCCAAAGCAGAGTAGGCTAGGCTAGAGTAGGCTAGGATAGAATAGCATAGGCTATGTTATGTTAGCCTAATGTAGGCTAGGATAGAGTAGACTAGGCTAGGATAGGCAAGGTTACAGTAGAGTACAGTAGGCTAGGCTATGCTATGTCATAGTAGAGTAGCCTAGAGTGGGCTAGGATAGAGTAGCTGGGGCTACACTAGAGTAGGCTAGGCTAGAGTAGGCTAGCCTAAGCTAGAGTGGGATAGGCTAGTCTCGTTTAGGTTGGTCTAGAGCCGAGTAGGCTAGTCTAGCCTAGGCTAGGTTGTTCCACAAAAGAATAGGCTATGCTAGAGTAGGCTAGTCTAGGCTACAGTATGTTGGGGTAGGCTATTGTAGGTTCAGCTAGGCTAGAGTATGCTAGAGTAGGCTAGAGTAGGCTATGCTAGGTTAGGCTAGTCAAAGCTAAATTAGGTTAGCCTAGATTAGGCTAGGCAAGGCTAGGCTAGAGTAGGCTGGGCTAGACAAGGCTAAAGTAGGTTAGGATAGCTTAGGCTAGAGTATTCTAGAGTAGGTTATAGTTGGCTAGTCAAGGCTAGACAAGGCTAATGTAGTTTACAGTAGGCTAGGTTAGGCTAGAGTGGAGTAGGATAGAGTGGGCTAGAGTGGAGTAGGCTAGAGTAAGCTAGGTTAGGCTACAATAGGCTATGGTAGAGTAGGCAAGGCTAGGCTAGGCTAGAGTAGGTTAGGCTAGGCTACATATTAGTAGGCTAGATGAGGCTAGTCTAGAGTAGGCTAAAGTAGGCTAGGGTAGGCATGAGTGGGCTAGCCTAAACTAGGTTAGGCTAGAGTAGTTTAGAGTAGGTTAGGTTGGAGTACGCTAGGCTAGACTAGGATAATCTAGGTCTAGAGTAGGCTTCAGTAGGTGAGGATAGAGTAGGCTAGGCTGGAGTAGGTTAGGTTAGATTATGATAGGCTAGGCTAGGATAGAGTAGGCTAGGCTTGAGTAGGCAAGGCTAGGCTAGGCTTGAGTAGGCTAGGCTAGAGTAGGTTAAGCTAGGCTAGGTATGAGTAGGCTAGATGAAGCTAGTCTAGAGTAGGCTAAAGTAGTCTAGGCTAGGCATGAGTAGGCTAGGCTAAAATAGGTTAGGCTAGAGTAGGTTAGGCTGAAGTAGGCTAGGCTAGACTAGGATAATCTAGGTCTAGATTTGGCTAGAGTAGAGGAGGCTAAAGTAGGCTTGAGTAGGCGCGGATAGAGTACGATAGGCTAGAGTAGGTTAGGTTAGAGTATGGTAGGCTAGGCTAGGGTAGGCTAGATTAGGCTAGGGTAGGCTAGCTTAGGCTAGGCTAGGCTGGAGTAGCGTATGCTAGTCTAAGCTAGGTTTGGCTAGGCTAAAGTAGGCTACGTTATGTAGGCTAGAGTAGGCTAGGCTACAGTAGGCTAGATTAGGCTAGGCTATGTCAGGATATGCTAGAGTAAGCTAAGCTAGGCCAGGTTAGGCTAGGGTAGAGTAGTCTACATTAGGGTAGGCTAGGCGAGAGTAGAGTACAGTAGGGTAGAGTAAAATATGATAGGGTAGGCTAGGATATGATAGGCTAGGATAGGGTATGGTAGCCTAGGATAGAGTAGCCTAGGGTAGGGTAGGATAAAATAGAGTAGGTTAGAGTATGATAGGCTAGACATGCATAGAGTAGGCTACGCTAGGCTAGAGTAGGTTAGGCTAGGAATCGACTAGGCTAGGTTTTGGTAAGCGATGGTAGGCTAGATTAGGCTAGCATAGCGTAGGGTAGGGTAGTCTAGGATATGCTACGATAAAGCAGGTTAGGTTAGGATAGGATAGGCTAGGGAAAGGAAAATTTTA
The DNA here is from genome assembly GCA_034641835.2 of Pinus albicaulis. Taxonomy (NCBI): domain Eukaryota; kingdom Viridiplantae; phylum Streptophyta; class Pinopsida; order Pinales; family Pinaceae; genus Pinus; species Pinus albicaulis. The sequence continues at coordinate 160,069 of JAXQQM020060627.1, forward strand.
TGCCCTAATATTCACAGGTGGGCTAATTTTTAAGGCCTTTTCCAAAAATGTTAATTGTTAATTTCTATTTTTTCAAAAAATGATTCCCCCAAACTTTATAGTATAATTTTTTTTTTACCTTAAAAATTTCCAGATTTGGTTTATGCAAATCTATATATTTTTACAAACATATCACCAAACATTTTAGAATTTGAATATTAGGGACTAGTAAAATTCACCAAGATTTATATAATTTAAGATATACTTCCATCCTTAACATTTTCCCTTGGCTACGGTAGAGTAGGTTATGTTAGGTTAGGCTAGGCTAGGATAGGGTACAATAGATTAGGTTAGTCTACGGTAGGTTAGGGTTGACTAGACTAGGTTAGTCTATGGTAGTCTAGGCTATTCTAAGCTAAATTATGCTAGCCTAGATTAGGCTAGGTGAGAGTATGCAAGGCTAGGCTAGACTAGGCTAGACTAGGATAGACTAGGCTAGACAAGGCTAAATTAGGCTATGATAGGTTAGGCTATAGTAGGCTAGAGTAGGCTATAATATGCTAGGGTAGGCTAGACTAGGCTACCAGTAGTCTAGGGTAGGCTAGGTTAGGCTAGACTAGCAAGAGTAGGCTACAGTGAAGTAGGCTGGAGTAGGCTATGTTAGGCTAGAGTAGGTTATGGTAGTGTAAGCTAGGCTAGGCTATGCTCGAGTAGGCATGACTAAGCTAGGCTTGAGTAGGCTAAGCTAGGCTACACTCTAGTAGGATAAGCTAGGCTAGGCTAGGTCTGAGTAGGCTATATTAGTCTAGTCTAGAGTAGGCTACAGTAGGCTAGGCTGGGCATGAGTAGGTTACGCTAGAGTAGTCTAGAGTAGGCTAGGCTAGACTAGGCTAGACTAGGTTAGGCTAAACTAGGGCTAGAATTGGCTAGAGTAGAGTAGGCTAGAGTATGATAGAGTAGGCTAGGATAGAGTCGGCTAGGCTAGAGTAGGTTAGGTTAGAGTATGATAGGATAGGCTAGGATAGGCTACATTAGGATATGCTAGGCTACATTAGGCTAGGCTAGGCTAGGCTAGAGTAGAATAGGCTAGTCTAGGCTAGGTTTGTCTAAGCCAAAGTAGGCTATGCTATGCGAGGCTACAATAGGCTAGCCTACAGTAGGCTAGATTAGGCTAGCCTAGGTTAGGCTACACTAGGATACACTAGGGTAGAGTAGTCTAGGCTAGGGTAGGCTATAGTAGGCTAGGCTAGGCTAGGTGAGAGTAGAGTGGAGTAAGGTAGAGTAAACTATGATAGGGTAGGCTAGGCTAGGTGATGGTAGGCTAGGAGATGATAGGATAGAATAGGATAGGGCGGCCTAGGGTAGATTAGGCTAGGCTACGATATAGTAGGCTAGGTTAGTGTGGGATAAAATAGAGTAGGGTAGTGTAGGCTAGGATAGGGAGTTGAAACTTGTTACAGACGATCCAAGTTTTGCACAAGCCTTCACCAATGTTGGTTGCATGATATTCTGTCAAACGCTGCAGGAGTACCATGTTCAAGTATTTAAATATTTTAGTGTCAAATTTGTTGGAAAAATTTCAAAGGCTGGCATACTAAGTTTTATAGTTTCCCCTGAGACTATTGCTCAAGCGAAAAAAAATTGAGGTTAGTAGAAGAATGGTTCAAGGCTGCCAAGTTTAAACTGTAGAATTGTGATGAATTCCTAAAATAAGAGCATGTAGGAGTGGATCTGACCTCAGGTATACCTTGGATCTGCCTTAAACAGATTTACTCAAAGATGTTTATGGTAATCTAGAAATATTTCACATGTGAGGGTATATTTCACATGATCTACCTGTATCATTTAAAGATATTACTCCACTTCACAAGTAAAAAACTCCTATATCTTCCATTTTTCCTTTTCAAAAGCTTAGGTGAGATGTCTAACAAAGTGCAAGCTAGACCTATGAGTAGTTACTCATGTATATTTCATCATGGATTAATTAAGTTGTTGGGAATCGAATAATTAAAGAGATTGAATAGGGACTCGACTACCTTTTTGTTTTTAAGTTGCTAGGATGTGGATGTGGTTACTCCAAAGAAGACACCCAAGTCAAAGACAAGCACTCCCAAAAAATATAAAGAACCCATAGATAAAGAAGAGGTTGGAACTGAAGAAGAAGTGAAGCATATAGTAGCACCCTTGGAGGTAGAAATTGAACATTTTTAGGAAACAATCGCACCTTAAACAACATCTTCAAGAAAAAAATTCATATCTGACAAAAGGACTCATAGAATAATTAGCATGAGTCAGGCAGAAGGAAAGGGTAAAATTGAAGACATTATGAAGGCTATTGACATTGAAGAAACCCTCGTGGTAAATCTTATGGAGATTAAAGCAGCCAAAATGAATAAGAAGGGTCTCACTACAAAAAAAATGATTTCTCCGATGAGGTTATATGTTTTTTCTTCAAGCCTAGAAAACCTTTTACTAGGTAACAACTCTCAAAAGGTGTTAAGTCTGGTAAGATGCATAAGGATAAAGAAAAGAGGAAGAAACCCATGGTGGAAGAGATTATTGAATTGTCCCCAACAGAAGTAGAAATAACCAAGTCATAGAAAGGAAAAGGGAAAATCCAAGAGAAATATGAAGTGGACCTTCTTAAACAAGAACTTAAAGAATTAAGATGTGAGGCCCTAGAAACCAATATGGAGTTGGAGGATTTCAAACAAGAAACAATGGAGCTATCAGATTTTAAGAAAGAAATCAACAAGAAAATCAATTTTTATGATGAAGTGGCAAAAATATCTAAGAAAATTCTTAAAAAATCACTAACCTTGCATAGAATTATGAAGCACACCGTGAAGAGAAATAGGTGGCTATAGGAGGAGAGAATAAAGCTGCAAAATCAAGTTAAAGAGCTAGAAATTCAAATGGATATGGTGCAGACAGAGCTAAAGAAGAAAGACTTCAAAATGATAGTGGTGCATGAAATTGTTTAATATTAACCTACTGCCTATTCAGGAGGGTAAGACATGTTTTAAGCCAAATTTACCTTGTGATTCTTCCTCTCATCATTTCACACAACTATGGACATTTTTTGGAGGAAAGAAGTGAAAATTTCAAAATCTAGAAATATCAGGCAAGTTCGTACCGTACTCTAGGCTTAAAGCTGAGTTTTAGCTAAGAACTTGTTGAAGATGATTTTATGTTATAATTTTCAAATTTTGTAATAAGAGTAATTCGGGGCATGTATTTAAGTCTTTTGTCTTAGTGAAGACCCTCCAATGAGCAGAAATTTCAAAATTTTTGCAGAAGTTTCCCAGTGAAGAACACTTCAAACTCTTCGCTATGGACTTGCCTAATGATCTTTTCTTTTTCAGGGAGGGTAAATTTTGATTTTTTTAAGCATTAAATGGTTTTTTGGAGGACTCATTCTTATGGATATGTATTAAAGCATATCAGTGGAGACTCCAGTCGGTGAGAGAACTCAACAAGGAATTTTATTGGGTGTTAGCTCATCATTCTTGACACGTCATAAAGCACACCATCACATCCTCAAAATCCAAGATGGAGACCCTTGATTACAGTGTGGTGGTTTATTACTTAGTCATAGTCATTCCCACCTCAGGAAAAGCTGTCTTCGTAGATAAACACCATCATGTATGGATCAATTAAAATTTGTTATTGAAGTAAATGGTCTTAGAGACCTATTAGGTTTTAAACTCTTTGTAAACAAAAATATCTGTATATTCCCTCCTTGTTATCGGTTCATTTTTGGATAAGGTGTCTTCAACATTTTTGAGAGTTTATCCCAGGTGGCAGACTACATGTAAGGTGTCTAATTCTACATTCTGATTTAGTAATATACAATTGCAGAAATCTTCTCTCATACCTAATATTATTCATGTACTCTTATGTGTGTCTTTATTATCTACCATTTTATTTTCCATTATTTTTACTTTATGTATAATCACTTGGAATTCAGGGTTAAACATGCTCCAAATTACTTTATGCATCTGGTTTATTTTTCAAGTTATGTTTTGACGAGAGCACATATGCCTCAAATTCCATGAATTCTTTTTTCTATGTAATTGATTTTCACTCTAGATCCATGCCCAATGGTAGCTATTTATTCACATCCTTCACCTACTAAAAATAATTCATAACACACTCAATCGATAGCCATATTTTTTCTAATTATTATTTATTGAATATTATACATTTTGTTGAGAGAGTCCTCTTAGGTTGGAAGGCTATGTTCCAACCTTAAGTGGTTTGAAATAGTTACATTGAATTGACCTTTGAGCAGTCCATTAGCCTTTGTTTCATGATAACAGGTCACCTCTTGCATTTTTTCAAGCTTTATTTGTTCTCTTATGATTAATACTTCCTTCATCCAAAGAAAATTTAAACTGAAGAGATGGAAATCGGATATACATACTAGATGGAACTAGTAAACAAATGGTATAGAGTCTAATTGGGATTCTACACTGGGGATATCCTCCTGCTATTGGCGGAAAATTCCGACTCATCAACATAGATATCATGTAAGAAATTAAAAAAGAATATTTGAGCGTAAAAATATTTGAATTAGAAGAAAGAACAACAAGGGAAATGAAAATTAGCATTATGTGCTTTAGATATAGGTGATAAATTGTGTATATATAGTTGATTATTGCTAGAGAAAATTTTAAGGATGGAAATTTATCTTAAATTTTAGAAAAATTGACGAATCTTACTAGTCCCTAATATGTAGATTGTAAAATGTTTGGTGATATGTTTTTAAATATATCCAAATTTCTAATGACTACATATAGTATCTTTAAATATTTGGTGATTTTTGGGATAACATAATTTTATAATATAAAATTTGGGTGAATCACTTTTAGAAAAAAATGGAAATTGGCGAATCTTTTTTTTGTGGAAAAGCCATGGAAAATTAGCCCACCTGTGAATATTAGCCACTTAAAATTTCCATTATTATTTCATAAATAAATCAAATAATTACATTACTAACATAAATGAGAGTACAAAGATTGGAAATATAAGAAATAATAACAAGAGAAATGAAAATTAGCTTTATTTTATTAAGGTATAGGTGATAAATGGTATATGTATAGTTGATGCTTGAATCATAAGATAGGATAAAATAGATTTGTATCGATAGAGAAGATCAAGAGTCTTAAATTTAATTAAATATGGTAAAACTACCCTTTTTCAGCTCAAATGATAAATACGATGATTGCATTGAATTCCTCTTTCCGAGAGGACTGAAATCGACCTAAAGATCACCTTATTTGGACAAGCATAAGTTGGTTTTTGAATTTATTTATTAACTCCTGTATTTTGGTTAAGTCAGCCTCAACCTCAAATGGACCCTCATGGAAGAATATTAATAGAAGATACCTCAAGCTCATTTAGACAACGGAACACCAAGAATATTCTTCTCTTTTATCTGATTGGGTTTGATATATTTATGGAGAAAGAGATTGTATGGAAGTCTGAATTCACAAGTGAGAAGGTCGCTCTGAAATTAGGGTTTATGGATGAGCCGCGAGCTTAACACTAGCGAATCAAAGCTAGCCACAGGTTAGATATATAGAAGGTAGTAACTCAGATCCTAAAGCTACGGGCATGCATTCTTATGGTAGTAGCTTTGTGTTTCATTATTATTTACTATCATACTAAGGTTCCTGAAGTTGCCTGAAAGTTGAATCAAGATGTCTATGACATATTTGAACTCCGTGCACAAGTTCATGAAAATTTTGGGTTATATTATCATACATATTGTATTGGGATCATTTAAATTATAGTTCTCTGATGTTTCTGCTCAGTGACAATAGTGTTTGACAATATGCTATAGGAAATGACAATATATTACAATTATCAGAGTCAGAGGTTTTGATGTTTGGATATGTTTCATGGATATTCTAGTTTTTGTAAATATATGCATCATTTTACACTCTTTTTATAAATCATTTGCTGACAATCTAATCAAAGAATAATTTGAAAGGTTTTTCCACATAGTGGTTTTTTTCCTGGTCTCCGACCAATCCTGGTGTCTCTATGCATGCATGATTTTCTTCCTATGTTCCTTTATGTTTTGCTACATTAATCATGATGTTATTGTTATTTATAGATAGCTGCATATGCTATTGAATAATTTTCACACCTAATCCTAAGGGATTGGGTCAAATTGTATAATAAGTAAATATAAAATAAGTATGCTGAAGAGACACTCATAAATGAATCCTAAGAGTTTCACCCCCATGTATATATTTGAATGCATCATTAATCAAATACAAGTTCAGTTTTTTGGAGTTACCTCCTAGCCTGACATGGTACCATGGCTATCTCTATTCGGAGCATTCCTCAACTTCTAACTCCCTCTTTCTCCTTACAGACCTACCTCTATGACTTTATACCTTTTCCTGGAAAAGCTTTCACTGGAGACTGCAAATTCCATTCTGCACATTTTCCCTCTCCATCACTTAGTCAATTCGACCAACATCCCACAATGTTGGGTTACACACTACTCCATTTACTTCCACTTAATCACTCAGCTACTCAGCGCCCCCATAGTGATACAGTGCAACACACCCTTCCCATAGTGTTGTGTGGTCTCACCTCACTACGTCCTCTCGCGCTTACCTCCTAAAAAAAATGACACGTGACCTCTCTACTCTCATTTCACACTAACCTTATTACATAAAACCTCCAGTAGTGATACACTCGTCCCACACCCGCCAGCCTTTGCACCTCATTAGCCCTTGACACTCTTGGCATCATCCTCCCAGATTCCTTGACAAGGTGGCCTTCCCATAGTCCTTAGCTCGTAATCCATCCACTCCTACGTGGCTTCTATAACTCTCCCCTCCTAGCCTGTCATCATCTCCTGGCCCTTCAACCCTAAACTTTCCAACCACTCTCCTCGACTGTGCTAGCTCTTAGTCTGACCTCAATTCCACCACACCTCATTTTTTTCTCACTTTCACCTGAACATGACCACACCGCTCTCACTGCGATCTCAGCACTACCACACCTCCCATGGCGCTGACCTTCCCATAGTCCTCTCTACTGTTCCCTCCCTCCTGCATGCCATATGAGTTGACCTTTCCCATACGCACAGTTCGACACTCTCTACTTTGACCCTCCCATGTTCGACCCTCTCCCAATCAAGCTCTTCCCCTGTTCAAACTTACCCCAGCTCAGCCCTCCTCCAATTTGAACCTTCCCCAAATAAACCCTCCCATAGTTAATACCTCTAGATTATTTTTTTTTACCAAAAAGTGTTTATAAAGAAATATTTTTAAGTGCATAATTTTAATTTTTTAGCACCAGAATGTTTTTTTTAAAGTGGCAGCAAAGTAATTTTCTTTCAAGGAATGCATTCACTCATATCCATTGTGGGAGTTATTCCTCAGTAAAAAATAACTATCCTGAATGGTCAATGAAGATTAAACAAACTCATTTTTTATGATTTGTGGAAAGGAATTTGTGAAGGGGATAGAGAAAATGCACTTTCAAAGCCCACACTAGACAAGGATATCACCATTTGGGACAAAAAAAATAGTAAGGCCTATGCCTTGATTGTGACATCTATAAATGAAGAGGTGAGTTGCCATATTGCACCATTTCAAATCCCTATGAAGCCTTGATGAAATTGAAATATCTATCACGCATGAAATTAAAAAACACTGGTGTTGAAATTGACATATCTCACATAACTTATGTCAAGGCATTGCATCCCACTTAATCACACTATCTTGAGTGATTCCAATAAACTACAAACCTCAAGGAGATCACCTTTGACTCCCTTCAAAAACAGTTTTCAGAAAGAGAAGGCTTTTGGAAAGAAGATAAACACTAAGTATTCTAAAGAAGTTGTAGGTTTTCCAGATAGAGAGAAGAATCATGCTCAAGATTATTCCAGAGGGAGAGGTGGGCAAAGAGGATGAGGAAGAAGAAATATGAGAGGTAGGGGGGAAGACAAAGTCAAAGTAAAAAATATTATTTTTATAGCATACTTTGCATTAGATATTGGCATGATGCATCCACATGTAAGATGCCTTGGGACATAATTGAGGAGGAAATAAATTAAGCCAAATGTGAAACTCATGACAAAGACAAAGTTAAAGCACTTGAATCTGCTCATTATGTTGTAGCACATTGTAGTATTTGAGTGATTGAAGGCTTGTTTAATGCTTCACTTGCTTCTTGGAGAAATGATTTATTTTTAGATTCAAGAGAAACATGCCACATGAATTTTAGAAAATATATTTTTTGAAGAATTTACTGACAATGTTTATGGAGCCATATACTTTGTAGACAAATCTAAACTCAAGCCATCAAGGCTTGGCACAATCAGGCTTAATTTTCCTGTTCTTCTACAATTTCTTCTACAAGAGGTTATATACCTCTGAGAGTTGAGGAGAAACTTGTTTTCCTTGGTCCACATTTTCTAGCAAGGACACTCCATTTACATGTTTTATACCAATATTGAGGTCAGAAAAGTGTCAGATCATTCAGTTTTCATGAGAGGGATAAAAGAAGGAAGAATCCTAAAGCTACAAGGTACTTCTGCTTATTCACAAACATTTGCATTCAGTTCTCACTATGATGAAGGTAAATTCCCATCAATTATTTTATGGAATGATAGGTTTCAACACTTGAGTTATGAAAACCTTCTATTGTTGAAGAAAAATGTTGTTACTAGTTTTCCTACAATTAATAGGAAACTTAAGCAACGTGATGCTTGTATTATAGGAAAGCATAGAAAACCATCCTTTCATGATTCACATTCCATAGCACATAGGAAAATTGAGCTTATTCATTCAGATTTATGTGGCCCCATTCCTGTTCCTTATGCAAATGGAAATAAATATACGATGACATTTATTGATGACTACACCAGAATGTGTTGTTTTTACTTTTTGAAAAACAAATCTGAATTTTTTCAAACATTCAAGATTTTTCATACATGGATTGAAAATGATGAAAAAGCTCATATTGGCTCTTTACGCATTGACAATGGAAAATAATACAATTTAATTTAATTTTAACAACAGGGGATCAAACATCAAACAATCATGACTTATAATCCCCAACAAAATGGTGTATTTGAAAGAATCAACATGATAATTTTAAATATGGTTCATTCCATGATGTTATTCAAGAATGTAAAATTGATATTTTCGGATGATGTAGTTCTATGTTTTGTGTAGATAAAGAATAGGTGTCCTCCTAATGTAATTGAAAATAAGGATCCTTATGAAATGTGGCATGGCATCGTTCTTTTGGTAAAGAATCTCAAGGTGTTTGGTTCCACTAGTTATGATTTGATACCTAAGGAAGAAAGAAATAAACTTGGTGCAAGAAACCAAAAATGTGTCTTCTTGGGGTATTCCAATACCTCCAAAGGATATCTTCTCTACTATGAAGTTAATAAGAATTTTTCAGTACCTAGATATGCCATATTTCTTGAATCTTCCAAGATTGACAATGTTGGTGAGTAGCAACTTGATTGCTTCGACATATTCGCACATGCAAATTCATTTGAAGAATTTGATAATTAGATTCCACATATTGAAGGGGGGATTCCTATACTAAATCAATTTGTGGAATTGTCTTCTGAAGCACTCTCTTCCTCACATGAAGAACCAAACATGGATGACACTTTGACTGATGTGATGGCTGACAAACACACTTGAAAATGTTAACCTTGATGAGGTTGGAAAGAAAGGAACAAAAGGTCCCACAAAAAAAATGGAGGTGATGTAGATGATTTTGATTCACCTATTGATATGGATGTTTCTTATAATTGTGAATTGAATTTGTCTATATATCTTGAAACAACTTCCTTCAATGAAAACACTTCTCATGATGAATGGAATGAAGTGATGCAAAAGGAATGTGATTCCTTGAAAAACAATGGAACTTGGAATATGGTTGGTCCTCTATTGGGAGCCACACGAATTTGCTGCAAGTGGTTGTACAAGAAAAATTACAAAGTTGATGGCTCACTTTACAAGCACAAAGCAAGGCTTGTGGAAAAAGGTTTTGCAAATAAAGAAGGGGTCGATTATGAGGAGAATTTCCCCCCCACCACAAAATGGGCTACCATCCAGAAACTCATTTCCTTAGCATCTCTAAATGGTTGGAAAGTCCATCATATGGATGTAAATACTCCTTTATTGAATGGAAATCTAAAGGATAATGTTTTTTATGTCGCATCTAGAAGGATTTGTTGTGATGGGCCAAGAACACAAAGTATGCAAGCTTGTAAAATATTTGTATGGCCTGAAACAAGTACCATGAGCGTGGTATGAGAATTTAATTCAGCATATTATGAATATTCACTTCAAACATTTAGACCTTGATGATGAAACTTTGATTTTCAAGAAAGTTGGAAAAACGATTGTATATGTTGTGGTGTATGTAGAAGATATTTTTATGACAGGGAATAATGAGAGTTATATTGCATCCATAAAGAAGGAATTGAGGAAATATTCCGAAGTGGTAGGTTTGGCCTATGTTTAGTACCATCTTGGTATTGGAGTGACTCAACATACTAAGTTTATATTCCTCTCTCAGAAGAAGTAAATTGGAGATCTGTTGAACATGTTTGGCATGGCTAAGTGTAATTATTTGAAAACTTAAATGGAACAAAACTTGAAGCTCACATCCATTTAAGGGAAATAATTTGAGGATGCAATGAAGTATAGATAGCTTGTGGGAAGCCTCATCTACATGACTACTACTGTACCAGAGATCTCATTTTTTGCTAGAATCCTCTCCAGGTTTATGCAAAAGCATTGTCAGGGACATTGGTATGCTGCAAAAGAGTTATAAATTACTTGACAATGACTCAAGACTTTGGACTCAAATTTACACAGGTGGATGACTTCAACTTGATTGAATATTCTAATTCATAATTTAATGGAGACAAAGAAATAGAGGTATCTACTTCACATTATACTATGAGTCTCAGATCAGTAGTTGTCTCCTAGAGATCATGCAAATAACTACTTCTAGCAAGTTCCATAATTGAGGTAGAATATGTGGTAGAATCTTAAGAAACAAAGGAAATTTTTTGGCTCAGGAAAATCCTAGAATATTTTGAGATGAAACAAATGCATTCAACTCCACTAATGAGCAATAAAATTTCTCCAATAAAGTTGGCCAAGAACCCAGAGTTCCATGATCAAACAAAGAAAATCAATCCAAAATACCATTTGATTGGACATCATGTTAAGACCAAGAAAATACATCTACTTCATTGTTCCACAAATGAGAAAATTTCAGACATATTCACAAAATCCCTTAGATCATAAGAGTTTGAAAGATTTAGAATGATGCTTGGACTCACCAACATCCCTTCATATTAAGAGGGGGGATATTGACACCTAGTTCTATGAGATTGGGTGAAATTGTATAATAATGTAAATATAAAATAAGGAATTTGAAGAGGCATCGAGAAATGAATCCGAAGAGTCTCTCATCCATGTATATATTCGTATGCATTCTTAATCAAATACAATTTTAGTTTTTTGGAGTTACCTCCTAGCCTGAAAAATAATTATAATGTAAATTTGAATGATGTTATGATGATATGGGGTGAAATTAATGTGTAAATGATAAAATAAAACTATCAAAGAAAATATCAATATATCCTTATGAAAAATTAACAAGGTTTCAAATTTGGGCTGAAGAAAAGGCATGGAGAACACCCCCATGGAGAAATTTTTGATCGATGTAAGAAGAGGATGGTTGAGGCCTAAAAGAATTCTAGGGTATAAAGAAAACCATATGTACTTAGTGCATGTGGATTTAATGTTTAGGGTTTGAGAGAAACCCTGGTTTATGGAGAATACATAATTTCATATGTGAAACCCTAGAATGGTTTATGTGAAGATGCTCAAGTACTTGGGATTGATTTGATGAATCTCCGAATTACATGGTTGTTGATAAAGTTGATTGAAGGAAACACTCCTATGTGTACTATGGATAGTGATGGATCTTGGATAATATTTAAAGAGGGAGAGGATCACCTCTCATTCAAGATAAGTATTCCTTGACTCTCGATGTTTCCTTCTGTCTTTTATCTTGTTTAGATTTACAATTTTTATTATTATGATTATTGTTTTGGTAATTTCTGATACTTTTTGAATGTATATTTGATTATATGGATGTATCTAACCTCCTTGATGAGATGTGATAAGAGGATCCTTATGGAGGATCATTTTATATTCAAGAAAGAAAATCTCGATATGAAAAGGTAGAGATGTACATGATGAAAATGTGCCACTCACTATAAGCTTCCCATTAGAAGGTGCACATGTATTTGAAAATTATAGGGTATGAATGGTATATTATTTTAATGTTATGCTTTAGCTATAATGTTGGATGGCTAGGTAAGCCCTATGGTATGTTGAGAATGTATCCTTTGAAAATGGCTCATGCATATGAAATTTATTTGGATTTAAAATTAAATGATTCACCTAGTATTTGATCATGATGATCATCTTAGGCTACTTATTGTTGATCTTGGATATAGTGGTTTGGATAATATCTATTGTTTTTGGAGACCATGATTCTATGAAGAAAGTTAGCACCTTGAATCTAGTAAATGATACTCTTGACACTTGATATGCATAAGACATATTGGATCTCTTATAGAAGGTTACCTCTTTGATATGGTATTGATATTTCTTCTGATAAGTATAATGAAAGTATGTTGACACTCTTGTTGTTTTGGTAAATTTTTATTGAATGACCTCACTTGTTGCTATTGATCATGACAAGAATGATAACCATGATAGAACTATGGGATTGATACTTTATATATCTTATTAACCATGGTTATGTTTCTGATAGCATATGGAAAAAAATGATGGATTGACTGGATAAAAGAGATCTTTTGTTCATGATCTTTGAAGTGTGATGTCTCACATAATTGTTGCACCTATCATGGAATCTAAGCCTAGATTAAAGTTTGATTTCATGATATAATGAAAGTAACTAATGAGAAAATGTTATGACCATTATGGATATGTGTTTGAATTTACAATCTAATATATTTTTTGATGCATGAAAGTATTATAGACATGTCAATGACCTGAATAAATATGAATGAAGTGTATTTTAATTTAGAGGGATAATCCCTCCATTAGATCCATTATCCTAATTTCATGTATATGATCTATTGGTATCTAACATTGATGATCTGCAACTAAGTTTTAATCTGGGGTAGAATATTTTTCTTTAACTATAAGCCTCCGTCACATAGAGGACGGCTTATGGGTATGAATGTGTTTGTTGAACAAAAATCGAAGTTTTGTGCATGAAATCCAATTATCACCTTGAATATGTTAGATATATAGCAGATATCGAAATTATCTTAGATCAGGGAAGTTTTCATGTCTTCTCTTATATGAATATGTATATTTATCTTCTGTTTGTAGGAGACCGGGACACATATACGTCATTATGTTTGAAGTTTATATTATGAGGGGTTGACATGACTTGGATGATTGTTATATTTAAGAAGTGTTGGGAATTCATACATAAATTATTTTGGTATTTCATGCTAGTTTGATATTGGCCTTCGCATTCTCAAGACATTGGTTGAAGTATTGAATGTTATATGAATCAAACATGCATGACATATCCTTGGCATCTAATGGAAGGACTGTCTTATGAACTAAATCATATAGATGAGTTTATTGACGTCTAACAATGAATTAGAACTTTGAATCTATGTTTAAGATATGTATTGAACTATAGACCTTACTATGATAACAAATTTGGATCTGACATGATTTGCCTTGATGATAATGATATATGAGCATAGTGACTTCCTATATGATAATGGGAATGACTTGATGAAATTATGGATTGATATTGTATGGTTGATGAAAACCTCTTGGAATGATAATAGATGATGTATTGAGTTGATGAAATATTTACCTATCACCTGGTCCAATGAATCGACTCTGAGATATTTGTATTAGCATTGATATGGATTCTAAAATTTGATGAGTTGAATTAGTTGATTTGATTGCTTAATAATGAAAATTTGGGCATGATCATTTGGTAAGGAGTTGTGGTTGTAATGAGCATTCCATGAAGCAAGCTTCCTTGATCTATATTTGTCTGAATTGAAATTTATCTGATGAAGCCAGGAATTTGTATTGATCCAAACCTTCTTTTCAAAAGAGTTCCAAGGTATGAATTTAATTTTTTATTTGGGTTTTTATATAATGATGATCTATTATTGTCAAGTAACAAACCTATGATGATTTAAGTTAGAGGGATATGGCTTCTGAAGCTCAAAACGATGTATCATGGCAAGATGAATTAATTTATGAAATTGGGAAAATATAATCTAATTTTATAAGATATTAAAGAAGTATTGGAAGATCGAAATAAAAATCCTCGGAGACTCTAATTTGAAATTTGAGATGTTGAACCTGACATGGAAAATGACAACTAATTGAAGCATTGAGGTTTCGTTTATAACATTAATTAGTATATATATACAATGATGTGCATAGAACTTGATTTGATTCATGATTGAGTCACTTCTTTCACATTAAGTTTCCACCAAGAATCCTTTCAAGATGTTTGCATGAGATGATATATTCTTCATCTCTAATATTCCTCCTATGATATATGACTGTATGGATATCATGATGTTGATTTTTGATGAGATGGGAACATATAATTGTTGTCTGAGTATGACATATTCCATGATGAGAAGTTTTCAGCTCTACCAAGGTTGAGAAAAATGTTTCTAGCATGGCTAGCTATCAAACATGATGATGAAGTGTTTGAGGAGTTGTTTTCAAAAAGTTCTAAATATGACTGTTAGTCTAAAATATTATCCCAAAAGTGTGAAAATATTCCACTTTATATATGTGTGGCTAATAGTTGAAGCAATGGAAATGGTTTCTTAACCCTTTACCTCTTACCAAGGTTGAGAAAAATGTTTCTAGCATGGCTAGCTATCAAACATGATGATGAAGTGTTTGAGGAGTTAATTTCAAAAAGTTCTGAATATGACTGTTAGTCTAAAATATTATCGCAAAAGTGTGAAAATATTCCACTTTATATATGTGTGGCTAATAGTTTAAGCAATGGAAATGGTTTCTTAACCCTTTATATCTGCAATAGACAGTTAGAACAAATCCTACAAAAACCCAGATCCATGCAGTCAAAGTAGATAAATAGTAAAAATAAATAGTAATAACTGAATGATCTAGATTTATGCAGGAAAAAAATAATATACACAAATAAATATAAACATATATATGTAGTGGAAATAATACATCATTTCATTAATATCAAATAACATAAATATTCTTACAGACATAATGGAAATAAACTAGCTAGGGCGCTGGTAGCTTATCTCTGAGAAGAGATGTGGAGGCTATATGCCTCTGAACTATGTCACAATGAGGCTCGACGGCCTATTTATTATTGAGAAAAAATGGAGAACCATAAACATCCAAAAACCTAACCCTAGGAGATGAAGTGCCCAAAAATATGGTTCCCGTTTGGGTAAATTGGTGTTTCAACTTCCCGGGGAGGTAACTTTTGCATACGATCTCTGTTTGACGCATGCCATACCTCGCTAGAAATATTTGTCTGAGGACTAAAATTTTTAATTTGTGAACATCGGTTTCAATATCCATTTTTCTCCCGGTTTTCCCAAGAACCGTCGTTTAGGGCCTCAAAATAGTTCTGGAAGTCCAGGACCCAAAAAACTACTAAAAACAGTAATATGTGTAGAAATTGAAATACTGGAAGAACCAATAATGGGAGTTAAAATGGAATAGGTCGGTGGCCACCAATATCCACCTGGATCGATAGTGCCTCAAAACAGCTCTGGAAGTTCATGACCCCAAAAACTACTAAAAATGTTAAGTTGTGCTGAAACTCAAAAATTGAAAGAATTGATGGTGCAGGTCCAAATGGAATAGATGGTTGGCCACAAATATCCACCTAGATCATTCCTCACTCCTTAGTAAGCAATGGTACCCATTGCGTTAAGTTCCTTTATGAGAGACAAATTCTATTGACCTTGGTACTAGATTTTTCCAGGATGTCGAGGACCTGCTGGTGGACGTTTTGGATGCGTTCAATAAGTATTGTTGCCTGAGATAGTACATGTGTGGATTTTGTCTGTGTATTTATGTGAGGTATGGAAAAATCAAGCGGCGGTGTGATGGGGTTCAGATAAATGGAGTGCTTGTCCTGACAGTGTAGAGGAACCTCTGTGGGTGAGGAGAAAATGAGCTCATATTACTCGACGAATTTGTCCATATACTACAGTCGTGTAGGGGAGCCATGTTTAAAGGATGTCACCACAATATTATTCTTTCCCTGTGAGCAATTTGTAAGCAAAATAAATTTCCTGGTTCGGGAAACAATCTTAGTGGGTCGTTTTGCAATAGTCAAGGAGATGGAAGGAGATGGTACTATCTCTAGTGTCCTGTAAAATTTATTTCCAAAATTAATAAGAAAATAATGATGCCTAGACTCATACAGAGCATGCCACCTCCACAAGTATGGTTGGCCCAATAATACATGAGTTACATCAAGAGGAGCAACATCACACAATACCTCATATGTGAATGGCTAGATGTTGTACGGAAGGCGGCACTCCTGGCGGATGTGGAGATCTCTCCCTTGGTGAAGCCACCTGATGGTATATGATTACAGGTGTGCTAAGGTTGTTAGACAAATATGGTTCATAAACTGTGCTAAAATTACGTTATTTTCACTTCCGCTGTCGACAATAAATTGCAATGGAGAACCCTTCACCTGCATCTGCAAATCGAAGAGTCACTCCCCCTCCTCTGGACCCTTGAGACCCTCCCTCTAGATCTTTATGGTTGCAAAAATGGAACTAGGGTCTGTATCAATGATGTGATTCCATTTTTCATCTCCCTTGTCTGGTTTTGGCTTAGGATTAGAACATGCATCTGATTCAGGTGCCTTCAGTTCAACCATTAGTGACTCTTTGACAAGACAGTCGTTTGTGATGTGAGTGAGATTGTTACGAGATTCACACCACCTCCCTGTGTCCTTTTTTGGATTTTTTGTGGTGTTCTGAGTCACCCCGCTTTGGCTCTACCCCATTTTCTATGGTTCTGGATCTTCTTTAATAGGATTCATATTCGCGGTCCAAATTCTTGCTTCTTCTACTTAAATTTATGGTCAATCTGGGTGGCATAGTGATATGTCATGTGAACCAAGTTAATTTTGAGGAAATCCATTTCCTCCTGAATGTGACTGAGCAAAAAGCTACGATACTTGAGTACCAAATGTCTCTCTAAATCTCCAATACCCAGCTTTCTATGTAGGCAATGGAACAAATTTGGTAGTTCATTCACATCTTGATCCCTTTCCTGTCGTAGCATGGTCCATTAGGATGTACTTGTCCACATAGCTCCCCATGGGGTAATATTGTTCCTTGATGCCATCTCGCAACGAATTCCAAGTGGGTGTAGCCGAGAATAGATAGGTTTTCCTCCCTTCCTTTTTCTCACAGTATGTTTCGCACCAGTCTTTGACATTGGGGGCAGCTTTGAGGAGTGAAAAAATAATATTCTCGATAAGAAAAATCATGGACCAAGAAATACCCTTCCATCAAATTCAACCATCTATTTACAGCAGCAACATCTATTTGGCCTTGAAATACTGGAATGTTGAATTTTACACTAGCACGTTTGGCCCAATTTTTGATGGAAAATTCGTTGCTACTCCGACACATAGGCATTGCAAGAGCGACAGTTTGAGGGCGGGGAAAACATGGTTAGCCATTACGTTGCAATTTTGACACTTCAATAAATTGTCGAAAGAGTGACACTTTTCCCGAAGTTTCCAAACAACTGTCCATCTTCCAACATTTTCCAAACTGTCTGTCTTCCGAAATTTCAAACCTTCGCTCTTCCGACGTTTCCCAAACCATCGCTCTTCGGACATTTTACAAGTCATCGCTCTGCAAACGTTTTCCAAAACGTCGCTCTTCCGACATTTTTCAACAGTTGCAATTACAATGATATATCGTCTGATTTTTAGAACGTCGCTCTTCCGACACTTATGTAACATCGCTTTATTGACGAAAAAGTAAAAATATTTAAAAAAAAAATGTCTCTCTTCCGACGCTTATGTAACGTCGCTTGTCCAACAAAAAAGTAAAAATATTTAAAAAAGAAACGTCACTCTATCAACGTGTAATGCATCAATCTTCCGACGAAAAAGTAAAAATATTTAAAAAAGAAATGTCGCTCTTCTGACATGTAAGTCATCGATCTTCTGATGAAAAAGTAAAAATATTAAAAAAAGAAACATTGCTCTTCCGACGTGTAAGGCGTCAGTCTTTCGATGCTTGGATAAAAATATTTAAATAAAAAATTCCACCAAATGTACTAATTTGAATGTATATCCTCTACCTTGAGTCAATTTTTCATTTAAAGCAGAATTGTAAGTTCCATCTAACATATTTATTCTTGCAAGTCGCAGATAATTCTCATTCATGTTGTAAGAAGTACGCACTTTATACAAATGATAACTCTTGACACTACCTCCTTTTTATTTTTAAATATAAATGTAAAAAAGGAAATGTCATTATCTGGAAAAGTGAAATAGTAGGTTCCTATTACATATCTAGAACACATCAACATAAAAGCCACATCCATCTACTCAACCTTTGCACAGTGATTCTTTATGCACCAGCTATAAAATTGGAAATGGTGGTATCAAGACAAGTGAAAAAGAAGGTTCCTATTACATGTTTAGAATATTTCATACATCTACATAACAAAAAACAAATGCATATAACCAAATTTTTCATGGCAAAATAACGACAAACATTAAATTCTCTTGAGCATGGTAATAGAAATAAATTTGTTTACAACAGTCCACAAGATATCCATTCATTTCTAGAAATTTTACAAGAATAAAATGAAAGTCATGTGTAACAAAATATTATGAAAATACTTCAAATAACTATCATATTGGAGAAACTAGCCTCTCACAAAAAATATAAAAAGAAAAATCAAGACACTAAGTGTGCCCAAAGGATTGTCCTTGGAGTGTAAATTTCTATCTGGATCCCTACTTTTGCAAAAATATTTCTTATATATACAAAATTATTTACTCACTAGAAAAAATAAAAATGAAAATGGAAGGGCATACACAACGAAATTTATATCCTTTTTCTTAAGGAAAATAAAATCAGAATAAGATGCATGGTCTAACAATTTGGCATCCTCAATCAGCAATTATCATTTTTCCAGCATTTCCATATGTACCTCATCAACAAAAAGAAACCAAAGAACTGACCTCATCTTCTAACACATCTGCAGTGGAGTCCCTAGAGAACACATGATGCAGAAACTCACAAATAGTGCAAAATACCAATCAAAAAATCCCAAATCAAACATCAGGAATATCCCAACAAGAATGCACTCCAATGCAAATGCCCCTGAATAATGTTTTCCAACTAAGATTTCACCTCTACCCAACAATACACTAAAAAGGAAAATCCTAAAAAATATGCTTCGTTATTTCTGCCTTTAGAAAGGAGAGGCAAAGACCCACAGAAAGGTCACTCTTGGTCAAACAAGCTTTGCAGGGGGGGGCCTAAAATTATTTAGATGTCAAGAATACTAGTTTCCTTTTTCCATTCTTATTGAAGTCCCTAAAATATCCAACCTCATCGTTCTTCTGTAGTGAAACATGCACAAAAGAAAATATTTTTTTATAACATAGATGCATACAAGTTTTTAGATAACAATCAATAAGCCCAAGATACACCTTGTCACTGTCCACCTATCTGAAAATCATGTTGATTATGACACCTTCGAAAAAGGATACCATTTGGAGACAATGCCACATACATTTTTTCTTCTGTTGGGCTTTCCTAAAGATTAAAATCCTAATATATTATAACCGAAATAGATTAATATTACAGAAATAGATTAATAAATCATTAGGATCATTTTCTATGTAGTTTATTACAAACTGTCAAATAAACTTTGGGAAAGTTATAAAATTCATATGAAAAGATATTAATTTACATATCAATAATTACATCATATAGATTTTGACTTGTATAGGTCCTGTGACGCAATTTTGGCCCTAGTGAGCCTTACATAATCATGTCAATTCATGAAATAGGCCAAACTAATAACAAGGCAACTATAGAATTGCATATGAGACCTATGTAAACATAATGCAATTTAGCCATTATGTCATAGTGATATCTCTATAATTAGTTCATTACAGATCAAAGCTATGACCGTTGAAATTAAACACAACTCTATTTCTCGAGTTTCTTAAGTTTCTTAAGTTGTATGACCTGCATTCCTTTGCTACGCTTTTCTCTAAACTTTCAGGACCACATAAAAAAACACCAATGTCAACATTCTCCAATTCATTTGAAACTTTCCCAAATATATCTTCATTCAAAACCATGTAAAATATTTTCAGATCTTGAGACCATCTTGATCAGTGTAGCACTTATGAGTTTCCATGGGGATAGTCATAAGAAATTAGTTTAAATGTTACAAACCATATACGAAATAATCTCAAATTAATCAAATAAATACTAGTGCAATTAACAAAATTATTATTTCAAAATAATCTTAATTATTTAGTTTAACATTACTGGCATGCCAAGATTAGCCAATTTTTCCCTATTATTTCCTGATTATTGCAAATTGAATATTTTCAAGGCCCTCATTGATTAATTGCTGATTGCAAATTATTTCATCTATGTTCCTAACATTTTTTTCCCAATGTTATTTATATTATTTATAGATATATAGATATAGATAAATATTCCTTCAATGCTGATCTATTCAAATTTCATATATGTTCATTTTTCCTTCTCAACGATGGCATTTGACAACGGTATGCCTCTTTGGCAGTGCATAATCATGATTTTCTGGTTACTCAAAGAAGACAAAGTAGGGGTTCTCAGCTATGAAATATCTTTAGTCAATAAAAATATAACTTATTTTCACTAACAAATAAGCCCACATATGATACATTGAAAGATGGAAAGGTTGAAACACCATTTTGAAATGTGATAAGAACTCAGGAACTGGGATGTAATACGAAATTTTAAACACACAAGACAAGAAGGTCCAGAAAGGCTCACATTATGCAAATAAAAAATGGATGGTTGCAAGATGAATTGACTTGATATCCCATGCCAATTTAAAATTCATATCAGAAGGCAGGCTTGGAATTTGACAATCACCCCTAGATATCTAGCTAAACTTTGATGACAGTTGCAGTTATCACATTTCCATTCATAATATTCCGATGTTTTAAAAATTCAGTCTGCAAAGTCAGTCTGCAAAGAGGCACATTTTTTCAAGACAACACTTAATGTATTTTCGAAAGTCATTGTTACCCTAAAACTATTATAAAATTCTAAATCAAAATCAATGGGCTGAAGATCTTCAAAATTAGAGCAATTTCAAGCATAAATTGTAAATAAAGAAACAAAAGGATAGAGCCATCACGGCATCAAATTTCCCCTTCTGCAAGCCTTATTTCTCTCCTTATCTTGTAATATAGGTATAGATATTGTTTACAAAGGGAAAATTTAGACAAGAATATCTTGCTCACATAAACTTCAATTCATAGGCTATCTTACCCAATTATACAAACATGGATATTTCCCCAAGTCTAACTTTGATGGAAAATCCAAGGACAACCCTGCTCTAGCATGGGAAGGAACCATCCTAGAAACCAAAACACCCACATTGTAGCATTGACCTTCAAAGTTTTAGACAAAATACCATATAAAAAAGCAGAACTCAAGCCCGTGAAGAAAACAGGGTGCTTGAGGCAGATAATGTCTTTGGTAAGATGTTGGGGGAAGGGTTAGCTCCCTCCCTGCTGACTTATACCACACTTGTTGATGGAATATGTAGAGTCGGTGCCATTGATCTTGCATATAAAGTATTAGACAAAATGGTAAAGAAAGGCTATTACCTAAATGTCTACACTTACAGTGCACTGATCTATGGACTTCGTAGGGAAGGCAAACTGGAAGAGGCTGAAATGTTCATTGATAAAATGAAGGAGAAAGACTTATAGCCTAACCAAGTAACATACACATCATTGATTTATGGCAACGTCAAATCAGGCAGGGTGGATCATGCTTTTGATCCATTAAGTAAGATGATAAGTGATGGATGCCAACCTAATTATCAAACTTATTGTCAGCTTATGAATGGTATAGTTCAAGAAAACAAGATACAAAAGGAACACTTGATTCCTAATGAAGATGCAGTAGGTAGTTCAGATCCTAATAACTTGGATGAAATGCATGAATTGGATGGAATGCCACTCAAAATAAACAATGTTCTTGCATTTAAGCTTCTTGAAAAAATGATGGAGAAGCATTATCAACCTACTGTAGATACTTATAGTGCCTTAATTGCAAGATTATGCAAATCAGGAAGACTCCCTGAGGGAGACTAGCTGATAAATAATATGTTAGAGAGAGGCATGTATCCCAATGAAGAAATTTATAGAGCTCTTATTAATGGGCACTGTAAACAGTGAAACTATTTCTATTGTCTAGAGATTTTGGATAGAATGGTTGAAAATGGTTATGAACGACAACTATCTTTGTACAATTCTGTGATTCCTGGAATTTGTAAATAAGGCAAGGTGCAAGAAGCGAAAAGGTTGTTTGATGATGCATTGAAAAGTGGACATAACCCTGATAACGGGATGTGGACAATGTTAATTGATGGCCTTCTCAAGGATAAGTTCCTTGGCAAGTTATGATAAAAAATGATCAGTTGTATGTCGTTGTTCTTTTTTGCAAAGAGTGAACTATAAGTGAGCTTCTTTTTGGCTAATTTTCTTGCAGAGAGGGGAAATTTTCATGAGATTAATTTGATTTACTCTCACAGAAGGAGGATTCTTTGTGCTAAATCTAAAAAAGAAGGCACCACTCCTAAGCCTAATTTTCATGTGATAGGGACGATGCCTTTAAGGCTAACTATTGCCTTCTTTTTGTGCCTAGAGTGGTACTATTTGGCAAATACATAATGTAAAATAGGTGTTTGTAAACACTGAGTGTTGTTGACAGAGACAACAGTATGAACCAGCATTCAAATATAATATTACTAGTTGTTATAACATGAAGGTATCCATATTTTGATGCACAACAAGTTATGTATGGATGACATGAAATCAAGTTTTTTTGTGAAGATTGCATAATAGAATATAATTTCACCTAAGTTTTGGACCAATAGAAAGGAAATGATTGAATATTAATAGATACTAGCATTACAAGATTGTTTTCCAGTATATGGGTGTTGTTGTTTGTGTTAAATTCTTAACCTAGCACCTAGATATTAATTCCTAGTAGATTTATAACTGATATACTAAAAAAAATCACAACACTAGGTTCACAATTGAACACATCGACAACCCGAAAAAAATTACCAATTGGAGACACGGATGGACGAAAAAATGGCAAACAGGCCACCGGAACATGCACAAGGCACCCGGACAGTCACAGCTTAACAAAAATAATACGAATGCCCTTAAACAAAATGACCCATCTCAAGCGTGCCCGGTCGGGCGACCTCACATAGCGTGACATGGCGCGCCCAACCGAATGATGCCACAAGGGAGAAAATGGAAAATGGGCCGCCCGAACGTGCACAAGGCACCCATCAAGTCACAACTTAGAAAAAATAATATGGGCACCCTCGAACGAAATGGATCGACTCGACCCAAACACACCCGGTCGAGCGATCTCACACGACGTGACACGATGCGCCCGACCGAATGATGCCATAAGGGAGCAAACAAAAAATGGGCCACCAGAATGTGCGCAAGGGAGAAAACGGCAAACGGACCGCCCGAACGTGCACAAGGCACACGAGTGGTCACAACTTAGCAAAATTGATACGGGCGCCCTTGAACGAAATGACCCAACCCAAACACGCCTGGTGAGGCAACCTCACATGACGTGACATGGCATGCCTGACCAAACTATGCCACAAGGGAGCATTGAAATGGAAAAACGGCTGCCTGAATGTGCACAAGGCACCCAGGCGGTCAAAACTTAGAAAAATTGATACAGGCACCCTTGAATGAAATGGCCCGACCCAACTCGAAAGCGCCCGGTCGGGCGACCTCACACGATGCAACACAACGCGCTCGATGGAACAGTTCCACAAGGGATCAAATGTAAAATGGGCCACCCAAATGTCCACAAGGCACCCGGGTGGTCACAACTTAGCAAAAATGATACGGGTGCCCTTTAACGAAATGGCCCGACCCGAATGTGCACGGTCGGGCGACCTCACGTAGTGCGACACAACACACCTGAACGAGTGATGCAACAAGGGAGAAAATGGAAAACTAGTCGCGTGAATGTGCACAAGGCACCTGGGTGGTCACAACATAGAAAAAATGATATGGGTGCCCTCAAAAGAATTGGCTTGACCCAAGCGTGTTCGGTTGGGCAACCTCACATAGCATGACACGACGTGCCCGACCGAACGATTGCACAAGGGAGAAAATGAAAAATGGGCTGCTCAAACGTGCACAAGGGATAAAATGGAAAATGGGCCACCTAAACGTGCACAAGGCACCCAAGTGATCACAACTTCGAAAAACTGATACAGGCACCCTTAAACAAAACGGCCCGACACGAACGTGCTTGGTCGGGCGCCCTCATACGGCGTGACACGGCGGGCTAGACCAAATGATGCCACAAGGGAAAAAACAACAAACGGGCTGCTCGAATGTGCACAAGGCACCCAGGCAGTCACAACTTAACCAAACCGATACAGGCACCCTCGAACAAAATGACCCACCCTGAACGCGCCCGATCGGGTGACCTCACACGGTGCAACATGGCAAACGATACCAAAAGGCTAGAGAAAATGGAAAATGGGCCACCTGAATGTGCACAAGGCAGTTGGGTGGTCACAACTTAGAAAAACTGATACTCGTGCCCTCGAATGAAACAACCCGACCTGAACGCGCTCGATCGAGCGACCTCACACGGCGTGACACGGTGCACCCGACCGAATGATACCACAATGGATCAAACGGAAAATGTGCCGCCCAAACATGGACAAGGCACCTGGGTGGTCACAACTTCGCAAAACTGATACAGGCACCCTCGAACAAAACGGCCCGACCCGAACACGCATGGTCGGGTGACCTCGCATGGCGCAAAACAGTGCACCCGAACGAATAATTCCACAAGGGATAAAATGTAAAATGGGCCACCCGAACATGAACAAGGCACTCGGGTGGTCACAACTTAGCAAAACTGATACAGGCACCCTTGAACAAAATGGCTCGACCCGAACGTGCCTAGTCGGGTGATGTCACATGGTGCGACATGACGCATCCGACCGAACAATGCCATAAGGGAGAAAATGGAAAATGGGCCACCTGAACATGCACAAGGCACCTGATCAATCACAACTTAGCAAAACTGATACGGGCGCCCTCGAATGAAACAACCCAAGCCGAACACGCCCGGTTAGGCGACCTCATACGGCACGACATGGCGCGCCCCACTGAACGATGCCACAATGTAACAAATGGAAAATGGGCTGCCCAAACATGCACAAGTGACCCCGGTGGTCACAACTTAGAAAAACTAATACGAGCACCCTCGAATGAAATGGCCCAACCCGAACGCACCTAGTTGGGCGACCTCACACGGCGCGACACGGCGCGCCCGACCAAACAATGCCACAAGGTAGAAAATAGCAAACGGGCCGCTTGAACATGCACAAGGCACCCGAGTAGTCACAAAATAGAAAAACTGATACGGCCACCCTAGAACGAAATGACCCAACCTGAACGCACCCTGTTGGGCGACCTCACATGGCGTGACACGACGCGCCCGACCAAACGATGCCCCAAGGGAGAAAATGGAAAACGGGCTACCCAAACATGCACAAGGCACCGGGGAAATCACAACTTAGAAAAACTGATACAGGCGCCCTCGAACGAAATGGCCCAACACGACCTGAATGTACCCAGTCGGGCGACCTCATACGGCGCGACACAGTGCGCTCAACCGAATGATGCCACAAGGGAGAAAATGGCAAATGGGCCACCTGAACGTGGACAAGGCACCCAGGAGGTCATAACTTAGTAAAACTAATATAGGCGCCCTCTAATGGAATGACCTGACTTGAACCCACCCGGTTCAGCGACCTCACATGGCACGACATGGTGCACCCGACTTAACGATGCCACAATGGAGAAAACAGAAAACGGGCTGCCCGAACATGCATAAGGCACCTAGGTGGTCACAACTTAGAAAAACTGATATGGGTGCCCTTGAACGAAACGACCCGACCCGAATGCGCCTGGTCAAGCGACCTCACATGGCGTGACACGACGCACCCGACCGAACGATGCCACAAGGGAGAAAAGGGAAAACGAGCTGCCCGAATGTGCATAAGGCACCCGGGCAGTCACAACTTAGCAAAATTTATATGGGAGCACTCGAATTAAATGAACTGACCTAAACGTGCCTGGTCGGGAGACCTCACACGATGCGACACGACGCACTTGACCGAATGATGCCATAAGGGAACATATGGCAAACGGGCCGCTCGAACGTGCACAAGGCACCCGGGCAGTCACAACTTAGCAAAACGGATACAGGCACCCTCGAACGAAATGGCTCGTATGAATGTGTTTTGTTGGGCAGCCTCACATGACATGACCTGATCATCAAAAACAACTCCAAAACCCTAAACCCTAATATTGTTGCTAAACACTAACAACACTTGCCTCGTAAACAGTACAATACCGACACTTGACACAATTGTCGCAATACTGACACTTGCTTTAACTGTCTCAATACCGACACTTGTTCTTGTTATCTAAAAACTTGTATGCATCTATTTTATAAAAAAATATTTTATTTTGTGCATGTTTCACTACAGAAGAATGATGAGGATGGATCTTTTAGGGACTTCAATAAGAATGGGAAAAGGAAACTAGTCTTCTTGACTTATAAATAATACAAACACTAAAATAAGTAAGGAAAGGAGGTAATGTGAAGAGTTATCATCTGCACAAAGTGTGTAATTCTTCCAAAATTAATGAGAATTATCTAAGACTTGAAAGAATAAATATGTTGGATGAACTTACAATTATGCTCTAAATGAAAATTTGACTCAAGGCAGAGGATATACATTCAAACTAGTATATTTGGCAGATTTTTTTAAAAAATATTTTTATCCAAGTGTTGAAAAACCAACACCTTACCAAATGCCTTATCCAAATGTCGCAATAGTGACACTTAGCTCTAAGCGTCGCAAGACCGACGCCTTATCCAAATGTCACAATAGCAACACCTTTTACCAATCCATCGCAAGACCGACACTTTCCACCAATCCGTCACAATTATAATGCTTTTATCCGAACGTCGCAATAGCGACACTTAGCTCTAAGTGTCGCAAGACTGACACTTTCCTCCAATTTGTCACAATTTCGACGCTTTTCTCCAAACGTCGCAAGACCGACACTTACCTTTAAGTGTCGCAATACAGACACTTGTCTCCAAACATTGGTATAGTGACAGTTGTGGGCGGGATTTGAAAATTAGATAAAATTTGGGAAAATTTCTGATCTTTGGACAAACGTGTCGGAACTAAACTGTCAGAATTTTCGCCAAATGTACTACTGTTACCTCTACCTTCAAGGCAGTTGAAGGATATACACAAATTTATCCATCATCACGTTTCTTTGTTTCTCGAGGGTCCCCTCAAGAAATATTTTGATAGGATATCATGCTCCCTCATCTTTCTTTTCTTCCACCATGGGAGATGATCGGGGTTTGCGAGGCTCAATTCGCAATGGTTCAACCAAATCGATCCCTAAATCCTTATACCCTAACCTCGTTGTGGACATACAAAGAAAAAAACATAAAGAGTAGACCTCTGTGATACGACTAATCCAGATTTATGCAGGAATGTAATAATATACAAAAATAATCATAAACACAGAGATGTAGTGGAAACAATACTTCATTTCGTTAATATCAAATAACAAAATTATTTTTACAAACAAAATGGAAATAAATTAGCTAGGGTGTTGGTAGCTTATCTCTGAGAAGAGATGTGGTGGCTATAGACCTCTGAACTATGTTACAATGAGGTTCGAGGGCCTATTTATTATTGAGAAATAATTGAAAACTCTAAACATCAAAAAACCTAACCCTAGGAGATGAAGTGAAAAAATTATGGGTCTCGTTTGGGTAAAATGGTGTTTCAAATTCCCGGGGACGTAACTTTGGCATACGATCTAGGTTTGACGTGCATCATACATTATTAGAAATATCTATCCAAGGAATAAATTTTTTTATGTGAGAAACATTTCTCTACGGTCTCATGTTTCTCTTGATTTTCCCAAAAAACCTTGTTTAGGGCCTCAAAATGGCTCCAGGAGTTCACGACCCGAAAAATGCTAAAAATAGTAAGTTGTGCCGAAACTGAAAAATTGAAAGAACCAATTGTGTGGGTTCAAATGGAATAGGTGGGTGGCCACTAATATCCACTTGGATCATTAGGTCCTTGAAATGGCTCTGGAAGCTCATGACCCCAAAAAATGCTAAAAATACTAAGTTGTGCTAAAACTGAGAAACTAAAAGCACTGATGGTGCGAGTCGAATTGGAATATGTGGGTGTCCACCAATATCCACCTGGATCAACTCCAATATCCAACAGATAATGCAATATTAAAATAATTATTTTATCTTATAACACCTGCTGAAGGAAACAAGTAGATGTTGCTAGTCCCCCTCAATGCGATGGGTTTTTGGTTGTCCTAAATGCTTCAGCTCCATAAGTTTCTCTCTCTCAATGCTGTAGAAATCCCAAAGCATGTGTTTTATATGGGAGCT
This sequence comes from Pinus albicaulis, assembly GCA_034641835.2. NCBI lineage: Eukaryota > Viridiplantae > Streptophyta > Pinopsida > Pinales > Pinaceae > Pinus > Pinus albicaulis. The sequence goes on from JAXQQM020060627.1 coordinate 188,975, forward strand.
CAAATTGGAAAATAAAATACTATCGACAATGATAATGATCAAAGTGAAGAATGAATAGAAAACCCCTCTTATTTATAACAAAATATTGAGTTATCCTCGATAATAGTGAATAAAAAATATTATTAACCAAGATCTAGATCTAACCGCTTGGAATATTTTATTATATTTTTTGGAGGGAACATGTATTTAAATTGGTTAAATTTTTTGGAGGGAACATGTATTTAAAATGGTTAAATAACTTTATTTAGAATTAATATCAAGTAAATGATTTATCTATCATTTCAAGGATGTGGTTAAGGAATAATAAAAAAATAATGATTTGTTTAATTATTCTTAGGTGATTAAAGTTTTAAAAGGAATATTAACTAAGTAATGATTTAATCAATTATTCCTAGAGAAAAATAAGGAAAATAATGATTTATCTAATTATTTCGCATAATTTGGTTAAATATGACCAGAAATATTATTTAAAAAATGGTTTAATTAATTGTTCCTAGAGGAATACCAAATAAATAAGGATTTATTTAATTATTTCTCATGGGGTTTCTTGTTTTAACCATAAATAACTTGATAAAATTTGGTTTATTAAATTATTTCTTATAGTGAAAGAAATTTTACTATGGTAAAATTTATCCTACATGGTGTACTTTGATCCATCTAGTTAGAAATGGTTAGATGACCGATTTTGGGTGATAATAATGACATAGATATATTGCAAAAATTTCCAGTTGGAAGAGAATCCCAAACATATAAATGTGCTCGATATACTCTCATACATTGAGAAAATGTAGTTTTTCGAGACAAGCTTAGGCTTGTGATTGGCACCTCCTTGAGAGGGAGGATTTTTATGGTATCGTTTTGTGATTTTTATGATTATTTATGCTCTGACATGATATTTGATTCAATTTCATGTATACAACTGCTATTGAGACATGATGATTACCTCATACAAGTACGATTATATGAGTATGATGAGAGCAATGTTGAACGAGGACATTGACCCATACTCTTCCCCCTTGTTTGAGCTCCCAAGGTGAGGAATTGAGATAGAGGGCTCCTGGGGTTGAGTGAACTATGAAAAACAGGGCATTACACTTATGTGTTACCGACATGGTTGGAGTAATAGCTCACCCTATCTTGGTCATTGCAGAGTATAACCCAGTTGGCATCATTCACAAAATATGGGATTTTTGGAATTATCCTCTCCATCTGTCCAATCTATGAGGAGGCTTGGTGGCGTGTGATCCTTACCTATTGTTAAGTCGGGATCTCATCTATGATAGATTATGATGCAAGTGTTGTACCACATTACTACTCAAGGTAATTGATGGGAAGATTAGTGGGCAATGATGGGTTTAGTAGTAGCTCCGCTATGTCACCTATTTCTCGATATGGGGTCATATTTGTAGCTCCCCCATGATATTTGGGATGGGTAGTAGCTCCCTGATGTGATTTTAGGTTGGGATATGCTCCTTGATGATATCCTATCTGATGGTTATACGGGTTGTAGATTTTACTCCACGTTGTTATTTATGTGTACTAGCCCACTCATAGAAATTCCAGCGAGTAGCTCGTTGACATATATTATGGGTAGAAGCCCGTTGACATATATTCTAGGTAGTAGCCTGCTGGTAAAGGTTATGGGTTTTAGCTCGATGAATAGAGGGTCGTAGCTTAAGCTCCCCTCTAGTAGAAAATGATTCTTCTTCTAGATTCAAGAATATTCAACATATCAGTAAGAACAATCAAGTAAGCAGGAATTAGCTAGTTATGTGCATTGATGTTTCAGGGTGATGAGGTACTTGAGATGGGACGTGTGTCATGTTGATCAATGCTCAGATATGAGCAAGTGGAATTCTCCATAGTTGAGAGAGAGTGTAAAATTTAAGAAACTGCTATCAAATTCCACTTTGGGTTGCTCAAATGAAAAATAATATGATTCCATTGAATTCGTATTTTTGAGAGGACAAAAATCGACCTAAAGATCACCTTATTTGGACAAGAAAAAACTATTTTTTGAATTTATTTATTAACTCATTTATATTGGGTTAGGTCGAACTCAACCTAAGATGGACCCTCATGGAAGTGTATAAATACAAGAGAACTCAAGCTCATTTTGACATCATAGCATCATCCATCTTATTCTCTTCTATCTAATAGGGTTAGATACATCGGTGAAGAAATATATTGTACGAAGGTCTAAAATTACATGTCCGAATGTAACTCTGAAATTAGGTTTTATAGCTTAGATGCTAGCTTAACACTAGCACATTCGGTATAGCCATGGGATAGCTAAGAGAAGGTAAAAGCATAGAACCTAAAGTCACATACATGAAGTCTTATGGTATCGGCTTTGCGGTTAATTGTTGTTGACATTCATCTCATTGTTCCTGAGGTTGACCGCATTTTGAATCAAGTTTTCTATGATATATTTGACCTTCATTCACAAGTTCATGAAGTTTTTGGATTATATTATTGTACATATAATATTTTTATCATTGAAATTACAGTGCTCCAAAGTTTCCGCTCAGTGACATCAGTGTTTGATAGTATGCTGCAGGAAGTGACAATATATTACAGTTATCATAATCATAGGTTTTCATGTTTGGATGTGTTTCATGGTTATTCTAGTTGTTGTAAAGATATAGATAATTTTCCCCATAGTGGGTTTTTCCCTCATCTCCGACCAATCTTGGTGTCTCTATGTGTGCATGATTTTCTTCCTATGTTCCTTTATGTTCCTCTACATTGATGATGATGTTATTTTTATTTCTACATAGTTGCATATGTTGATGGATAATAATAATGTAAATATAAATAACGTTATTATTTTATGGGGTGAACTTAATGTGTAAATGATAAAATGAAACTATAAAAAAAATATCAATATAGACATATGAAATATTAACAAGGTGTAGTAGTGTTATTCTTGTAAATTATACGTCTACCAAAGTAATGATAAAATTATTAGTTAGCCTTAACAATATAAGGGCTAATGTAGATGTTGTACTTATTGTTGAAGGATTAAAGAATATTATTCTAAGTGTAGATAAAATTGTTGATAGAGAAATTGAAGTCACATTCAACTCTAAAGGATGTAAATTAAGGAAGGAAGAACCCAGAGAAATAATGGCAAGAGTATTTAAAATTATATAGAATGTATTATGTTATTAAGGGAATCAAAGATATCCATGATATATTGATAGTAATCTCTCCCTTAATATGAAATAAAAGGAGAAATGTAGAACTACATTTAATTGCACCATGTCATATTCATAAGGGGCTCCAAAGAATATAGAATGTTTTCTAACATTAGTGAGATAAGGAACTAGGGGCGTATATGATACATACTTACCCATATAAGAAAATAAATCAGTTGTTGAAATATGAACAAGTGAAGTTAATGATGAAATTTGAATTAAGTGTGAATCTCACTATCTTCTGGAAGCTGAAAGTCTACGCAAAAGGTAAAAATGATAAGAATTGGATTATCTATTTGGTATTCATAAACATTCAAAAAGGATGCATGTGGTAGAAGGATTCAAAAGTATCAGGAGTTCGAAAGAATCAATAATTATCATAAAAACACAAATGAAATGAAGAATACAGACTCAAAATGATGGTATTCAAAGGAAGAAAAAAGGAGAGTGCATTCAAGGGAATCTTTAGGATCAACAATATTAGCACAAGTTTAGGGGATAAATTTCACTATAAGAATGATGAAATGGAATGTTTTCATGTTTTATATTTTTTTTCTTTCTTCAATTGGTATGAGTTGGTTTAATTAGAATAAACCATTGTGATAAATAAAAAGTAAAATCATAATCTTGTTATATCTAATTAAGGGAAGATAATTGTCTTTTGGAATGACCTTTGGTGTGTTGGTAGAGTTGTAGAAGATATTAAATTGATATAACAATGAAAAATATCATATCGATGTTTAAGAGAATTTGTAAAATTGCAATAGAGCACAACTACTATAATTTCAACCATGGTACAACTTCATCAATTGATTACATCCCTTTTTCTCGCAATTAGTATCAAATCACATCATTGGTACAAGGGTGTTGGTGTGAGAATTGGCATATCGAGGTTAGTGAAAATTATTATCCAAAAAAAACCTCTTCAACACTACCCCCTTATGCATCACCCATAAAGTTGATGAACTTTCACCTAAGTTGCTTGTGGGGGACTACTAGAACTAGGTTTTTGTAGTTATATGGGAGTGTTGTGCATACATCCTTATTCATACCAACTGAGTTTCAACAATCCTAACATGCACAATACAACAATTAAGTAGTGCATTTAGTTTCTTGTTGTGTGATACATTATAACAACACCAATTCATGACTCCCATCCCTATTAATTAGTTTTTTGTTATAAAAAATGAAATTAACAATGAAAAAAAATTATCGAGATCAAATAAAAGTTGCAAGCGGATATAAATATAAACCCACCCATAGCTTCCATTATTTCTTAAAAAAAAGATATGTGCAATACATAACAACATTATATTCCATAATACAACTCAGTAGCATAGAGTGAAAAATACTCAGAAATAATAACATGTTGAGTTTAATAGAGTATTGACTAGCTCTAGGTGCTTTAGACATTCAAGCAAAAAGTAAAAAAAAACTGGAAACATCAACAGTATTTCCTGAAACAATTTATCATCTCTTCTCCATTAAATTGGACATAAATATAAATGGACCAAATAAAAAAAAATTATTAGATGAAAAACAAAGAGAACTTCCATCTACAAATCTCGTGAACCCAAAGATGGCTAACCCTGAGCTAAAGAAATCTAGTCCTTTTATAGTGCCACTACATTTTCTTCATTATCATGCATCTAGATTTTGTCTAGCTCACTCAATCAGTGATATCAACCTAATTGACTTGAAAAATTCTGCCATCATCAATCAATTGTCCCATGTGCCCTACTTGGAAATTAGTCCATGTCCAAAGTATCCCCTCACAATTTCTTATCCAACTGATACCTTCCCTCTATCAACACATATGTTTTAATATCACCTCATCATGGGTATTCTTTCACTTTCTCCATAATCTATCTAAATCTTAATTGTCAAGATTTTATTTACAAATATTCTCATTCAATTAGCACCATGTATGTCACGAGGGGTACTCCTCTTGCACAACACCTTTTTATCTTGTTAATTATGCCATCTCGATATACTGCATATTATTTAACGTATAGTTAGAAAAAAAATTCAAAAAAAAATTGTTGCCAACATATTGACACATTTTGGTACAGAGACTGATCACTTGATGTTCTACTTAGGGAAGAATGACTTGAAATTGGAAATTCAATATGAGGAGGTGAATGATATTTTACCTCGCTGGTTTAGTGAACCTTAGTCCTCATGGATGTTTGAAATCTTCCAAAACTCAGACCTATTTTTCTCCAATTGGGCGCCTAGATGCATGCATGGTATCGTATGGGATCGCTTATAGCCTCCTAGACTCTCCCATCACCTTTTTATCAGGGTGTCCATGACCTTGACCCCTGGACACATGGATTGAGTCTTATGGGAGATTCCATAGCCTCCCAAATTCTCCTATCCCTTTGTTATGGGTGCATCAATGGAGTTTTTCACCTCTTTCTATGTTAGCATCCAGGGTTGACTTCTAGAATGTCATAGTCCCTAGTAGATCAATTTGATTTGTCATTGATTCGAGCTGGAAAAGACTTATCAGTTAGAAATTTCTATGACTTCTCATCATTCTGAGTATCTACATACATCCTCTTAGGACCTCTTTTCTTCCTATTTATATTGGATCTTTTGAGAGGGTTAAACTAGTTTTCGAGATATAGAGAGCTAGATATCTTGAGACTATGTTTCCATTTTGTGCTAGAGAGAGATTGTGAAGTTCTTGCCACTTATATGTTTCTCTTCATGCTCAGTTATAGGCCTAACCCAACTGTAGTGAGAAAAATTTCTGCTATGATAAACAACATGATTGTAGCATACTTCCTAGAAGTCCAAAATTCGCAAAAATATACTATAAGAATCAACATTTTGTGTAGTAAATATAGTTCGTGCAGTAAATATTAGGTTGCATGCTCCAACATAAATTGTGCAGGGAAGAAAAATAGAGTTCGAAGAACGATAGGCCCACAACGACATGGGCTAGGTTATAAGACAAAAAATGACAACTAAGACACTTAACAACACTAACTATCATGTTTGAGAACATCTCATTTCACTCTCGATAGAACGTAATGCAGTAATGAAAATTCCATAAGTAAGAAATGAGAGTCATGTGGATACAATAGATTTACTTTGCAAAAAGTATTTGGAATTCCAAATCATCATTGTCATGCCTAGAAGACCAAATTTAAGGAAACCGAGGACGAACTTCAATGTTAGGCTATGACATGCCCATATTAGTGTTTTCTTAAGCCTCCACATGAAATTTACATGTTTTATAGTCATATTCATGCGTTTTATTCATCTAGTGACAATATATTAGTCTATGAAGAAAAAGACAATGTTTAAACACACACTGTTCTTTTTTTGCAAATCACACATAGTACTATAATTGTCATCATTAGTCCACATCAATATGACATGCATATTAGGAATTACAAATGGAACTAGAATTTAGTACCATACGTATAGTCTTGACATACTTGGGTACCACCATTAATAAGCCACTCAATGTTGTGGTTATTAGTATGGGTAGTGGGAATTAGTAAAATCCTATCCTCCGACCCACTGGTAGATTTCCAATGCAGTTTTCACTTCCTATCTTATGAATATTGTCCTTGTTGTATCTTAATATAGAATCCCTTGGTTGTGGTAAGGAATCATTTCTTAAGACATTTCAAAAATATATGTCATAAAACTTATAATATCAAATGGTCTTTGTTTAATTCCTTTGGAAATTAATTCTTTAATACCCTTAGTAGTCTGATATAATGAAAGAATTTATAATTCCATTAGATTTTTATATCTGAGTGAAATGAATAAATTTAGGAGAAGCTAAAAATGTTATGCTGAAACATAGAATATATCACTTTAAATTTTAGAAGAACATTATGTAAAAAAGAATAGTTGGAGTGAATAAGTGCATATTAAGGTTATTTAACTCTTACTCAAAGGTGTAATAAAGAGACCAACAACTAATTTACTTTAATTAATTCAAATAAGAATGAACACAGAATGAATTGGAAAGAAAAATCACCATCAACAGATACATGAAACGTGATCTTCTTTGATTAATATTTCATAAAAGTAAGTCAAAATTTTGTAATCCTCTAGTGGTCCAAAACTTGGAACCCTCCTCTTTCTTCCTCATTTGTTTAAATACATACAAAAGTGGTTTGTAGCTACTGAAACTTCTTGTAACTACTCAAACTACCTAAAATTGTATAAGCTACCTATTACATTTAAATTAAAGACTATTACAATATTGGTATCTTGAGGAGAAGGATCAATAAAACTAAAAGTATCAATCTATTTGTTGGACCTGGATTTGATTGGCTGCCATGGTGTTTCCCTGATTTTCTGATGTTTCCTTCTGAGGTGTTGAGGCTTCACTTGCTGAATCAGTTATCATGCTCTACACTTTTCCCAGATCTCGATGTTGGTTTTAGGAGAATTGACCATCTTGTGATACTCTAACCTGAAAGCAGTGATCCTATTAAAAGTGGGCCCTTCTGTAAACAAAGTCTTAACCATCAATAACAATTGAAAATTCTTGTATAAGAAATTGAAAACTGTAGCTCCTTTCAAGATTGTAGTTTTCTCATGGGTATTGTCAATCTTGCTCTTTTCTATCACTAATAAATTCTCATATGAATCCAAAGATAGAAGAATGCCTTGCAGATCCTAGCATGATGGTAGTCCTGCTCTAGTCCTCTGAAAAAATACATTATCAAATATGCTTATAGCATGATTGATGTTTGTTAATTTATTCTCTACTGACTTCCTGCAAGAATTTTTCACAATCAACTTATTTATCTCCAAAACACACAATGTTCTATCTTTGATTTCATGTTCCTCTAGCTCGTGATCTCTCTTGGAATTGATAAATCAATGAATTCCCATAAATCTCTGTTAAGAAACTTTTTCTTGTCAGCTAGAGAATTTTCTTGTAAATCTCTGACTATGTTTTTTTCCTCTGACACTATAATCAAGGATTCCAAAATTGTTTTCGTGACTTCAATGATTTCATTCCACACAATATCCTTCGCTTGAATCAAAGACATGTTTCCTTTCTATTTTTCTTTAAGATTCTTGATTTCGTCATAAGATGTTTGGGAATTTGATTTATACTTATTGACTTCCCCTTCTTTCGTATGCATAACCTTCATCGATGTGTCAAGGTCACTCTGAGTTCTCTTAAGATCAATCTCTGCCATCTTTAACTCTATGCTCAACTAGGAAAATCTTGCTGTTGGATCATCTGTTCTAGATGACATGACTATGGTGCAAGAATGAGATCCAATTTGACCTTTCCAATTAAGTACTTACTCCTTTAATTTATAAATGTCTTCCTCCTTCTGCAACAACTTTCATAAAATAATTTTTTTTCATTCTCTACCTACACCACCTCTACTACCATTGGATGCTCTCCATTAGGTAATTTTAAATTCTTCTTCAATACATTAATTTCCAACTCAACACTCTATAATAATTTTTGAATAGATGATTTTTCATTGGGGTCCACTCCAATTTTTACAATTATCTTCTTGAACCCTTCATTATAAGTTGAAAAAACCCTGGAATTAGCTTTCTCCAATTTTAGTTGTTTAATCGCTATTCCCAACATATTTTCTACCTGATGAGGAGTTGAACTTGTTTTAATTAGGTCATTAACAATCAAATAATGTGTCTGCATATGAAAATTAACTTTTTAAATTAAAGGGATATTCTTAACATCAACAGTTAAATAAACTATTTTAAAAATACTGGATGACCCTACTATTATTTCGTATGGGTGTGAGAAATCAATCTTCAATTGATCCCTTTCTAAGTCCATAGAAGTCAACAATATGGATTGATCAGGAGTAATCTTATACTTAGTTGGAGCCTCCATACCTTCTTTAATCTTCTGATTGTTTTCTTTAATTTGAGAAAATAATTGCTTGATCAGAGGAAATTGATCATGAACAACTTCATTTGTTGATGTTGAAGTTGGTGCATTCTGAGCATCACCTAATTGAATAAGGAAACTAGGCTCGGTGCTTGGTATTTCTTCAATAAACCCAGCACTTTTCTCAGTTCTATGTTCTTGATGTTCAGAATCAACAAATTTCTATTTTATTATTTTGCTTAACCTTTCAGAAATTATTGGATTCTGAATGCTAGTACTATTATACTCTGCAAAACATTTTTTGAGCTAACTTGTCTACTTTAAGCTTACTGTCATGAACAAAAGTAGAATAACCATTTTCAACTCTTCTGTTAGAGATTACCTTGTGTGGATCATAAGCCCATTTCTCACCTAGTAACAAATGCATGCTTTCTAACATCCTGTTAGCTTCATTTGATGCTTGCCAAATATTCACTATGAATGGTCCAACAGACATATGAAACTTAAATAAATGGCCTTTCTCCATTGGAACAAAATGTATTTGATCTACATTTAGGCTATGTCTAATAAAATATAAGGAAAAAAATCTCATGGGGGCAAAGATAGGTAATCTATAATGGTAAATCCCAGCTCCATAAAATATAATTTATGAATAATCATCACACACAAGAGAATCCTCAAATTTACAATTAGAACTTAACTGAAGAAACACTTGGGCCTTTGGCAGAAAACATGGAAGACTAACTCCATTCAAGACTTTATAGGAAATTGGCATGAAATAAGTAGAAAAATCAAACACCCCTCCCTTATCTGGTTCATTTATTATTATATTTGTCCAAAATATTAATGATTGTCTTTTCTTTTTTGAATTCATAAATTTAGCCCCAAATGTGTAAATTCCTATACATTTTGATACAAGAATAAATAAGTGATTATTGAAGGAAACCTGAAAGACCCAGTGAGGAAATTCTCATAAGGTGAGTTTTAATGTTCTCTTGCTATTAGGAGGGAATATCTAATACCACAATAGGCTTCATCATTAGTGCAAATAACCCGAGCACCTACCTGTAAATTTGTGCAAAATCCTCATTTCCAAGTATCTTATACCACATTAGGCTTCATCATTATTGTAAATAACCTGAGCACCTACCTGTCAATTTTGGAAACATTCTCATTTTCAAGTATATTTAAACATAATTGTAGTACTGGTTTGACTTCTGCATCGACAATATCCAAAGGGAATTCTTTATCATTTCGTGAAAAATGTTCTTCCTCCGGCTTTAGAAATAAGACAACCTCTGTATTCTCCTGCCCTACAAGACTGTCATATAATGCTGCCAATTATTCTTCAGTAAATTGGACATAAGACTCAAACTTGGGATAACACAGGGCTTGACGGATTAATTGAGATGTGACTTGAAGAACATTTTACCCTCAGTAATTCATAACAAAACATTTTCTAGGATACAATGAAGACACTAACCAATGGAAAAATTCTAAGAAAAAGATAATTTTTAGGAACACATGCAGACAAAACACCAGACTTGACCATGGATGAATCAATGGGGGAACTTTTTTCATTCAGAAGGACTTGCTGGTAGAAGGGTAGATGCTCAATGGTGCACATAGTATCTCTAACGTCTTTCTCAGTGTCCATAAGAGGGATATGGCTAGAAGAGCCATACAAAGATTCCTATTTAGCCATGAATTAGTTCAGGCGAGCGAATGAATAAGTGCACAAGTAAAAAATCAAAGTGACTAAGATGACTTCTTGAATAATTGTGAATGAAAACCAATAGGAAGAACATAAAGAGCTTCAACGCCTTATATATGGCGTGGTATTTTGAACATTAATCCTAATTCAATGCTTGAACAGACACGTAATGAAAATATGGTGCAGTAGCACAGGGGCTTCACTAGGTGAGCAATACCATATCACGTGGGTTCATATTGGGGGATATATATTGAGGAAAAAATGACATATTATATTGGGGGATATAGAGGGGGTAAAGGGTTTTTATATTGGCATGTATAAAAAATGGAGCTCAAAGTTAATGAAAAAAATATAAAGGTATAAAAAATGTTGAAAAGTGGATATTCTCTGATATCTGGTAAGTAGGGGTTTTTAAATTGGGATGGTATATTGGATTGGTATTGGTAGGGGGTTAAATAATCTTATTTTTAGAAGTATTTTTTAATATGTAGTCAAATTAAGGGTATTGTTTAATATCCCATGAACGCACGTGATATGTCAGAGGTTCATTGAGTGAAGCCCCAGTGTGCAGTAGATGGGCTGGCTCCTAGCTAGCAGCATGTGCTGTCGGCATCATGGGCTTCTTACATCACTGCAGGGGTGCCTTGGGGTACTGTGAACCCATCAGGGATCTGCTCACGCAGCTATTTTGAGACATAGATATATGGTCATTGGACTTCTTGCAGAATCAACTACAGAGGCATCAACAATGATAACCTATGGGTAGTTTGTGCCCACGAATTTTCGCTAATCTGAGATTAACTTTCATTTCCTTAAATCCTACTCGATGATTAGCACGGGCATTAATCCAAAAATTGGTCCCACCTTCACACATTTTTGAAAAAAATATTAATTCGTCGACAAATAGAAATAAAACTGTTATTCGACATATTGAAAGATCATATTTTGTCCTATTTTCTAAATTATAACTTTTTTTTTATTTTTAAAAATATAATAAACAAAAATGCAAATGAGCCACAAGAGTCCCAATGACCATACCTCTAGGGATTTCAGAGGTCTAATATGACCTCCATCCTTTTGAAAAAAAGGTTACTCCATTTTAGGTCAGCCCAAGGAATCTATAGGCAAGCCACCTCCAACTAGCTGCCAGTAAGGGGCTCCATAGGCTAGGTCCTCCACCCTCACTTAATTCAAGGAATCCATAGGTTCTCCTCCACCTTGTGTTTGTTTCTATAGTATCTCCACTCTACTTCACTTGTTGAGTCTAGATTATACAATAATTTGAATACCTAATAAGGATAGTCCAAGGTAGCCAAGGGTCGAAACCTCCACCCACCAGTCATTAAGGGATTCCAAAAGCAGGAGCCTCCACCCACGTTTGCAACAATGACCAACAACTACTTTTTAATTACCTTGATATTAAGTGATTCTCTTACAATGACACATCCACATCCATTGTGATCAAATACCACATATTATTTAGGGTTTAAGTATCATCCTTGGTTGAGGTCTCATGGAAATTTCATAAATTCTTCCATATTATTCATAAAGTATCAAGAAGTTTAGATGTTGCACAAATTTTGATGTTTTTAACCACAAAAATTATTGTATAAATCAAGGCATAAGTATTCTACATGGAACACGAATAAGAATAATTTGTTAAATATAGGTGTTAATAAGTTTAGATGTTTTCCAAACAAAACATTGCATAAACTGCGACATAGATTGGGCAATCCAAGTAATTTTAATAAGTCTAAACATTAACAAGTTCATATGCTTTATCTAAACCATGTATCATTTCAATGAAATCCCGATCTTATTAGAAACATAAAATGATCATTACAAAAGAATCATGTTGAGACTGTTAGCGAAGAGGAATAATCCACACCCTTTTCATTACGATAATGGAAACATAACAAAATTTCAATAAAATGATAGAGGGATAATGTGATTGATCTAGGAAACCACAACCGAAGAATCAAGTGCATACCTTAGTTATAGTAAGAATGGTGTTTATGTTTAGAGTATGAACTATGACTACAACTATTGGGTGGAAAGGTGAGGCGAGTGAAAATTCTCATGGCTTGTTCATTTAACTCTTGTTGGTAACTACACATTCAACAATTATCCCTCTGTTGCCTTCTCCCTCACATTTTATTCCTATTTTCCCTATCCCTTTAGCTCGACCTCGTCCCTTTTTCTATTGTCTGAATGATGAATTCGTGTAGTTAGATTTCAGCCGCTCTGGAGCAACACACAAGTCATGTTTGTTTCTCCTAGCCTAGTCATTGTCGATCATTCGTGTAGGCTAATAAATGTTGGATCATTTGGCCTCCTTCTTCCTCTACTACCTACCATTTGTCCCCGTCCCTGAACTAGTTATGGCATTAGAGAAATATTAATGTATAAATTGGGCCTCCTAAGGAATATTATAAAATAATATTGTAAATAATAAAATATTATTATATTACATCATCAAATTTTAGAGGGAGAAAATAAAGAAACAAATTACTTTTTTCAATTAGTATTTTCTTCCTATCTCCCTATGGTTTTACTCAAATTTTGAGTTTGAGAAATTGTTGGATGTAAACATTATTTCCTCATGAAAGGATTATGTGTCTTGCATACTTTCAATGGACCCTCTTACACACAAATGAGAAATACATGAAAAACCTGATTGCAATCATGTTTTTCATGTATTTCTCATTTTTCGTGTGGAAATGTTCATTAGAAGTATGCAACATGTGAACTCCTTGGACTAAGAATTGAACTCTGCATCAAACGAGTGCTCATGCTTGAAATTTGAGTAAAATTGTATGAATATAAGTTGAAAATTCGAGTTTGAAAGATAGTTTTTTTAGTTTTTATTTTTTTAATGTTTTTTGTCTTTTACTCCAAAAATGGTGATTCTTCCCCATGGTTGACATCATCATCTCGAATCTTATTGGTTCTTATAAAGTTGATTTTGGTTGTACATTTTTGTTTTGAGGCCCATTTTTTACCTCAAAATTTCTCTAAATAACCTATACAACACAAGAGAAAAATATTCCCCACCATGTGTTAAATTCATGTAAATATTTGGGTGTGCTCCTCACTCACGACCTCCTTCCCTATCCATCCTCAAATATCCATAGAATTATTTTTTATGTGAATACCTCTCTCTCTCTCTCTCTCTCTCTCTCTATATATATATATATATATATATATATTAAAATTTAATATAATCCAAAGTTTCAAAGATTAGGGTAAATACCCATAAAATCCCCTACCATATACATGGTCTTTACTAGTCTCTACCCTACCCATACTAGGGGATTTATTTTATTCATGATATTTTTTTAAGAGGTGAATCTATGTCTACCATTATATCGAATTCCATAATCTTGTCTACTAACCCTTGATTGCCACAATACTTTTAAAACACATAATTTTTTATTCTTTAATGATGTATCTATAAATATTCGAGATTACAACATGTGTTGATCCATGAAAATCGTAACGTTAGATAAAGGTTTTGGCTTATGCTGCTCACTTAATGCATATAACATAAATGAGCATAAGCATATGTATAATTATTATTTTGAATATGTATATAAAGACAACTAAGGAAATATTTACAATAACCATATAAGTGACACCTTTACATTATCTATAGGACTGTATCATAATTAAGACTATAAGTAGAATATTCACATATTTTTTTAAATGACTATGGTCATTACGAAGAGTCATGCACAATGATATTAATGACCAGAAATATCTAGTATTGTTGCAAGAATTGTCAAAGAGGGAGATTGTTGAATTTATTTTTATTGGCTTCAAGTGTAGTGGAGTTTTTTTTTTTTGTGTCCATGATGTTATTAATTTCAATGTTTCTTTATGTGTTTGATATCATTGATTGTTTAGTGTAAGTTACATGTTTTTTTAGCGTGAAGTCATGAATGCAGCTATTTGTGAAGTCTATATTCGCAATAAGTTTTCCTCGCTTTATCTTATTCAAAAGAGCATGAAATATTTCTTGTTGGGTAGACTTTTTTGAGAGCTTTATATGGCACTTTACCCAAATCCCCAAGAATAAAGAGAATTTTGGTTTGAAGTGAAGTAGTGTAGCAACAAAAAAAAAAAGCTAGTCCTCAAGAATCCAAATCCTCCATTGCACAAATATTTAAGGATTGGTTGAAATGGCTAGATTTCTAGATTCTTAGCTTCATAAAATGGTTAATGCTAGGTAAACATGGTAGGTAAATGTGGTATGATACGCGGCATAGGAAGTTGATGTGACAAGAGAATGTATGAAATTATGATTCTAGGGTCAGTTTCTCAGTTTTTGACAACAGGTGGAAAAGATTTCAACGAGTGGATTTGTGTTGATATTTAGAGGAGTAGTAGAAACACCTAAAGCTAATAAATCATCCCCTGCAGAAATATAAAGAAGCCCAAGAATAGCTCCATATTCTTCAAAATTTCCTTCAATGTTGTCAAAGAAAGTAAACAAGAAGTCCATGACTCAATTTCTTTTACTCGACACAGTGAGACAGTGAAAGAGTGATTTTGGATCGAAAAAATTAAACACTCCCTCGCAACATTCATCACTTCTAAAGGGTTTAGTGCGTCTTTGGATTAAACTCTCTTTGATACCATGAAAAATATGGACAATGAAATCAAGGCACAAATTATGATATCAACTGACGAAAAATGCTTTATTAGAGAGAAATATGTACTTGAGTTTGATAGTTAAAAATCTAGAAATCGACTAACCATCACAACTAACTCAATAAAAATAAACAAATAATCCCGTACAGGTAACCATCTAATTAAACTCAATATTAAATTTTAACAATGAAAAACTTAATGCTGAAAAATATGATGGTAATGGAGATGCTAACACCTCTATTTCCTTTTCATAGTATCATAATATAGGTAAATAAATCATCTGTGAGGATCTGAATGATGGATCCTGAAGAAAAATATCTGAATATCATAATGTTAGTATCATTATAGAGGTAACGGAGCCAAATATGTGTATTTGAATGATGGATCTGGAATATAGATCACCAAATATCTTAACATTGTTAAGCTAAGTGGGTTTTGTTCCTTGTTTTAAATTTTTCTTTATAATTATTTTTTCTGCAACTATGGACAACATTTACTGATGATAATTTTGTTCACAAGCTTGAAATTTTGAACACTTCTTTTAAAGTCTTGTTTATAATTAATTTTCTACAACTGTGCATAACATGTATGGATAGTTTTAGTATTCCATGATACTCTTGCTCATACATTTCAAATTCTTAGCACTTTGTCATCAATATTCATCTCTCATGGCATTCAATTACACTTAGTCCTGACCCATCACTGGTGAATTGAATTTCTTCTCATATATAAACACAAATAATTGCATAAGTTGAATTATTACTATTTTGGGACACCCAATTAGTTGAAGCAGAGCATTGCAGTTACATAGTCTTGCTGTGCGGATTGATTAGAAATGCATCTTAACTATTTTTCTATTATTATAGAATATGTGTGGTGTTGTTCTAATGCACTTTATAGAGGGATTTTTTTATGTTTATTTGTATTTTATGTTCGTATTTTAATTATATTTTGATATTTATAGAATTTATGTGACCTAGTCTAACCAGGTCACATTTGTCTAGAAAAAATATTTCGCAGGATTTTGAAAAAAATCCAACAAATGTTTTTGGAAATTTCATTTACAACTTTCAAGTTTCAGGATTTTGGGTTCTCTATAGGTTCTTGGTGGTGGTTCTGTAATGATTCAAACACTCATTGGATTAGAATTATTGAAGACACAAATCATAGTATTTCGGTGAGAATTTTATTATCAAAGCAAAATTGTAGCCTTGGTAAAGAGCTCGCATTATAAATTTTATTTATATACTTTTTATATAATTAAAATATTGATTTTAAAGAGTTTTAACATTTTTATGAATAAAAATTGATTTTGTGTGCACTCTCCTTCTTAGATAGTTATTTGTTTCTACTGTATTTTTCTTAATAAGGATTATTTATTTTTTGGATTATTTATATATTAATATTTGAATTAATAATGCAAAGTAGTGTGAAAATATGTGAGTATTATAAAATGGTATGTAAGTGTGTATTTTTGTTTTATTTATTTATTTTAGTTTTGTTTATATATATAATATTTTTGTTTTTTTCTATGTCCTCTGCTTTAAACTAAGTTGCTCTATTCGTATCACCTGAGATATAAGATATAAACGTCTAATCATAAAAAAGCCCCATGGTATAGAGTGACAGTGACGTAGTAAGATAAAAGACCCCTAACCCAGTTTGTAATAAATGAATAAACCATCAATACCCTCCCGGCCCAATTTATACAAATAAATAAATCATTAATAGGGTGTTGTGAGTAAAATTGCCAACATCTTTAATAGTCTGATGAATTTCGTATTATTACAGAATGTTTTGTTTTTTAACAATTAAATGCTTTTCATTTTTAACATTTACTTTCTTTATAAATATGAGTCAATTGTTTGAATTTTCCATGTAATTGGATTATATTTGTGTTATATAAAAATATCTATAAATTTTGAAAAGAGATTTATGATAAATTTTGGTTCATATAATTTTATTCTAATTTATTTTAATAAAAAATTTGTAATATATAAGAAATTTTTTTTAATAAAAAATTGTAATATATAATATTTTTTTTTAATAAAAAATTGTAATATTAATTTTAATTTTAATTTTAAATAACAATTTTCATTAAATTGAAAAACAAAAATAATCAATCGGAAAAAGAAAAAAAAACAACAACAGCAACTCCTAACACATTCCATTGAAAATTTATCTTCACAGGCTAAAAAAAATAAAATTCACAAAGTGTTTGCAATAGATTTATCCGTAGTGAAAATGCATACTTACAGGGCAAAAATGAATTTCACAAAGTATTTTTATCGGTTAGTGTCGTCTTAGCAAGTGAAAATGTTAAAAATTACTCCACCAAAACTTCTTGTTACTAGAAGACATGGCAACAACTAGGAAAACCGAAATTATTGCATCTTGTAAAGTAATAGAAGCTAAAAGCGCGTGTGAAGGGACCGGCCATGGCCATGGCCAGGGAAAAGAAAAGGTTGACCAATTATTATAATTATAGCTCTCTATTATTTGAAAGGTGATTCAACTTAGGCAGCCGTAATCCATTAAAAAAAGTGGAAGAGGGCCTGCATCTTTTTCAGTGAGAGTGGAGATATATATTTCATTAAACTTAAACAAAACGTGGTTGAATTTGGGTTTGACAGAATCCAAAAAATGGAAGAGGGCCTTCACCTTTATCACTCAGAATGGAGAGACTCGTATTGATAATGCCATGTATTTTATATGAATTGTAATCTAAGTATTCTAATTCCTCTGCAGCAGGCAAACAAGAGTAGTTGGAACAATGAATAGATAAAATTCCAAAGGCGCTTTACATATATATCTGCGCTGAATTTTAGAAACCTATGTTTGTGAATTAACCTATGGATCGGACAAAAATGATGAATGGATGTAGATATCATTCTGAAAAAGAGGTGGAAGCAATATTAAAGGAAATTTTGTGGGTGGGTAAAAACCTGAATGCAGTTTCCAGAACGATCCATCCAAACGATCCAAGTTACACATACACTGGAAATTCCGCATAACAATACACACTGTTGTTTTGTTTTGTTTTTTTATTTCCTGAAATTAACCCGCTGTGTATATCTTCTGTGGCTCCCAATGCTCGTGTCAATGGTTCTTTCACGTTTGTTCATGCACAGCCTTCTCGCGTTGTCCATGTTCTCAAAGCCACTGTTAGTTTTAATTTAGATTTTTAATATTTTGTCTTGAAACTTGTGGTTAATGTACTGAAATGTTTTCACATATATCTCGACTCTAAATGTGTAAAATAACCTCGAAAACTGAGTTTAAGCTGAACAACGAAATAATGTAGATTTTGTTATGACATATTTTAGTTTTAAAACCTATATTTATGCTACCCGTGTTTTTAAAATCCTCCTCTTTCTTTCTTGGAAGGACTTCTTTCCTTCTTATATTTTAATTTCAAATCCATGAGAAAAGAAGAGGGTGCAGATTTTCAATCCTTTCAAATTGAATTCTAAACATATATTTAGGCGCTTTAACGAGCTTTACATTTAGGCTCAAGCAACTCCACGGGCCTTTCATTCCTTTCAAATTGAATTCTAAACATATGTTTAGGGGCTTTAACGAGATTTACATTTAGACTCGAGCAACTCCATTAAAGAGATTTATTGGATTTGTTATTTGGCCTAGACTTTTTCTCTCAGTTCAATCAGACTTGTTAAGATTAAGACTTTAAGGAGAGCAAGAACTACCAACTTCATGCTTCATTATCCCGCCACCAATCCTATCCTATAGTCCATGACATACATAAGGTAACCATACTTTGTGATAGTGAATTTAAGTTGTGCTCCAGAATACGCAAAAGAATGTAAAGTATGTTAAGATGTATTGCATTATTTCAGAAGAATGTAAAGTGTGTAGTGATTTTCTTTAATATGGATTTTTTCAGCAATTATCATAGATTACATGGTTTTAAGTAAAACTGCAAATTTAATTTTATTTTAATAATTTGAGTTATTAATAGATATTTGAATCTCGTATTTTAAGACGCATAGTTTTTTTTTTTAAAGAATCAATGTATCAATTAATACATCTAGTCACTTTAACTCATAAATTTTATGATGTTAAAATTTTAATTTCATATGAGTTAAATTAATGTCATGGGTGGAAAATGTATCTGGATGTGTTGTGCAATGTACTTTTTCTAATATTAAGGTCATTTGTACTTTATAAAGTGATTTTATGGGTAAAATGCTAAGTGTACTTTTATAATATTAAAGTGAGGCAAAAAATCACTTTATGAGAAAAATTAGAAAAGGTGCACAACTTGAAAAATGTACTAGGATACTTTTAAGTGATGGGGCCAATGTATGAGGGGGGTTCATTGGGGAGAAATGACCTCAATGACACATCTTAAGATTTCAAGGTGTAATCTCAACCATTGGATCCTACATTTAGGGGTTGAGTATTATCCAAGGAGACAAAAGAGGGAAAAGGGAAATCATTTTTCACTTCACACTTGAGAGAGAGCATAAGGAGAAGAGAAAATTCATGGAGGAGGAGAGGTTGCAATAGTGATAACGAGGAACAAATTCGAAGGAGAAGGAGGTCATACAGTAACAAGAAAATTGAGGAGAACAACAACTACAATTCAACACAAATTTTGAGGCAAGGAGGAACGAATTTGGAGGAGATGTGGCACAAAATTTGAGGAGTAGAAAACTTGAATTTCGAGGAAGAAATTGTTGTTGGTAGGTGAGAAATTTGAGGCACAAATTTAAGGACATCATATACAAGAAACAAGAAAATATAGGAGGGTTTCTGCAAGTATCATGCATGATCAAAGTTTACCTTTATTCTTGTGGGAGAAGGTGTGTAACATTGATTTTTGGGAGCCTTAGATACTGACATGTCCCTCAGCAGAAGAGGATGAAGTTGGAACTCAGTACAGAGAGTGGTATCCTATTGGGTTAGAATGAGACCAAAAAATCATACCGTATATATCTTCCTACACATAGGAAGATTATCCTGAGGTGAGATGTGAAATGTGAGGAGGAGAGGGCTTTGAGGAGGTCTCGAGGGGTTGATCAGGCAAAGTACCAAGCTCCTCAGTCGGGGCCCACATTAAAAGTTACAGGAGAATCTAGTGGTGCATCGGGATCAAGAGGTTCACGTTCTTCAAGGTTTACAATTTCTCAGATAATAGATCTCGAGGTTCAGGTTCATGAGGCACAATATCTTACAGTTTAGGATCTCCATTCGTTATATCATATCCTTCCACACTTGGAGGAGAGGTGCTAGTTGAGGATTTTCACATACAACCATAGGAGAGTACTTTAAGGAAGAGGAAGCCAATATGGCTTTGGGAGACTTGAAGAGACTACTGGAGGGAAGAGGAAGCCAAGATGGCTTCGAGAGACTTGAAGGAGGCTCAGGAGGAAGTGGGGAGACCCAAATGACCAGTGAGGAAGAAAAGAAAACCAAATAGTTTGGGTGGCTTTATGGCAAACTTTATGGAGATAGAGCCAACTAGTTTTGAGGAGGTCACAATTCGACAAGACTACAGGGACGCCATGGCGAAATATGTCTCTATCATGAAGAATGATGTTTGGGAGGCAGTGCCATGTTCTGGTGGGAAGTCAGTGGTGACTTCCAGGTGGCTCTACAAGGTCAAACATGCTGCAGATGGAAGTGTGGAGAAGATAAAAGGTCAATTTGTGGCACGTGGGTTCTCATGGGTAGAAGGAGTTGACTATGAGGAAATATTTGCATTGGTTACTCGTTATACTTCCATTAGATCAATGATATTTGTGACAGATAAGATGGTATGGAGGATTCACCAAATGGATGTGAAGACTTCATTTCTTAATGGTGTTAAATAGGAGGAGGTGTACATTGAGTAGCTTGAGGGCATTAAGTTGCATGGGAGGGATTCTCATGTATGTATGCTAATGAAACCCTTGTATGGAATGAATCACGCACCGAGGGTTTGGTATGAGAGGATAGACACCTACATGTAGGATATGGGTTTCCAAAAGAGTGATGCAGATCCAAACCTATACCTTATCATGGTAAGTCTATCCACTCATTCTAGTTTTGTATGTGTATGAATTGTTTATTACATGGGAGGAGATACTCATCCATCACTGCAAGATATCAATTGCTTCATAGTTTGATATGACTGATATAGGGTTTATGCATTATTTTCTAGGGTTGGAGCTTTGGTAGGAGGATTGACATATATTCATGGGCTAGTGTAGGTATGCCAGAGATAGATTCAGGATATTTTGTATGGATGGTTGTAGGCATATGGATACTCCTATTATCACCAACCGGAAGAAGTTGCATGCATCTGATTTCAGGTTGGTGAACCACAGTTTGTATCAATAGGTGATTAATTAATTGAAGTATCTTTTCAACACTTGGCCAGATATGTATTTTGAAGTCAACACATTATGCCAATTTATGATGGATCCCAAGAGAGTACAATATGAAGCTATAAAAAATGTGTTTAAGTACTAACAAACAAAGTGGATCATGGCCTAGAATATGTCAGGTGTGATAGAGTTAGATTTATTTGTTGCAGAAAATCATATTGGGTTGGAAGTGTGAATGAATGGAAGAGTAAATTTGAATTTTGTTTCTTGTTGGGCTCAGTAGTTGTGTCATGGTTATGGAGGAAACACAGGTTAGTGGAATTTAGTAGCGTAGAGGAAAAGTATATTTAAAATAGTCAGATGGGGGTGCGAGGCATCATGGCTTGGAAATATGATTCGTGGTCTATTTGGTAATATGATGTAATCAAAGAATATTTCATGACTGATCAAAGAATATAGATATCATATACAAATTCATCAAAAACTAGCTTTAAGTAGGGGCAGTGAAGCATGAGTATATACCCACTGATGAATAGGTAGAAAACATTATCACCTATTCTTTTCCAAGAGGAAAGCATATTTTCTTTACAGACAGGATAGGAGTGTTGAGCAACAACTTCCTTGGTACAATGGAGTGTTGAAAATAGTATCAAGGAGAGGTGTTACTAGGCTTTTACCCATTCTATCCTAGTCAGCACATTAATGGCTTTTTTCTGAATGGAATTTATGAGTTTAATTAATTTCATGGGCGGAAAAGGTATTTAGAAGTGTCGTACCATGTATTCTTTCTAATACTAAATTCACTTCTACTTTATAAAGCAACTTTATGTGTAAAGTACTAAGTTTACCTTACTAATATTAAATTGAAGTGAAAAATCACTTTATCAGAAAAATTAGAAAAGGTACACAAATTGAAAATGATGCTAGGATACTTTTAAGTGATGGGACCAATTTATGAGAGGGGTCATTTCGAAGAAATTATCTCATCCACACATCTTGATATTTAAGGATGAAATATCACCCATTGGATCTTAGGTTTAGGGATTCAATATTTTCCAAGGTGACAATAGGGGGAAAAGGGAAATCATTATTCACTCGAAACTTGAGATAGAGAATGAGGATAAGAGAAAATTCATGGAGGAGGAGAGATTGTAGCAATGAGAAGGGGGAATGAATTGCAAGGAGGAGATCATATAGTAGAACGAAAATCAAGGGGAATAATATCTACAATTCAAGAAAAAATCGAGGCAAGGATGCATGAATTTTGAGGATATGTGGCATAAAATCCGAGGAGAAGACAAATCAAATTTAGAGGAATAAAATGTTGCTATGAGGCCTGAAATTTAAGGCACAAATTTCAATGAAATAGCTACAGGAAGATCAAAAATAAAGGAGGTTTTTTGGAGTTATTAGGAATGATTTTTGATGAGTTACAATCATCCGTCAACACAAAATTAGAAGCACCTTCCAACACATATTTCGAGGTATATTCTAGGCACATTTCTTGATCAGATGGGTAAAGATAATTATCTAAATCTATGGGCATGTAATTTTGTGGAAATCTAAGAATTTCAGTGGGCAAAAATTTTCAAAATGAGTGCAGTGAATGGTACAAAAAAAAAGTGATATAAGTACTATGTTTTATGTACTCATTTAAATTTTCTAAAGAAATAAAATCCTCCTTTGAAGACTGTTTTTAGTAAGAGGCTCTGGGGTTTTTCCTGGGTCACATTGACCAAAAACTAATGTCTCAAATGTGTTCAATGCTTGCATAATTTTTTCATTAGTTATGAGTTGTTAGGAAAGTGAAAAAGTAGTATAAAAACACTTTATGTCTATAATTAATGCATTCCAAAATTTATATCGGCATGAAAAAATATGTGGGTTTCAACTAAACAATTACATGAAAACTTGTAAATTTGGTTAAGGGTGTAGATCATTTTATTTTCAAGAGTCTTAACGATACCTCCATCAACTTATCACTTAGGTATTTCAACCTCATGAGTAAGCTCCACAAGCTATTTTCAAAAAACAACGACCATCCACTTTTGCTAGCAAGGGCTAAATTGAACTGCTCCATATTTCCCAAGCCCCAACCTCAAAATGTTTAAGTTTAAAGAACCAAAACCTATGGAAAATTCTGTATGGATAAGATAATTCCTAGATATGCTCAAATATATTCCAAGCACATGCTACCTTAATTAAACTATTTATATTATAAAATATGATTTATATATAGGCAATTTGCAACATACAAAATTTATGACAACACTATTGAAAACATCCCACCATTAGGATTAATCAATGAATAATCAAAGGGTATTTAATAATTACATAAGGGAAGAAAATATAACAACATATTTTCAATGGAAAAAAAAGGAAAAAATGACTACTAAACCCTAGATTTAAGCCCTAAAATTATGGCTGAAAAATGCATAAAAATATTATTTTCCCATTTTCAATTTAAGATATGCATATCCATACCCAAGGGCTATGACGTATAAGGTATTTTATCCTACTTAATACATATTTCATTGTAAAATCACCCTAGTTTGCCACGAAAAGAAGAAAGTCATTAGAATTTTTAAAAGATTGATACACAAAGGCTAGTGCCTTATCAATCTTTTATATATGGAGTCAAGAAAAAAGGTAAGGTCAAAAGTGAAACATCTTGGTTGGAGTATGAGAGGGAAATTTTCATTAGAAAACCTATATATTTTCAATTAATTTGAGATTTAAGGGCAAGGGTTGCTATTCTAAATTTCCTTGATAGATCTAGGTGACATATCTTGCAAAGGAGATTTTATATCCACAAAATATCCAACATATCGTGAAAAAATAATAGAAATCCAAATTCTACAACATTGCAAAATGTAAAAAATAATCATAATAAAATAACAAAATTAGCTATAAAATTACTTCATCAATCGAAGGAAATATCCCTCCAAGCAATTTTATCCTCCCCAAGCCAATTCACTATCCTTTAGTGATCCATTGCATCCAAGAGACAAGAAAAACTATCGTGCACTCTCTCCCAAGAGAAATAATGATCATGTGTTACAATGATCCTCCCAAATCGACTTCCCTCTATCTATCCAAGGGAAACTAAGTCAATTTAGGGAAAAATTAGACTAAAATCCCTAAAAATAACATTTTAAGTGTAGAAATTATATAACTAATGCGTTATACATCCGAGATTCTCCCGATCACACACTATTTGACTTCATGCACAATACATAATCTCTTCTACTATTTATCATTACTTGCGGAAATTAAATCAATTGCATGCACACATTAAAACCATAAAAATTCACACATATGAACACAGTAATTTATGGGAAAGATTAAAGCTGAAAACCCCCAACTATCTGCATATTATATTTCATAGAGATCATGTAAAAATCATAATACAAAGCTTATCACAAGCTCTCAGTATCTCCAAATCGCTACACACTAATCAGGCCCTGATCTTGCAAATCCATGCACCGATCTTTGCCAGCCTTTAGCCTGCCTCTACTGCGCAATCACTGCTGAATAATGGCTCATAATGAACTCGAATCCATCCTATATTGACCACGCAATCCTCATTGGCATCTCCAACCACTGTGTGTTGCAAATCATGCAACACTATAGTCACAACTAATAGTCACACTGCTCTTTCACCTACCTCTTCACTAGTCTCCACTGAAACTGTCCATGCACTGTATTTAACTGATGTATTCTTTAGTTGATTAATGAGTTAATAATATAGTGAATTAATTAATAATTAATTCACACCACTCTCACTAGTGTATCAATCAGCTAGACTAGATACAACTAGCTCAACTATGTTTAACTCAGTTAAACTGAACACAACTCCATCAACTAGCTCAATAACTCCACCAAAATCTGTCACATGAGTTCTAACCGAAGTATCCATGCAATAGCTCCACTTAACCCTCAGGAATAGCGTAAGTCCTTCTGTCAGCTCCTGTGCCACATCTGTGCACTTAACTGAAGTGCTACAAGAGAATAAGATAATGTTTAGAGTCCAAATATTATTAAGAGCTAATAATTATTCGACATATCTATTTTTAGACTGGCAATCTAAAAATAGATTCTGCCCAATATGTCTAAAAATAGAATTCCATCTATTTTTCCAACTTGACCAACCATCCACAAATAGCATCCTGCAACTCATAGAATATGATCGACATGTCTAAAAATAGACTTTGCGACAAAAATCACCTATGTGGGCCCCACCTAGTTTAGGTGATCACTTTCCAACTAGGATCAGAATGATGTTTCATGATGCCTTCAATTATTTATTGTTGTACATTCAAACACCTTTCCTAAATTAAGGGATTTTATCTTTAATACATAACCCATGCATTCATTTCCTGCCCTACAACCTTACAAGCACCATGCAACTCCATGCATCCGTTTCCGCAACCCTCTGAAACCGAATAGGTTCCAAAAAATCTATCAAGAGAATGAATCTATCAAAGTGTTTGACCTCTATCGGCTATCACAATCCACATGTCTTCAGGAACCACTGTGTTGTTGAACTCTGCACCCATGCACTCTGCACTTACTGTCAACGATGATCTGCGCTCCAGTATCTGACACTGTCACTTTGATCTTCCTGCATCAATCCAAATGATCATGCTACTGCTGCTCTGTGGGCACCTTGTAGCCGGGTTTAGTTCATGATATCCACACCATCTCATGAATCCTACCTAGAAATATCCTCTTGGGATTGCTCATGCATGTCGCCCCACCTCTCACCTGGTGGTATAGCTGCATGCACTCCCTCTACCCATCTGGCATGAAATTTCTCTGCATGAGTGGCTGCTCCCACTCCATGATCCTCATCTTGTGGATGCTCCACATCCCTAGGTTCACTCTTACCTGTATGCAAAACTTTCTCCCTCTCAAGCATCAATTTCATGTCTTTCTTGCACTTCCCAACAATAGGAAGCTCCGTAGAAATCCCATCTACTTCAAGTCTGTAGAGATTCTTAGCTCGAATCCCAACCTTCTTGACTTGTCCTTCTTCATCCACACTAACTACTACACTCCCAAGCTCATCCCTGTAGTGGACAAACTTTGTCAAGTATACCGGAATATTGTCATTCTTCTCCATTTTTATTTTCCTCAGTTTATCCTTGAGCGCCAACTTCCTCTGGTCGCTCTTGCTTTGGAACAAATCTGTCAAAGCTTTCCACATCAAGAATGGAGAAGCTTTACCATGAAGGCTGGACACTATGTGATCCTTCACACCTTCCAAAAGAATCCTTCGACACTTTTCTATCTTCTTTTGCCATTCGTCAAGTACGGTAGCATCGCTAGAAGCAGGTTTTGGAATTTCTGCATCTATGAACTCCTTCAACCCATTGTCATCTAGCACCGCCTCCATCCTATCCTTCCATGCAATATAATTCGAGTTGCCCTCAAGGGCATACTCCAATCGCAATCCATTGAAAGACATCTCAACTTTGACACCAAGAAAACAGTGCTGCAAATTCGAATTCCACCAGCTCAAAACTCAACTGCTTCAATGTTTTGCAATTGCTTCAATGATCAATATCGCTATAATACCATGTAAAAATTATATATGTAATATATGACCACGAAACATATCATGCAAGTAAATTTAATCA
Source organism: Pinus albicaulis (assembly GCA_034641835.2). Lineage (NCBI taxonomy): Eukaryota > Viridiplantae > Streptophyta > Pinopsida > Pinales > Pinaceae > Pinus > Pinus albicaulis. The sequence continues at coordinate 216,376 of JAXQQM020060627.1, forward strand.
ACAATTGCAAAACACATGAGCTAAATAAAACACATAACAATGTTCATGTTTATCGGAAATCTTGAGGTTATTAGCCGAAAACCCTAACTATATATTATGTGACATGGATCATATGACAATCTCATACAAACATAAAATCTTATCACAAGCCCTAGATAACAGCCATACACTAATCAGTGACCAATTTTGCACACCCGCTACCTATTTCATCAAGCAAGCAAGAATCAAAGCTGGACATGGCGGGACCAATTCAATGTAATCCCACTCTCATTGAATGCGTTTGTATCATTGGCAACTCCAATGTATAGATAGATGCAATATATACATTGGAGTTGCCAATGATACGAATGCAGTCAATGAGAGTGGGATTACGTTGAATTGGTCCTTGTAATAAGCTTGGATTGCGCAGTGGAGGCACGCTAGCAGGTGGCAAAGATCGGTGCATGGATTTGCAAGATTGGTCCTGATTAGTGTATGACGATTGTACTATACTAAGAGCTTGTGATAAGCTCTGTATGTTTGTATGAGATTGTCATATGATCTCCATGTTACATAATATGTAGTTGGGGTTTTCAGCTTCAGGCTTTCCTGGTAAATAACTGTGTTATGTGTGTTTTTATTGCTTCATGTGTTTTGAAATTTTTGTTTAAATTTCTGCAAGAATTATAGTGGAAGGATTCTGTATTTTGCAAGAAGTTAAATATTGTGAGATCAGGAGAGTCTGGATATATACATGCATATTGTATATAATTTCTACACTAAGTGTTTACGAGTTAATTATGTCATAATAAAATATAAAATAAGAAAACACAATAAAATTTCTTCTTTTAGGCCACATAAGAAAAAAATGTCCTCCAAGGATGACATCATATTTCTATGTTGAGGATCTCCATAAAAAGTGTTCCAAGAATGGATCAAAATATTTCTCCTCACTCCAAACCATCTCCTCATCAAAAAATGTACAACCAAGTAAAATCCTCCTCCTCATTAAGTTATCATCAATCAAAACCCACGTCATCACTCTAGTTTTGATGAGGGTGATGTCCCAAGCTTAGGGAATGATGTCATCGTCTAAAAATATGTACCATTCCTTGAAAAAGGATCTGAATTCATCATCATCATCATCATAAAAGCGGTCCAAGAATAGGGTAATGTCCATCTATAAGGTTCAATGCTAGCTTAGGGTGTGTTATCACTAGTGAACACCCCATTTGTAGCCAACATCTTGGCCTTAATGATGATTTCATAAGGCTTTGGCGGGAGAAAAAGTGATAATAATCAATTTGGATCCATCCAAAGGTAAATAATCATCTCTAAATGTTAAACATTATGGCTATGATTCCTTAAAATGTCATGAAGTGTATTTATATGTTGGTCTATAAACTGTCGTGGATATTCCACTAGACAATTTGTCACCATATATTTGATAAAAAATACTGAAATCTGAAATATATACAATGAGGGTTTATTTTGCTTAGTTTTATGGATTTATTAGTTACTATTTTTGTGCGTAATAGTAATTTGCAAAAAATAGAGAACAATGAAATACAAGCACACACCAATCATAGTGAATACAAAGATATGACTTGGAAAATCATTTTGGGAGAAAAATAAATAGGAAGGCAAGGTTTATATGTTCAATGGAAAAGATAAAATACAAAGTAGTAGGCACTTTGTATAGAGTCACTTCAGACTTATTTTCTATGGGTTGTTAGAGAAGACATTCCCCCTATGTTTTTCTCTCTCTCTATCCACTCTGAGCTACTGTACTCTACTACTCAACAAAAATGCATTGGAATATAATGGAACCCATTTTCCTCCTATCGACATCCATTAGAACAGATGAAATCCAGTTTAGGCCATAACTTCATCAAAATACATGGGAAATCTGCCTATACTCGGAAAGGAAGGTGGGAATTTTTTTCAATTGAAAAATAAATATTTCATGAGCCTCAAACATGATTTCATGCATATGGGTTGAGTGTTGAGTTATTGAACTCAAATAAGAAGAAATATTTAGTTAGTGTGAGGATGAATGCAAATCCCACACACGAATATGGTGTTGAACGAACAACTTAGGAAGCACCCTTTCATTGAATTAATTCAATATGGAGCCCACTATTAAATGGATTATATCCTTGAAACAAAGTTTTTAGGAGAATTGAATCTCCATCATCTATATTGATCAAATAATGACGTATATATTCCCTTAGGAATTTTATATTTAAACATAAGAACATAAAAGGATAATTCTATAAAATTGTGTAATTACTCAACCAGCCTAAGAATCAAAATCTCTGAAGTTATAACTCTTCTTTCTCTAATTAGGTTTTTAATGATCACCCAATTCACGATAATATTTATCTTCACTATGCGAAAATATCAATAATTATTGTAGTAATAAATATTGTATTTTTCTAATTTATGAATATACTAAATTTACTTCTATTTCTTCGCTTTATGAATTTAATTACTCTTATTTCCACATTAAATTTATATTTTTCAATTTATTTTCACTTCAAAGTGTTTCCCAATGTATCCTTTTCATTTTGAGAATATATTTGTAACATATATCCTTTGTGTTCCTTTCCAATTTTAAATCACTTAAAAGTTTTGATCATATATTTTCAATATATTTGTCTTTTATTGTAAGTTTTATAACTATGGGAAAATATTATCACTAAATAAAGATGCAAAACCAAAGATATTTTGATAAATATTTTAATGTTGCACATAGATTTTATTATGTTAATTATATATCATTGTATATGATAGAGAATGGAAAATTTGATTTTCTAGTCTTGCCACGTCCATTGGTGATTGTCAAAGGTACTCACAACAAACAGCAAATTCTCATGTGAGTTGATTGAATTGTCCTATTGGATTCATGTTAAATGTAATATTTCATCCCCGTGTTTTGTGGTTATTTTGATTATATCCCCTAAATAAATGAACAAGTATTGTGTTTGAAATTTTTGGTATCCATTTACTCGGGTGGAATGAGTGGATTTTATTCCATTCTCAAGGAATTTCAGTTGTCTCTTGGGCTTTGATTCTATTTTTACAAGGAGTAAGAGAAAACACTTGTTCAGTATATCCACGGGCACTATAGAGTAGGAATTTGTAGTATTTTCCATTGGCTAATCCCTCAAGAAATCCATGGCTATTTTTTTTGTGTTCTAGAAGGCAGGTATAATGGTGTATACAATCCCAATAGGGAGGCCCTTTGATCCAGATTTATTCAGGAACACAATAGAATACAGAAATTACCATAAACATAGAGAGGGAGCAGAAATAATGCTTCATTTCATTAATATCAAATAACATAAATGTGCTTACAGACATAATGGAAATAAAATAGCTAGGGTGCTGGCAGAGAATCTCTAAGAAGAGATGTGGCAACTACGGACCTCTGAATTGTGTTACAATGAGGCTCGAGGGCCTATTTATTATTGATAAACAATGGATAACTCTAAACGTCCAAAAACTTAACCCTAGGAGATGAAGGGCCAAAACTATGGGCCCCTTTTGGGTAAATTGGTGTTTCAACTTCTTAGAGACGTAACTTTGGCATGCGATCTATGTTTGACGTGTATCAGACCTCATTAGAAAGATCTATCTGAGGAGTAAAACTTTCGATGTGAAAAAAATTGGTCCATGGACCCATGTTGCTCTAGGTTTTCCCAAAAACCGTCATTTAGGGCCTCAAAATGGCTAGGGAAGTTCAAGACCCGTAAAACTTCTAAAAATAGTAAGTTGTTCTGCAACTTAACTAAACGAATTGATTGTGGGGGTTGAAATGGTATAGTTGGGTGGCCAAAAATATCCACCTAGATCATTAAGGCCCCAAAATAGCTCTGGGAGTACAGGGCCCGAAAACTTGCTAAAAATAGTAAGTTGCGATGAATGTGAAAAGCTGCAAAAATTGATGGTGTGGATCCAAATGGAATAGGTGGGTGGCCACCAATATCCACCTGGATTATTCCCCCCTCCTTAAGAGGCAATGGTCCCCATTATGTTGAGATCCTCCATGAGATGATGCATGTTCTGTTATTGAAGATGTCATGGACCTGTGGGAAAACATGATGGATGCAATTAGTAAATATGTTTTCTTTGTCAGCCTCAGATAGTACATGTGTGGATTTTGTCTCTGTAGTTGCATGAGGTATGGCAACATCAGGAAGCGGTATGTCAAAGGTCAGATCAATGGAGTGCTTGTCTTGACAGTGTAGAGGAACCTCTATGGCCACCCACCTATTCCATTTGGACCCGCACCATCAATTCTTGTAGCTTTTCACATTCAACAGAACTTACTATTTTTAGCAGGTTTTCTCTCTCGGAGCTATTTTGGGGCCTTAATGACCCAGGTGGATATTGGTGGCCACCCACCTATTCCATTTGAACCCCCATCATCACTTATTTCTATTTTTAAGTTGTAGCAGGAATTACTATTTTTAGCAGTTTTTCGGGTCCTAAACTTTCGAAGCTGTTTTGAGGCCCTAAACGACATTTTTTGGGAAACTTGGGAGCAACAAAAGTTTATGGAATGATTTTTCTCACATCAAAAGTTGTACTCCTTGGATATGTCTTTATCAAGAGGTATGATACGTGTCAAACTAGGATCGTATGTCGAAGTTACGTCCCCGGGAAGTTGAAACACTAATGTACCCAAACATGGCCCATAGTTTTGGTGATTCATCTCCTAGGGTTAGGTTTTTAGACGTTTAGAGTTCTCCAGTGTTTCTCAATAGTAAATAGACCCTTGAACCTCATTGTAACACACTTAAGAGGCCTGTAGGTACCACATCTCTTCTCAAATATTCGCTAATAGTACCTTAGTTATTTTATTTCCTTTATGTCTGTAAGCACATTTATGTTATTTGATATTAATGAAATGAAGCATTATTTCCATTGCAACTCTATGTTTATGTTTATTTCAGTACTCTATTGCGTTCTTGCATAAATCTGGATCAGTGGTATCGGAGCGGTCTGCTCTTTCTTTGTTTTCCTTTACATGTCCCCAACGCGGTTAGGGTATAAGGAGTTAGGGCTCGATCTAGTTGAACCCTTGTGAGATCAGCCTCGCAAACCCCGACAACCTCCCATGGGGAAAGAAACGAAAGACGAGGGAGTAGGGGATCCTATCAAGATATTACTCGAAGAGGCCCTCGACAAACAAAATAATGCAAAAGAATACATAAATAACCATAAACATAGAGAGGTAGCAGAAATAATGCTTCATTTCATTACTATCAAATAACATAAATGTGCTTATAGAAATAATGGAAATAAAATAGCTAGGGTGTTGGTAGAAAATATCTAAGAAGAGATGTGGTGGCTACAAACCTATGAACTATGTTACAATGAGGCTCGAGGGCCTATTTATTATTAAGAAACAATGGGGCACTCTAAACGTCCAAAAACCTAACCCTGGGAGATGAACCACCAAAACTATGGGCCCCGTTTGGGTAAATTGGTGTTTCAACTTCCCGAGGACATAATTTCGGCATACGATCTTCGTTTTATGCATATCATACCTCATTAGAAAGACCTATCTCGGTTTTCCCAAAAAAACATCGTTTAGGGCCTCAAAACGGCTCCGGAAGTTCAAGACCTGAAAAACTGCTAAAAATAGTAAGTTATGTTGCAACTTAAAAACTGAACGAATATATGGTTGGGGTTCATATGGAATAGGTGGGTGGCCACCAATATTCATGTAGATCATTAAGGCCCAAAAGGGCTACGGGAGTGTAGGACCCGAAAACTTGCTAAAAATAGTAAGTTGTGCTGAATGTGAAAAGCTACAAGAATTGATGGTGCGGGTGCAAATGGAATAGGTGGGTGGCCACTGATATCCACCTGGATCATCCTTGGTTTGCTTATATCACAAAGTGTGCTTTCACTAACATACGTTAGAAAATATTGGTCTATCGTCAAGTCTTTACAAAATTCTTCCTTTGATGCTTCAACCTCCATGATGCCCCCTTCTCCTTGTTTCGATGTCAAAACCATCAAAATAACTTTTTACTCACATTTACCAACCATTTAACTGTTTGGCACGCCTAATGACACAACTTGACATTAAATTTCATTAAAATAATTGAATAGAAAATATGAACATGTATTTCTTCGTCACTTTAATATTGTGGTCTTTGATCTTCCAATCCAAATGATATTCTAGAGAATGGGTATGAATCTCCAATTCAAGTTGTTGTATCAATGATTTTGAAATAAAATTTATCTTAGAAGTGGAATCAACAAAGAGTAGAGAAAACCTAATTTTTTATTTAAATCTTCGGAAGGAAGATTATTTCTCTTTCCCCTTCAAATTTTTCCTTTCCCATATTTTTCCATTTGTTAAGATGATATGTTTTCTTCGTTGTTGGATTTTTCTTTCTCATTGCTAGATGATTTATTTTTCTCGTGGATTGGTATTCTTGCACACACATGATTTATTTTAAATACTTTCAACTTTTTTTTTTTCATATTTAGCTTTTGTTTTTTATTTTTTGGTGGGGCATAAAAAATTTACTACTTCTCTAAATTACATTCAATTTCTTCACCTTCAACTTGAGCAGTCATTGCTTGTTTCACATATTTATTTTTATTTTCTCCATTCCAAGTTCATTCATGATGTATTTCTTGCAATTCTATTTTTTCTTTCTACATACTTGATGTGTTTCAAATTCACTTGCTTGCCATTTTATTTATTTTTCAATTGTAATTTCGAATCCAAAATTTATTTACACGTTTTTCTTATTTTTCATCTCTATACTTTTTCATGGAAACACCATCAAAATTCCTTGGACAATAATTATGGCTAATGACACAATATTGCATTTTTTTCATCAATATACCTAGAAATAATAGAAAATTTGAACGGACGTTTCTTTATCAAATGCATATTGGGGTTTTTGATCAACCAATCAAAGGCGTATGCTTGTGGATAAGCATGAGTCTCCAAGACAAGTTGTTGCACCAATGATTTAGAAATAAATTTTTCTCAAAACTAAGATCAACTAGAGTCGATGATTCAAGTCTTCGAAAAGAAGTGTGTGTCCTTCCTCTTTAATTAATTTTTATTTTCCCTTCATTTTTGAATTTCACGACTAATGTTTTATTAATTAGCAAGTTTTCTTTGGTCATTACTAGCTGATTTATTTTCCTCTTTCAATTTAGGTTTTTTGGGGCTTGTTCATAGGTCTTCTTGCAAATATGTCACTTTATTTTCTGTATCCATAAATTGTTTTTCATGTTTGAAACTTTTTATTTGGAATATGTGGGGTTTATTTTAGGTCCATACATGTAATATTTACATCTCTAAAATTGATTTCAATTTTTTCTTTGTTTTTATTTTTTTGATGGGTATGGGGATTTAGCTTCCAACATGTGTGCCCTTTATATCCATCACTACTACAAGGATCACAATGATGTTTTGAGTCTCTACATTATTGAGAAGCTTGCACTTGTTTTGTATTGTATTTGAAGTACTATCCGTATTTCTATCATTGCTTCAAGTGGTCCTGTGCTTCAAGTGCGTCCCCATCTCATTTAACCACTTTATGTGGGTGAGGTGTTAGAGAGTGTTCTCTACACCCACTAGCTCCTTTATTAATGGCATTAAAAGGACATTGGATACCTTTGTTGAGGAATGGATAATGGTTAAATATTTGTTGGGTGATGGGTTTCATTGCACTATACCTTTATTTTTCAAGAACATTTAAGCCTAGGCATCTTCATTTCCAAGTGATATTTGTAGGTAATAGATGGTTCGGGTGGTAAAGGCTATGGGTGGTAAAGGCTACCTCTTGGTCAACCTAGGTAATAAATGGTCACAAATGGGATGATCCATGATTTCAGAGTGAAATTAAACTATGGGATAAGTGATGGATTGAACTTGATTACTTTGAATTGATTACAAAATTTAATGAACAAAAATGTCTTGTGGTCTCTTAGACACATGTAAACTTTAATGAAAAATCCATATTGAGGTTGAGGGTGGTAAAATTGCTTATACTCATGGTAGATAAATTTCCTTATAGTGGATCCAATTAATATGGAAAACCATAACTTCACTCGGAGCCTGATGAAATCCACATATGGTAGGTGGTGAATATTTTCAATTGGAAAACCAAGAAACTAAAATGGGGAGAAATTTAGCAAGACATATTTTCTTAGGATGGGTGCAAATCTCATACATCCTAAATCACTAAGTCACATGATGATATTTGAGGTAATGGTTGAGCTTATGGTACAATGGAAATGAACATGTTGAATTAATTAAGATGGATGAGAACTTTGGAACCAAATTTTAAGGATCAATCTAGACTGATAAAATGATTGATTGTATTTTTAGTGTAGGCCATATTACCTCTTTTATAATGAAAAAGGTTGAGATATTTAAAAAAAATTAGGCCATAACTAATTCAATAAAATTATGTAATTACTCAACCATCCCTAGGATAACAATATATCTTCTCTCTAATTAAAGTTTCAAAGATCATCCCAATTCACCAAAATAATTAATGTTGTGTTTATATTTATCGAATTTATGAATTGAGTTGTTTCATATTTGAGTACATAGTATCTAACATTGTATTTACATTTCTCAAAATTGTTTTATGAATTTAGTTTTTCATCTTTAATATTTCCATTTTCAGTTTATATTTTTGAGTTGTTTTTTCCTAAAATCATATCCTTTTCATTGGATTGAGATAACTAGAGATAATTTCATATATTGATAATATATGTATGTTCTTTTGGATTTCTTTTCACTTTTAAATCACTTATTATTTTTTAGTTTCTTTGACAATCTGTTAAATATTTTAAGAGTGTATATATATTTTAATATTTGAATTCATATTTTGCTAGATATTTTAATGCTATTATGTTAAATATAAAATGGATTGCAAGATTTAATTTGTATTGGCTCTCTATAATCTAGGTAAAGGAAGGATCAAATATTAGATTATGGAGAGGAGGGAAGGAGAAGCTACATATCTATATAAGTTTTTATCAATGATTTTGGACTTGTTTTTAAGCTCTAAACAATGACTTTGAGAATTGTTCTTTGATCCATCATATTTACAATATAAAATATTAGATTATGGAGAGGATGGAAGAAAAAGCTACATTTTTTATATAAGTTTTGATCAATGGCTTTGGACTTGTTTCTAAGTTATAATCAATGAATTTGAGACTTATTTTTTGATCAATAATGTTTACAATATGACTCCATGTTTTGGACTTGTTTGATCCATCATAGTTACATTATGAATCAATCTATATTATTAACAATCTATATTTTTAGCTTGACCTTAAATTTGTAATCACATTGAGACTTGATTCCATCTATATTGTTACTTTTAAAAAGGATTAAATATGAATAAGTAGTGGTTCCTTGAAATTTTATTACACTACTTTATTTTTGTAAAGGGACATTAAGACATTTGAGTGTGTTTAGTAAGTGTAATCATTTTAATTTTTGAATTATATTACTAAATTCTTTTTATATATATGTCAATTTTGATTATGTCAATTTAGAAATTACAATATTTGATAATAAATTCAAAATTTTAGAATTATATAATAAGTATATTTTTAATTAATAAAATAAATATTTTAATTATCATTATATATGAAATTATATTCAGAGTGGTGAAATTTAATCTTATAAATTGTAATGTAGAAATTATCCTAAAAGGTTCTTTTTTTCGTAAATTTAATAGTTCCTTACCATTTTCTATTTATCAAAAAGAGAGAGCAAGTTGCAACATATATACATTTGGTGGCCTCAAATTGCTGGGAGGAAACTACGTCTATCGGCCACCTTAGAGCATTAAATACCATCCAAAATTAAAATTGTTTATTTCTTCTACTAGCTACGTCTATTTTACAGTTTAAAACAAAGTCTATTTGAAAACATGAAATATAAAATATGTCCGCAAAAATTATAAAAAATTAAAGCATCATATGTTATCCATCTGAAGAGTCAATCGGTGTCGGGTCTTTTGATATTGAGCTCGGCATGTCGACTTGTTGCATCTATTGAAGCTGCCTTTTGATTCTTCCAATGCGAGTTGTGGGATGATACTGTGACACCCTTATATCCTGAATTTCTTTTTTAATTTCCTGTAATATTGAGACCATTTTGCGACTGCCTTTACTTTCTTGTAAGCTTTGCAGTGCTTTAACCATCACACATTTCAAAGTCCAATATGTGTGGATGGATTGATGAAAGAGAGATAGTGCCCTCTTGTATTTCCAAGGTCAGCAACAAAATCCATGTTTTCCTCTTAGACTTCTATGTCTTCTTCCTTGATGTTACTTTCTCTCTCCCATCCTTGGATTACATTACAAATCCGTGGAGGAATTCCTACAAAGTAAACGTTAATGAAATTCTCCATTATCTCTTTCTTTGTCCTTCTACCTTACTTGCTTGGCTCGACCATGTTTTTTGAAAGCTTCTATTTTCCTTTATCCTTGGGCTTTTGCTTTGCTGATTGCCCTTTCACCATTGTTATGATTGGGTTGAGGTGCTCGAGAAGTTTTTGAACTAAACCTACGGATATTTTCATAGGGCCTATAGAAGGTGGGATATTAGAAACAAATAACCCAACAAATTCAATGGTCCCACCCGCAATAATGGTGTAAGCCAAGAAGATATGCGTGCATATCATTTTATAGAGATAGGTAATTGAACCAATGTGACTAAGGACCTTGTTGGTTGACAAACGAAACTGACTAGGTTTACGATTATTACTATAATCCTCCCTATATACCATTCCAAACATAGAATTTACCAACTTGACATGAAGGAAAAAAAAATTAAGATAATGACGGACCCAATTTCTCAAATTGTAGGTTTTGAAATCCTGTCTACCACGGTCATACCGGGCAAAGGTAAGGTGACAGATGCCTTTCAGTTTGTAATCGAATTGGATGCAGGAGATTTCATTAAATTGAGATGGGCTTCCATGACATATCACAGAGGTATGAAGAAGATGAGCCGAGAGACTTTGGATTAGCAGACGCAAAATCCAAATCCTACAGGGTGTTCTGAAACAGGGCTCAATGGCCTTTAGAGGGATAAATAGGTTTTGGTTTTTGAACATGCTACAGGCGAATTCAATACCAAATATTAAATTCATGTTCTTGAGAACATAGTGATAATTTATCCTACCCTTCCCGCAACAACGCTGATGCATGCCTTCTACCCTTCCTATACACATACTAGTGGGTAAATTGACAAGGATAAGAACCAAAGCCATTACATACCACTAAACTTGAGGGCGTGACCCTTGCAGAATTGGTGTTGCATGACCTGTAGAAGTTCCTTCCAATCCTCGACGAATTTTACTACTGGGAAGAATGCGCTGCCATGGAGCCATGCCTTTCCTTAACTTCCTCTTCTGTTGTTTCCCATGTCGCTCTGACATAGTTAGTTGTCATTCCTTTGTTGCCATAATGAACTGGCATGCAAAGGTAAAGTACCATCCAACTGCCTCCCTCTACAGGTTTAATGTATGATGGCAGGATGGGACACGTCGTCACGTGCCTCTAGCTGTCGGCCATCCTCCACTTGTCAAACAGTGTTTGCCACTAGGCACCCCAATCGGGGAGAAAATATCCTAAAAGTTATATAATAGGTTTATTTTTAACTAATAAAATAAAATGATTAAAAATATACTAAAATTAAATTGTAAATATTAAATAGTTTAATATGATGATTATATATTAGAAAATGCATTATTCATTTTTTTTTATTAGGGGAATATTTTAAGAGGAAACTTACTTGAGTGATGTTTGTGTTGATTTTTTCATTTATATTTGTAAATTAGAATAAAAAGTGTATACACTATTATTGTTAGCTTAAATTTTTTTTAAAAAGGTAGAATATTGATTAAAATATACTAAGAAAAAAAAATTATTATTAATTTTAAATGTTTGAAAATGAATATTTAATGATTTTTTTTTTTTTTTAAATTTTTTTTTAAGCAGGTAAGCTTTTCTTTAAGAAGTGTAAAATTTTTGAAATCCATAACTTGATGACATCAATAATTTAGATCTAATCACTGGTAGGAATAATTTCCAAAATAAATGATTTGTGTTCTAGAACATGAAATATCTAGGATAGAGTAAAGTATTATGTGTTGTAGGGATGAGTGCCAAAAATAATAATATGGGAGCGTTTAAAATTTTGATTTAGGCATCGATAGACCATAAAGTTGAACATTGTTGGAAATAAACCACATGGTAACCCAATTCCACTACAAAGTAAACGATTTGAAATAAAATAGAATAGAATAAATATAACTAACCCCTATAATTAATGGTTACAACTGGAAGGTTAAATTTTAAAAAAATATCACCTAATCTTCATAAGCTATTTTGCATGAACTGATAGATAATGAGAATTAGTGATTGTAGTACGCAAAATAATATTGAATAGTGCAAGAGTTCCAATGCTTATTGTGATTATTAATGAATATCATATGTTGAATAATAATATTCATCTCTACCGGAAAGGCCTCATAGGCCCATCCCAATTTCCCAACTGTGCGATCAAGGAGGAAACAACTGAGCATCTCTTCAATGATTGCGTGGTCGCCATGGCCCTTTGGGATAAAGTGGTTCTCCTAAGTAGAAGATCAGAAAAAAATTCTTGGGAACATTATCAACACCATTCGTAACTAGCCCTATACTCATTTTTAATGTTCTATTCTTAATTCTCTCTATATAATTCTCCCAGGGCACATTCTTTGGACAATTTGGAAGGAGCACAACCACAGAATTTTCAAAGATCAATGCACCGCTCCTGAGACTCTATGGAACATGGTTTGTGGCAACCTTTAGGAGACTCTAGCTCTCCAGCGGTGGCTGGATTCGGACATCCCCACTCTCCAAGGGGATTAGATCATCTAGGCCAACTAGAACCTTAGGCTTCATTCCTTTCCCATTCCCGAGCCCCCCTCAAACCAAAAGCCACCTTCTCCCAGTCAATGTTCCCCTCCGCCTACTAGTCTCTTTAAGCTCAACTTCGATGGAGCCTCCAAATGGAACCCAGGGCAAGCCGTATTTGGAGGTATTTTCAAAAATTCTCTTGGTAAAGTGCATCTAGTCTTCTATGGATCTCTAGGATGGGATACAAACAAATTGGTGGAGTTGGAGGGCATGCTCCAGGGGCTCATTCTAGCCAAGGAATTCCACCTTTACCTCTTAATCATAGAAGGAGACTCTCAGATTCTCATTGAAATGGAAAAGCGTCTCCAAGCAAGTTCCTCAGCCACCAAACTCATCAAGAGTTGGTCCCTGGCCACACGGATCAACATGCTCATGCAGAGGGTCCGCATTGATATGGCTATTGAATTCCACCATGTTAAATGTTATGTTAATAAGGTATCGGATCTCCTTGCAAACTTAGGTGTCAAGCACTCCTCACCCATTTGGGTGGGCACTCTATCCTCCACCGATGATGAAGCTCTCATTCAGGGATGCACGCAATTGGTGCACAGTTACTTCCCTCCCCTGGATGCGGGTGCTAGATATCTCGACAGGGCTACATGGGGATGCCATGTCGATCACCACATGACTCGCGCATGTGCCTCGGCCTTGGGATGCCCATTGCCTTAAATTTTCACGTGGGCTGGGTTTTAAAGAACCATGCACCACCCTCCATGCGACGTACTCGGCGAGTCTCATAATAAATCTCCTCTAAAACATGTTTTTTAGCACTCCCCCTATTTATCTAGCTCTCCGGCCTGCTTTGGTCGTTCTCCCTCTGGTTTTCTGGCTTTGGCCCTCCCCTGATTAGGTGAGAGGCTTTTGGGTTGTTGCCTTTGCAACGGTTCCTCAGCTGTCTCGTTTCTCTCCCAAGTCAGCATCGATGCCTCGTCATCACTGAAAACATTGTAGGAGAGCTGGGGGGAGGGGTCTCCCTTCACGTCTTGCTCTGTCCAATACCTTCCCCCAGGACCTGATTCTTCCCGTGGACTGGGCCATGATAGAATTTCCACCCCCTAACTTCGTGACTGCCTCGCCTCCATTGCTGCTCCTTGACCCCTCCGCTCCTCCCTCCTCCTCCCGGTGTAAAAGGCGGGCCCATAAGTCCATCATCCCCATAGAGCCAACCTTCCTCCCTCAAAAGCTTAAAGCTCTCCCAGTGCAACCTGCCTCCAACACTAATTCTGAAGATAGTGATATTGAGCCTGTAGAAGATAAGAATCTTCGAGGACTCCATCATTTGTGCTCCTCCTTGCGGAATGACGACTTCAACTTGAATTCCTCCCTGGACATTCCAGCCACTCTGTAGGATGAAACCATTCAGGACACTCCGGCGGAGCGCCTCAGGCTTCCAGTATCTCCTCACGCACCGCATGATCACTCTGAGCCTGGGATCGATTCTCTGGACTATGGCTACATTGGTTGCATTCTCGAAGAGGCATCTCCCTCTAGCGACAAGCATGCAGGTTCTCCATAGCGTTCTCTCTTCGGTTTTATGCAGTATGATGGTTTTTCATGTTACCTATTTTAGTTCATTCTGATTCATTTTTGCATAGTTTTAAGGCTGGTTTCCCACTAAGGGCAGCTCGTTTTCCTTGGATTATTAGGCTTGGCTTCCCCTCTAGGGGCAGCGTCATTTTTTACAGTAGTTTTTTTACTATTCCCTCTGAAACGGACCTGTCTATTTCTGAGGATGTGCAATGTAACTTATGGTTGATGATATAATAGAATTAGTTTTACTTAGAAAAAAAAAGTAATATTCATCAAATTTTAATTATAAAAGATTAATTTTAATAATACATAACTATTTGTTTTTGTTTTCTAAACCTTATATTTCAAAAATTAAATTAAATGATAGGCTGTTTAGACATTATGCATAAATGAAACAATATATTCATGTAAGAAATAATCATATGTATATCTAATTGTAAATATATAGAAATTTATTTTATTTTTCATATGTAGTAATTAGTTTTTCTTATAAAGATTTGTCAATGTATGGTTAATAAATATTATTCATTGATGTTTTTATTAAATATTTTTTATTAAACTTAATTAATTATTTGTTTTCTAAACTTGAAAAAATATACTATAGAAAATATTTAAGCATTATTCATACTTGAAAGATATTCAAGAAGAAAAGATCATAAAATTTGGTTTTATTTTCACTAGTGAGTAGTTTTCCTTTAAAATAGCTTTCCTTTAAAAGACTTATGGTTAAATTTCTTTTAAAATATTTATCTAGGATTATGGTTGATACATATTTTTCATTAAATTTGTTTTCTAATATTTATTTATCTAATTTTATGGTAAGAATATATTCTTCATTAAAGTTTTTTTAAAATATTTATTTATGTATGTTTGATACATTATTGTTAATTAAAATTATTTATTAATATTTATTTACCTAAATTTATGGTTGGTATATATATTTTATTAAAGTTGCTTTTAAATATTTATTTATATATTGCAAATTATTCCTTAAATAACTATTATTAGCCTTATAATTGTCATTAAAGTTCTTTTTTTTTATCTTTATTATGTGAAAAAAAAAAATCTCATTATTTCCAGATATTAAGCTTTTTTATTAATATATGTACCTTCTATTTATCTAAATTTATGGTTAGTATATATAGTTCATTAAAGTTGATTTAAAATATTTGTTTATATATGGTACAAATTATTCCTTAAATAACTATTATTTAGCCTTATAATTGTCATTAAAGTTGTTTTTTCTTTTTAAATCTCTGTATTTCCATATATTAAGAATTTTTATTAATATATCTACCGATGGAAGGTGGAAACGGTTTGCCCCAAAAACTTTACATTGTTTATATGGGTTTTTAACATATCAACCAGAAAAGAAAAAAATAAAAAAATAAATAAAAATAAAAATAAAAATAAAAATATTATATTGATTTGTGATATGAATGTAGTTTTTCTGTCATATGGTTAAAATTATTAAAATAATAATTTTAATAAATTAATTAAGTTAATAAAATTTACATTATTTTTTATGAAGTTTATTAAAGTTTTACTGTATTATTATTAATATTATGTTATGAAATTTATTAAAAGTTTATCTCATTATTATTTAGATGAATATTTTATGTGAGTGATATTTATAAAATATAAATTGAATTAATATAATCTCAAAATATAAAGGAATCATATATAAAAATAATAATAATAATAATATAATTTAAAAATATTTTTTTATAAAGTCATATATTTAATTAATATAATAACTTGATACACTAAAAATATATAGATATAAATAAAAAAAACAAACTTAATATATAAAAATAAAAAATTACTACTATAAATAATCTTAATATAACACTAATAAAATATACATAATTTTAAAACATTTGAATTTATATCAATATACACAAGGTATAAGTAAATTAATAAATAATACAAATAAATGTCTCAAAATACAAACATACATAACGAAACATTAACTCTTAAATTATTCCCATTATATATAAAAAAAAAAGCATTACCATAGTACTATTCAATATAAAAATCATTATAAAATTTCATTACACATTTTATGTCCCCGTGTGGTATTCAATTCACACATTATTAAAACACCTTTGAACCACAGGACCATAAGGTCTATGCCAATCGATCCTTAATTATTCTTTGTGATAATAACATCTATCCATAGATATGAATACTATGGGGTCTTCGTGGGACATCGTGAAAATTTAGGGTTATAATAATGTATGCGTTGGTTCGCCAAATTCTTGCCGCCTCGGATTTGATGTTGGTTGTTTAATTCAAATGCAAATATTAATTACAGTCGCATTATGGTGATATATCCATTCTGATATGGAGGTTATGAAAATTAATGCGGAGTTCATCTCCGCTCTCCACTTGGTGTTCTTGATGCTTGTCCATGGAGATTTGTCAACTCAACCATTAATAGATAGTATGCGGTTTATCTTCATGATACAGTTGTTATTGTGTAGGATTCTGTTTGCTTTTCGAGGGAAAATCTCCCGTAGTCACTCTAGTTAGCTGAGAGCGAAGAACTAGTCGATGAATTTCTTAGCATTTTCCAGAGCTTGGCACCTCCTTGCGAACTCCGCCTCAAACCCTTAAAGGTATTTCTTCTCCCTATGCATGGCTCCATTGTCCTACTACTTTCTCAGTTTTATTCATTTCACAGCTTTCGTTTTCTGTATAGGTAAAGCTATCCGTCGGCGCTTCTCGCTAAGTATCTATTTTGTTGGTAATATATTTGCAGAGATGTTTAATGCAACAACGATAGCTGGCTGTGGCAGTAGCATGGAGGTTGTGTTTTCTTAGCGAGCTTCAAAGGTGTTATGTAGTTTTCCCTTTTTTTTCACCGCAGAGTTTAGATTTCACCGACGATTCGTCCTTGGTTTAGAGGTTTACGCTTCTGAGTTTTAGTATTTTACAGAGCGACCAGATGGGAGCCTTCTCCCTTTTCAGGTATCACTCATTTTCAACAATTTTTGGGGTTTCAATTTCTTATCTTGTCCATAGCTTCTCTGCAGACAGTAGCTAACATCTCGTCATTGGTTGCTTTCGGTGCCGGTTTGTGGTATTACCACAATATTCTTCAAGCAGCTAGTTCCTTTCAGGTTCTTGATGCGGTCGCCTCGGCCCAAACTGTCTCTTCCACATTTGTAATCCTAGGTACCCTATAGTCTTCGATGGAAGGCCAAAGTTCCTAGATTTCCATAAATTGATCCAGTTTTTAGATTACAGTTCTCGACCTCTTCTTTTTCAATGTATAATTTTTAGGGAAGAGGGTTTAAAACCCCACCCTAGGTTTTTTAGACAGTGTCATTATTACTTTGTATAAAAATTATGTTAGGGTTTAATCCTGAATTTTTAATGGAGTACAGAGCACCTTCTGAACCCTGGTGCATGTTATAGTTATATATGTATATATAGTTATATCGTAGAATTTTTATATTGAAGAGAAATTATTTTGTTTACTGTTCCTCGTAATGAGTTAAGTTTACGCATTTCAACTGTAAAAAGGCTTTCTTGCCCAATTCTTGGCTTAGTTTATTTCGTATGCAAATACTCATTAAGCTATCAATGAAAATAGTTCTGGTTTTTTTCCTTTTTATAATGAGAAATAATTTTTTGTTTGAATCTAAGAAATTACACTTAACATTTTATTTTATTTTTATCAGTTTCTTCTCTGTTGATAAGTATCAGTTTGTCAAATTTTTACTGGTAATGCGTACCAGCGTTCTTTCATTTGCTCAATTTTATTGAGTTTTTTAAACACTATTTTTCTCTCTTTCAGTTGGTAGGTCTCTCCTTACGATGTCTGGGCCTCTGAAGGCAATCGCCCACGTTTAGTTTAGGGTTATTGGTCACGGATGATGTACCTCTATTTTGGGTTCATACCCAGAACTAAAGTCGACAGTCCATCGGTACTAATACCCTGATTCTAGGAAATTTAACTTAAACAAGCATAATTATCTTGTGCATCTTACATTATATTATATCTCTCCATACCTGCAAAGATAGGTTACAACTATGTATTTCACAGCAACAAGAAAAATAGTATATGGATAATGTTCATTACTTTTACTAATTTTATATGACTCATTCTATTTTCAGCAATGTTATTTCGTTATGTTGATTTTGTTGTACATTTAACGTAATAACAGTTTTTCAGTGTTCTATTTCCTTTCCACACGACTTATAGAGGTTAGACAGTAACTCTATCATAATTTGATAATAAAAGAAAAGAAGTAGCATTACCAATATTTACTACTATTTTATCTCAATAATCAAGAGAATAAGTCATCTACAGACTTCATTTCCTATCTCAAGCATTTGTAATAAATATACACATATTAGAATAGTGTCCACTCAACTGTAATATTGTAGTACAATCTTTCAAACTTATTAGTAACCTGCTCAAAATTTCACAATAACACTTATCTGGATTAAGTAGTTTTAAGTTGTGGTCCTCCCAACCATCAAGGGAGGCTATTATGTCCTCCTCTTGCCCCCTAGCTCCAAAATCTAGACGGTGGCCCGGGTTAATAGTGGAATAGATTCTCTTTCTGCTATGACCTCTGGATGGCCAATCTAGTCAAACTCAGAAAATCTGGTTTCAAAAGGGTTGTAGTGAGATATTTTCAACTGATCATAACCAGCTCTAAAAAATACTCCCCTTTACTAATCTAGCATAGAACCCCTACTCCTACCCTGGGATCCAGCTTTATCCTCAGAGGAGTAGGTAATTGTCTTTCCAACTGTCCCCAACCACCTCCTATTCTTGGAAACATTTTTACCAACAACTTTTTATGTAATTTTTTATATTAAAATATGTTTCCTAACATTAATTAATTTCTTCTAACTAATAAATCATCAAATTAAATAACTTGCTTAATCAACAGTAATTATCTGAGTTTTTCCTGTCAGATAAAATAAACAAATTGTATTTTAACTAGTTAACACTAGTTAACTTTAATGAAGCTGTCACAACTTCCCCCCTCGAAGTAACACCGTCCTCAGTGTTTTAACCTAGCTATGCAAAGAGTTTTTGGTAAGCTTCCTGCATAAACTTCTCATCCTCCCAAGTAGCTTCATCCGGTCCGAAGTGCTTCCATTGCACTTTTACCTGGATAACTATTCTTTTGCGGAGTTTGATTTCTCTTCAGTCAAGTATGCATTGTGGCTCGACCAGGAACTCTCCATCCGGTTCTACCTGAAAAAAAAAAGAATGGTTCCAAGTCAATATACATTAAATGGGTTTAGAACTTCAAGTTAGGATTTTATTTCTATCCTACCTGAATATCTTACCAATGAATCACATGTTTTTCTTCATAAACATAACACTTCAACAAGGACACATGGAACACATTTTGAACTTGTATGTGGCTGGGTAAGGCTAATCGATAAGCTATTGGTCCTACCCTTTCCAGTACTTTGAAAGGTCCATAGTATCTGGAAGATAATTTGGCACAAGAGGTCTGCCTCAAGGTACTTCTCTTGGGTTTAGTTCTCACGTAAACATGATCTCCTACTGCGAACTCACGATAAGACCTTTTCTTATCTGCATAAATATTTTGTCAGTCTTGAGTAGCCTTTAGGTTTTGCCTTATTCTTTTTACTTCAGCTTCCATTTCCGCTAACATCTCAGGTCCTAACAATAACTTTGTCTCAGGACTACTCCAATTTATATGTGTACGACATTGCCTACCATATAATGCCCCAAAGGGACTCATTTTCAGGGATTCCTGATAATATTTATTGTAAGAAAACTCAACAAGGTGCAAATAATCCTCCCACTTGGTTGGCTGTTGCATTACATACATGCGCAGCATGTCTTCCAAGATTTGGTTCACCCGCTCCGTTTGTCTGTCAGTCTGGGGATGATAAGCGGTGCTAAAGTTTATCTGTGTTCCCAAACCTGAAAACAAAATTTTCCAAAATGTGGATGTGAATTTAACACCCCAGTCTGAAATGACGGTTTTTTGAATCCCATGCAACCTGAAAATTTCTTTCATAAATATATCAGCAATTTGTACCATCTTGTAAGTATATTGTATAGGTATAAAATGTGCAGATTTGCTTCATCTGTCTCCCACTACCATGATTGAATCATTCTCTATTTTCATTTGCGGTAAACCTATGATGAAGTCTAAGGAGATAACCTACCACTTCCATTCAGGTATAGGTATGGGCTGCAATAATCCTGTAGGATGCTGGTGCTCCATCTTTACTTGTTGACATTCCAAACATTTACTTAAATATTAAGCTATATTACTATGCATGCCCGGCCAATAATATACCTTTTCTTATTGCAGTAAGAATTTTCTAATATGACGGATGACCAGTGTATTCGCTGTGATGGAATTCATTCAGTATTAACTCTTTTAGAGTTATACGATTAGGCACATATATTTTTCCTCTGAAGGTCAACACCTGATCTTCATTCCTCCCATACTCAGATGTCTTTCCTTTCTTCCTACCTTCTTCAATTTGTTGCCATAGAAATTTGTATACCGGATCTTTCTGTGCCTCTTCCTTTAATTGTTCCAAAAATTGGCTTTCTAGTTGATTATAATATAATGCATAAATGCTATGTAATTTTCTGCTCAACGCATCGGCTACTCGATTTTCCTTTCCCTTCACATGCTAAATGTCCATATCAAATTCACTTAGAAAAGCATTCCATCTTGCTTGTCTAGAATTTAGATTTACATGCTGAAAATAATTAGTTAAGCTGCTATGGTCTGTTTTAAGTACAAACCTCTTACCCAGCAGGTAATGCCACCACACCTGGAGAGCATGTACCACTGCCGTCAGTTCCAAATCATAAGAAAAATATTTCTGTTCATGGTCCTTCAGTTTTCTAGACTCGTATGCCACCACTTTACCTTCCTGGGTTAAGACTTCTCCTATACCTTCTTTACTTGCATCAGTACATACTTCATAGTCTTTAACAGGGTCAAGTACCCTCAAAATCGGTGCTGTAGTCAGAAGTTGTTTCAGCTTTTCAAAGTTTTTCTAACACTCATTTGTCCATTTGAAAATTTTTCCCTTCTTCTGCAAAGATGTAATACGAAAAGAAATTTTAGAAAATCCTTCTATAAATATTCTATAATAACCTACTAATCCCATAAATGATCTAATATCAGCTACATTCTAGGATACCCACCATTCCATAATAGTTTTGATCTTTTCTGGATCAATAGCAATTCCCTCAGCTGATATAACATGTCCCAGATATTGGATTTCTGTTTTAAAGAAATCACATTTATTGAACTTGGCATAAAGCTGATGCTTTCTTAATATCTCCAAAAATATCATCAAATGCTCTTTATGTTCTTTCTCACTTTTAGAATATATCAGTATGTCATCTACGAAAATAAGAACAAATTTATTCAAAAATTGATGAAAGACACCACGCATAAACCTCATAAAGGTTGTTGGTGCATTCGTCAATCCGAAGAGTAGCACCACGAATTCATAGTGCCCATAGCGAGTACGAAATTTTGTCTTACAAATATCTTCATATTTAATCCGAATCTGATGATATCCAGATCTTAAGTCTATCTTAGAGAACACCTTAGCCCCTCTTACTTGATCGAATAAGTCATCAGTTCTTGGTAAGGGGTATTTCCACTTGACAGTTAGCTTATTAAGCTGCCTGTAATCTATGCACATACGTAAGGTTCCGTCTTTATTTTTAACAAATAGGACTAGTGCTCCCCATGGAGACACACCTGGACGAATATAACCTTTGTCTAGCAGTACTTGTAGCTGCATTTTCAGTTCAATTAGTTCTGGCACGCTCATTCTGTAAGGAGCTCTTGACACCGAGGAGGATCCTAGCATCAACTCTATGATGAAATCAATATCCCTCTTAGGTGGTAAACAAGGAATGTTTTCTGGAAAAAGATCCAGAAATTCCTATACTACAGGGATATCCTCCATTATTGGTGACTTTTCCTTGGATTCAATGTACCCCACTTGAATTGCATACAGCTGACATCCTTTTCTAATACACTTACCCATTTGAGATGTTGTTATTGGATGTAATTTCACAGGATTTTTAATTCCTTGCATCTCTTTACACGTGCCATCTTGCATCCTAAAATAAATGATGTTTTCCTTGCAATCCACTAAGGTCCAATGTCTTTCCAATCAATACATACCCAATAACACATCATAAGACCCTAATGGTAATATATTTAAATCTACTTGTAATTGATGTTCTGCGACCTCCAATATACAGTTAGGAACTTTTGTAGTTACTTTTCATTTTTCTCTGGTAGCTAAGTGTACTAACCAGGGATTCTTAAATTTTTATTCTTTTAATTTTCACATTTCCACTATTTTGGGACTTACATAACTCAAACTTGCTCCAGGATCTACCAAAATTGAAACAGGTTTAGTTAGTAAAGTACCTTCTAATTCAATCATTGTGGGCTGAAAATCAGCCTGCCGGTCTTCCCAGGCTGCATTGATATGAGGTATGTTGCACGTCATGTCCCCCACTGTAGATGCTTCCTGCAGATTTGTTACGGTTTCATTTCTGTTTCATTGTGGATAGTTTTTATAATAATGAGCCTCCCCACAGCCCTAGCACTGTAAGGGAGGTTTTGTAATTTCTCCTTGCTCTGGTTTACTAGATGCTTTTGTGGGCTTTTCTTCCACTAGCCATTTGGTTCTTTGGTGATTCCTACCAAATTGCTTACTCATAGAATTTTGTGTTGTGCCTTTAAAGTTTCCACTTTTACTACTTTTAAAATTTGACTTTTTTTTTTGACTTTTCTTTGGCTACCAACTTTTTCCTCCTTTACCCTCGGCCTTGGACTGTTGATAGCACATTCGTGCTTTACGAATGGCTTCATCCATGGTCTCAGGATTAATAAATTCTATTCATTCCCTCATATGAGTAGGTAGGCTACTCAGGAACCTCTGCACTTTGGCCTTTTCCTCTTAGAGATAAGGAATGTAACGTAATAGGGAAGTGAATTTAGTGACATAATCATCCATGGTCAGTTGTCCCAGTCGTAGATCATGAAATTCCTTAGCCTTGTCATCATAACAATTTTTTGTCAAGTACTTATCTTTAAAGTACTACTTAAAAAATTCCCAAGTAATGTCCTGTTCATCAATTCTACATACATTTTTCACTTCTTCCCACCATAGGGTGGCCTTTTATCATAATTATTATATAGCCAATCCCACCTTCATATTGCTACTATATTCGTATACCTGAAATTACTTATTTATATTAATTAACCAAGCTTCAGCCACCTCCTCTACCTCACCATGAAATTTTGGTGGTTTAATTTTATGGAATTCCCCCTGTAGTTCTACTTTCTGTCTCTTAATGTTTTGCTGGTCAGAAAAATTTCCCGACTCTGCCTCGTTACAATTCTTGTCATTTCTTTTCTGGGAGGGAGTCTTTTCAACTCTGCTTGTAGTATTATTTCTGGTTTTCTGGTCGTCATCTATTGATAATTATCTTTCAGCACTGGGATATTCCATCTCCTGATTTTTTTTTTCTGATAAAATCTTTAATATTTTCTGTTGATCTTGTAACAGTCGCTCATTATCCCTCCTGAGTCTTAGCATTTCTTCTTGTAATTGTTGCACCGTGTTCAACAAAAAACCAGTTTGGTGGTGTTGTTCTTCAACTAACCGACTGGTCTTTTGGTGTTGTTCTACACTTAATTGTACCCACATCTCCAGATTCATTACTGTTGATGCTTGAGTTTCTTCTAGTTGCGTTTGTGATGCTATCGCTCT
The DNA here is from genome assembly GCA_034641835.2 of Pinus albicaulis. Lineage (NCBI taxonomy): Eukaryota > Viridiplantae > Streptophyta > Pinopsida > Pinales > Pinaceae > Pinus > Pinus albicaulis. The sequence continues at coordinate 240,652 of JAXQQM020060627.1, forward strand.
TCTCATTATTAACCTCTCTCTCTCTCTCTCTATGCACTATTCATATACACAACTTCACTGTTAGTCGACCCTTAGGGTCCCAGCATAGTAAATTTTCTCTGATACCACTTGAAACATTCACTCTTAAGTTATTACCATTATAAAAAAATAAATAACAAAAATCATTACCATAGTACTATTCAATATAAAAATCATTATAAAATTTCATTACACATTTTATGTCCCTGTGCGGTATTCAATTCACACATTTTATTAAAACACCTTTGAACCACAAGACCATAAGGTCTGTGCCAATCGATCCTTAATTATTCTTTGTGATAATAACATCTATCCATAGATATGAATACTATGGGGTCTTCGTGGGACATCGTGAAAATTTAGGGTTATAATAATGTATGCGTTGGTTCGCCAAATTCTTGCCACCTCGGATTTGATGTTGGTTGTTTAATTCAAATGCAAATATTAATTACAGTCGCATTATGGTGATATATCCATTCTGATATGGAGGTTATGAAAATTAATACGGAGTTCATCTCCACTCTCCACTTGGCGTTCTTGATGCTTCTCCATGGAGATTTGTCAACTCAACCATTAATAGATAGTATGCGGTTTATCTTCATGATACATTTGTTATTGCGTAGGATTCTTTTTGTTTTTCGAGGGAAAATCTCCCGTAGTCACTCCAGTTAGCTGAGAGTGAAGAACTAGTCGAGAAATTTCTCGGCGTTTTCCAGAGCTTGGCACCTCCTTGCGAACTCCGCCTTAAACCCTTAAAGGTATTTCTTCTCCCTACGCATGGCTCCATTGTCCTACTACTTTCCCAATTTTATTCATTTCACAACTTTCGTTTTCTGTATCGGTAAAGCTATCTGCCTGCGCTTCTCGCTGAGTATCTATTTTGTTGGTAAGATATTTGCAGAGATGTTTAATGCAATAATGATAGCTGGCTGTGGTAGTAGCATGGAGGTTTTGTTTTCTTAGCGAGCTTCAAAGATATTATGTAGTTTTCCCTTTTTTTTCACCACATAGTTTAGCTTTCACTAACGATTCGTCCTTGGTTTAGAGGTTTACGCTTCTAAGTTTCGGTATTTTACAGAGTGGCTAGATGGGAGCCTTCTCCCTTTTCAGGTATCACTCACTTTCAGCAATTTTCTGGGTTTTAATTTCTTAGCTTGTCCATAGCTTCTCTGCAGACAGTAGCTAACATCTCACCATTGATTGTTTTGGGTGCAGGTTTGTGGTATTACCATGATATTCTTCAAGCAGCTAGTTTCCTTTTAGGTTCTTGATGCGGTCACCTCGGCCCAAACTGACTCTTCCAAATTTGTAATCCCATGTACCCTATAGTCATCAACGGAAGGCCAAAGTTCCTAGATTTCCATAAATTTATCCTTTTTTTAGATTACAGTGCTCGACCTCTTCTTTTTCAATGTATAATTTTCAGGGAAGAGGGTTTAAAACCCTACCCTAGGTTTTTCAGGCAGTTTCGTTATTACTTTGTATAAAAATTATGTTAGGGTTTAATCTCGAATTTTTAATGGAGTACAGAGCGCCTTTATAAACCATGGTGCATGTCATAGTTATATATGTATATACAGTTTGAACTAAGCTTTGGCATGGGCATTATAATTGCTCTATCGTAGACTATTTATAATTAAGAGAAACTATTTTGTTTATAGTTCTTCGTAATGAGTTAATTTTATGGCCTTCAACTGTAAAAAGGCTTTCTTGCTCAGTTCTCGGCTTAGTTTATTTCGCATGTAAATACTTGTTAAGCTATCAATTTAAATAATTCTGGGTTTTCGCCTTTTTATAATGAGAAATAATCTGTTGTTTGAATCTAAGCGATTACACTTAATATTTTATTTTATTTTTATCAGTTTATTCTCTGTTGATAAGAATCATTTTGTCAAATTTTTACTGGTAATGCGTATCAGCGTTCTTTCATTTGCTCGATTTTATTGAGTTTGTTAAATACTATTTTTCTCTCTTTCAGTTAGCAAGTCTCTCCTTATGGTGTCCGAGCCTCCGAAGGCAATCGCCCACATTTAGTTTGGGGTTATTGGCCACGGATGATGTACCTTTGTTTTGGGTTCATACCTAGAACAAGAGTCGACAGTCCATCGGTACTAATCCCTTGATTGTAGTTAATTTGACTTAAACAAGCAGAATTGTCTTGTGCATCTTACTTTATATTATATCTCTCCATACCTGCAAATATAGGTTACAGCTATGTATTTCACAGCAACAAGAAAAACAATATATGGATACTATTCATTTCTTTTACTAATATTATACGACTCATTCTATTTTCAGCAATGCTATTTTGTTATGTTGCTTCAGTTGTACATTAAAAGTAATAATAGTTTTTCAGTACTCTATTTCCTTTCCACACGACTTATAGAGGTTAGATAGTAACTCTATCATAGTGTGATAATAAAATAAAAGAAGTAGCATTACCAATATTTACTACTATTTTATCTCAATAATCAAGAGAATAAGTCATCTACAAACTCCATTTCTTGTCTCAAGCATTTGTAATAAATATACACATATTCACATGTACACATATTAGAATGGTGTCCACTCAACTGTAATACTGTAGTACAATCTTTTCAACTTATTAGTAACCTGCTCAAAATTTCACAATAACACTTATCTGGATTAAGTAGTTTTAAGTTTTGGTCCTCCCAACCATCAAGGGAGGCTATTATGTCCTCCTCTTGTCCCCTAGCTCCAAAATATAGACGGTGCGCTGGGTTAATAGTGGAATGGATTCTCTTTTTGCTATGACCTCTTGATGGCCAATCCAGTCAAACTCAGAAAATCTGGTTTCACAAGGGTTGCAGTGAGATATTTTCAACTGATCATAACCAGCTCTAGAAAATACTCCCCTTTACCAATTTAGCACAAAACCCCTACTCCTCCCCTGGGATCCAGCTTTATCCTCAGAGGAGTAGGTAACTGTCATTCTAACCGTCCCCAACCACCTCCTATTCTTGGAAACATTTTTACCAGTAGATTTTTATGTAATTTTTTATATTAAAAGATGTTTCCTACCATTAATTAATTTCTTCTAACTAATAAATCAGAAAATTAAATAACTTGATTAATCAACAGTAATTATCTGAGTTTTTCTTGACAGATAAAATAAACAAATTGTCTTTTAACTAGTTAACACTAGTTAACTTTAATGAAGCTGTCACACATAAAAATCATTTTCAAAATCACGAACATGCATATACAAAAAATTTCAAATACTAAACACAACATATAATTTCAGATAAGAAAAATTTAAATTAACCAACATAATACAATTTCAACATAGAATATAAACATTATGAAAACCATCTATACACACATACATATGAAAATTCAATTAAATAGATACACAGATCATGAAATTTCATATCGACATACAAATTCAATTTATCAAATAAACAAACATTGTCATAATACAAATTAAAAATCATAATACAATTTCTTACAAGTCAAGCATTATGAAAACCACCTATTGGCACATACATATGCAAATTCAACTAAATAAATAAACATATTATATGGTATCAACATACAATTTTAAATCAACATACAAATTTAATCTACCAAATAAACAAACATTGTCAAAATAACTTAGAGTTTATCAAAGCACATGTAGGAGCATAAAGTAAACATCATTTCAAAGAATTTCAAATAAGAAGAATTGAAGTTAGAAAAAATAATACAATTTAACTTAGAATAGAAACATTATGATAACTACCTATACACACATACCAATGCAAATTTAATTAAATAAATAAACATATTATACAATTTTAAATCAACATACAAATACAATCTGTCAAATCCCCAAAACAATTTATATAGGAATTTCTAAAACACACCTACAAACATAAAATAAACATCATTTTTAATTAACAATCATAATACAATTTCAACTTAGAATACAAACATTATCAAAACCACTTATACACACATAAAAAGGTAAATTCATTTAAATAAATAAACACATCATACAATTTCATATCAATATACAAATTCAGTTTACCAAACAAATAAACATTGTCATAATACTAATTAACAAACATAATACAATTTCAACTTAGAATTCAAACATTATGAAAACCACCTATAGAAACATACATATCATATCATATCAACATACAATTTTAGATGAACATACATAAAGTAAACATCATTTTAAAGAATTTAAAATACCAAAAATTCAAATTAACAAAAATAATAAAATTTCAACATAGAATACAAACGTTATGATAACTACCCATACACACACATACAGATACAAATTCACTTAAATAAATAAACACATTATACAATTTTAAATCAACATACAAATTCAATCTATCAAATAGATAAACATTTCCAAAACAATTTATATACAATTTTTCAAAATACTCATACAAACATAAAATAAACATTGTTTCAATGAATTTCAAATACTCTATATACAATTTCAAATAAAAAAAATCAAATTAACAAATATAATACAATTTCAACATAAAATATAAATATTATAAAAAGCTCTTATATACACATACATATACAAATCTAATTAAACAAATAAGTACATCATACAATTTCCTATAAATATACAATTTCAATCGGTCAAATAACTTAATATATTATATATAATTATTATTATTTTATTAATATAATATAATAAAAAAAAATTGATTTTTTTTAATGAATTGAAATATAAAATTAATTTAAAATGAAAAAAATGTATGTATATCAAAAACTCATTTTGATGATATGTGTAAATTTAATTAAAGATAAACATGAAAATATGAAAGCAATAAATGCTACACTACTCTAAACTGAATGAAGTTCTATCCTTCCTATAACATTTGAGAGAGATTTTTCCCTTCTCAACGAAAATATTTTTTATTAATATTTATATGTACATAAAATTACATTATTATAGAAAAATTTCTCAAAAATAAAATGTCTATACAACTACATTTATATTTCTTTCCAATAAATATATAGTTAGAAACTATTTCTGGAAGTCAACGAGGAAGTAACCCTGCAAAACCAAACCACATTTATAAGAAAAAAACATCAAAATACTGAAATATTTCTAATAAAATAAAATAAAATTACTTTACTGTTTCAACACAATTAAAAAACATAATACTAAATAAATCTAAAATCAGAGCTGAATAATTCTACAAGAAAAGTGCAAAGGTTTTGGTATAAGCGGCTAAAGCTGAGATTTGACAAGGTGCATCCCCTGCAAAAGATAGCGTAGAAAAAGGCAGAGATAGCACAAAAATAAATAGAGGAAGCATAAGTGGTGCAAAAGATAGCATACAAAGAAGCAAAGGAAGCATAAGCGGTTCCATTGAACCACTTGTACATCCAAATCCATTTCAATATGCAGACTGAGTTCCCCGCTACGGTTGAATAACCAATGTGGCTGAGAATTATTGTTAATATATATATTTCCTTCATTTTAAAGATAAATTGAGTCAGCAGTCGGGACCGGTGAGTAAGGTTTAGTGATTTGCAATGAGTGGGATTTAGAGATTTTCTGTGTTAGAATAATCTAATTGAAATGATTAAGAAATATAAAAGAAAATTGTTCAATATAATGATTAAAAAAATTAAGATTTTAGAATATAAAGGGTTAAAATTTGGTTATTTTCTTTATTGGAGGATTTTCTGATCTCGAGTACAATTTTCTATATAAAAAATTTAAACATTCATTTCAACTTAAGCCATAGTATTTCCTTACCAACTATTTTCAAATATGTGTGGTTTTTTAATTGTGAAACTTATTATATCAAACATTACTTCAATTTTAGTTACGATAAATTAACACGATCATAAAAGTGCCTCAGTTATGTACGGAAAGCACCAATCAAATAAACAGGGGCCATGATGCCAACAAATGAAAGTAATCCCCGCAAATTTTAATTTAATTTATCAGGATTGAGCCACCAATCAAATTTAATAAAATAAGTAGAGCTTCTTTCCCTTGTAATTATTTTTTTGGGGAAGAGATTCAGGGTTTGAACAATAACATGAATAGGGAAAGCCTCAGTAGAGTAGCACAGAAACGCATGCACAACCACAGAGATTAGAGGAAATAAGGAAATGTACCGGAGAAGCTGAACCCAAATTTTCAGAAGAGGAATTTGAATACAGTAAAGTGTGACTGGTTATGATATTTTTTATGATACATTAGATTGAAAATAGGTTTTTCTTGAATAAATTGAGGACTCAATTTTTTTTATCAATATGTAGGGTTGAAAGAAAAGTGGAGTAGGGTTTAATCATTTTCTTTCCTGCGGATGTTTTGATCAAATTGAAAATGTTGGGGTTCAGTTTTCCATATGAAAAGTCAAAACTCTGATGCGTATACCTGAAGATAATCCAATATTTAGTAACCAACAAATTCCAAATTATGACACATAATATTAAACGGTAATTTTAATATTATATTAATAGGATCAAAAGAAACTTGACAGTAACTTTCAGAAAGTACCTATCAAATAAACAAGGCCATGATGCTGCCAAATTAAATTAATCCATGAAAATCTTAATTTAATCAATTTGAGAGAGACAGAGTCAGCTCATACCTGGAGCTGAAGTTTAAAATCGCCATGGTTTTTTTCTGAGGAGCTTCAGGGTTTGAACAGAGATCTCAACAACTATGAAAGAGCAGGGAAGTTCTTTTAGAACGGAGAATTTTGATCAAAACATACGAATTATAACAATAACAGAAGAACATAGAATTTAGTTTAAAAAAATAATTATAACAAAATCTAAAGTCTCATAGCAACGGCGACTGTTTTTCATATTGTAGTTTCATAGAAACACACAACAATGGAGATTGGAGGAATGTCCTGTATGAGTTCAGAAAGTGCTAATCCATTAACAGGGGACATAAATTAATCAACGAAAATCTTAATTTAATTTTACATTGAAGATGGTTGATCTACCCATTCAATGAAAAAACAAATTTAATAAAATTTGTTAAACAATTTGAGAGGAAAGTCCAGCGCATACCTGGAACTGGAGATTAGAATCAGGATGACCTTTTTTTAAAAGCTTTCGTCTTTGAACAGAATTCTGAACAGTAAGCGAAGAACAAAGAATTGTGTTAGAAGAGAAAACGTTTTAATAAAATTAAATATCTCATTATAAAAAAAACAACAGCAGAGATTGCTTTGCATAAAGCAGTTTCATAGAAACACACAACAGTGGAGATTAGATTACAAATTAGAAATTAGATTGCTTAGACAATTGTTTTTCGGAAAGTACCAATCCAATCTAAAAAATAGGGGTCATGATGCCCGCAAATTAAATTAATTCACAGCTATACTAACAAAATTGATTAGACAATTTGAGAGCGAGGGCGAGGGCATACCTAGAGCTCGAGTTCAGAAACGCCATGGCATTTTTCTTTAAGAGCTTTAGGGTTTTTGAACAGAATTCTTAAGATCCTGTTGCATAGCTGGAATTAGATCTTAGAATCTTCATGGGGTTTGAACAGAAATGAAGAACCATTATATCGGAAAATTAAATTAATCCACATACATGCTGATTTAATTTTACATTGAGGCCTCCTGAATGAAAAAACAAATTTAATAAAATCCATTAAACAATTTGAGAGGGCGAGTGGACACCTTGATCTGGAGTTTAGAATATCCATGGCCTTTTTCTTCAGGAGCTTCACGGTTAGAAAAGAACTGTTAGATCAAGGGCATCCCTGGAGTTGGAGCTTAGAATCGTCATGGCCTGTTTTTATCCAAAAACTTCGTTGTTTGAATAGAACTAAAGGACAAATAATTTTTTTAAAAGAAAATAAATTATGATAAAAAATAAAATATCATAGAAAAAAATATTAGCAACATATATTGCTTGTGCAGCCGTGGAAAATAAAGGAAATGTACTAGAGGCCCCGAGCCAAAAACTTAGAAAGAGAACTTTGCAGACATAAAATATGTGTAACGAAAAGTTGTGGAAAAATAAAAATATATACCCGAAACCAAAAACCCATGATGAGCTGAACAATGCTCCAGAATCCTGTTGATTCTTCATTCTTTATCACGTACACCCACCCACATGACTCAGACTCACACACCAGACTCGGACTCGACACTAGGCCCCACATAGATGGACATGACTCCAACTCAGACTCCCAATCCCCACGGACAGAGAAGGCCATGGACAGAGGAGGAAGAAAATGGTAAATTTGGCCCACTTCCTTACAACTGATAGATAAATGATAAAGGATGTATATATACCACTTCCTTAGAACGGATAGAAATTTTGTAACTCTTGACCATCAATGCTTTCTTGAACCATTAATCAAAGGCTAAATAAATTTGCCACCATTCACCGCATGGAAACGTTTACGTTAGCACTATGGAAAATCCATTGGATCCCCAAGGTTCACCGCCTCAGCAGAAAAATCATAGAATCACGATTTCTTGAATCGAAAATTAGTTTCATCGTGATTTTTTGTTTTCTTGAATTGCGTGTCCAATTATCATATTGATTTCTTTTCTGTTTTTTGAATTTCGTGTCCAATTATAATTATCATCCTGACTTCTGGAATCCCAACCATTCACTTTTATGCACTTTGTGATTTTCTGTTTTTTTATTGAATTGCTTATGGAATTGTCTTTTTTTCATTAGTTTTTTTGAATTTCAAATCCTTTGCACACAATTCCTTGAAGTGTAGATTCATCCAAATCAGTAAAGTTTTATTTTACTTTATTTGTTAAATTTATGGATATTTGATTTTTAATAAATTTGAAAGATAAATTATATTAATAACTTTTAGAATAAATTAATAAAATGACAATTTTTAATGATTTCCAAAATTATTTTCTCATATATTTATTATTTTATTTAATTTGAAATTATATGTATATTGTTAATCATAAGATAATAAAGATGGCAAAGAAGAGTGACTATAACTTTACAATGATTACTTTTGTGTAGATAAACAATTGAGTTTTTATATCCACTTATTTTCATGGCATATAAATTTTGTAGTGAGGATAAAGGCCTGGCTTTCTTGAAACATTAGCTAGAGTCTAGATAAAGTTCCAACCACTTACCCTATATAAAGGGCTACTGAAGAGGAAAAAAATATTTTCATTCTTTGTTTTCTTTAATTGGGTTTTAATCATTTCTTTGTTTATATATATATATATATATATATATATATAATTTCTAAATATGCATCCTTTTACTTTTAAGTATTTGTTTTGTGTTGAGATATTGAAATATTGTAGCAAGCATAAAGGCTCAACTTTTTTGAAACATTAGCTAGAGTCTAGTCTAGAAAAAGTTCCAACCGTTCATCCTATACAAAGGGTTAATCAAGAGGAAAAAACATTTTCATTCTTTTTTATAATTGGGTTTCAATAAAATATATATATCTATATATATATATAATTTCTAGATATGCATCCTCTTGCTTTAATGTGTTTGCTTTTTATTGAGGTATTGCATGATTTGGGTTTATGTATGCACGGAATTTAAATAATCATTCTTATTTTTTATAATGCATTTGACATAAGTTAAAATACTTAGTTGGTTATGTCTCTCTATTAACATCATTTGAAACCCATTTAGTCACCACCTTCGCATAATCAAAATCCAAAATAGTTCTTAATATTTGCATTCTTCCTCTTCGACATGAATATTACAATACCCACCAATCCACACTTTTATTTAGGAGAAATGTCCTCATCAACATCGCATTTCTTGTAACTATGAACCTCACCTCGTGGTTCAAAAAGTTGAGAACAAATGTGGTTTAGCTCACATTTCTACAAATTTAATATATTTTCCTAGGTGTAACAAAATGAACAATGCATATTGCAATCATCATCATATACCTCAACAAAAAATATACGAAGGTATCATCAATGCAGAATTGAATCCACTAATTCATTATTGTGACACTTTTCAAATCATCTTCAATAAATTAAAAAAATAATAATAATTGTATAATATTTGAGCTTCTAGTTTTAGTTATTTCAATTTCGAGAGTCATTTAAAACTCTCTATTTTTTTGTAGGATCAAGTATTTTGTTTTTATAATTGCAATTAATTAATTGGGGAAATTCATGATATGGAAGAATGATAATTTTTTTTCAATTTAATCTACTTGAAACTAGACTTAATGAGGCTTGATTTGCTTCTTTTTTTTTAGCCCATCATTCATTTCTCCTCATTTTGAGGATGGAACTTAGGTTAAACTAAATTTGTCCACGCTCAAGGGTTCATTCCACCTTCAAAAATCAAACCAACGAAGATGATGCAATTGTTGGTACCTTTCCATAATCACATATATACATCATAATTATCTGAAATATATCCATCCCACCTTCATTGGTGTGGTTGCTGGTACCCTCCCATTATCACATATATACAACTTTCTCTTGAACAACACACATATCAAAATCCTGAACTATGGTGGGGACGTCAACATTTCCTCCTTCCAAACACTCTACATAGATCCAATTTATTCATTTATCTTATTATGTCAATGCTTAGTGTTATTTTCCTTTTAATGGCATGTGATTGGTCATTTTTTTGTATAAAATTCTTGATCTTAAAATTATTATTATCTTCAATTAATAAGCTAACATCATTGGATGTTTTTTCTTGTGAGCTCAATTTATGATACTTAAACTCGATATTGCTCACTCTTGGATGGTTGCCTCTAAAGCCAACACCATAGTTGCTTATTAAGTAGGGATCTTATCTCATAATCTATGTTGTTTTCTTTACATCTTAGAGTTCATCTCACACATTGACAAGGTAATTTAAATAATGGTATGTGGACTTCAAGAAATATGTGTTAAAGTGTCAAGTCCCTTTTGATATTTAGTTCTCCATCCCCTCCATTGCTAAACCTTGATTATGGTGCTAGTTGAATAACTAAATAAGAGAGAATCAACAATTTCGATTGTTTATGGGGTTTTTATGCAGACTAACAAGTCATTTCAGAATTATTTCAATGTCCATTAGTTTTCCTCCATTAAAATTTATCTCAATTTGAGCCAGATATCATCTAGGATTGGTTCTCTAATCACTAACTAAAGGCTTGGTGAAATCCAAATTTTTCTAAAATTCCATTTATTAAGTAACTTAAAATTACTATTATGAATTACCAAGTCGTAATTTATTTCTTAAGGTCTAATAAGAAAATAAAATTATAATTTTTTACCATACACTTCATTCCAACATGAATTGCACAACTTGTTATGGGTATGATAAATAAGATTCTTTGATCGATTTTTAGAAAAATACACATTTTTTATGTAAATAGACTACTTTTCCTTCTAATTTTTTGGTGTCTTTTATATTAGTTATGACCACAATGATTTCTTTGCAATATAGTAGTAAGTTACTAAAAATTCGGAAGAAACAAGGTATATTATTTCAACGTTTCTGAAAACAACTAAAATATATGGAAATATAAGAAATTATTTGAAGATGAGGAAAACTAGGAACATGAGCGCAAAACCAAAAATACTCTATCAATTTTTCAATTATTAGAAATTGAAATAAGAATGTGAGTATATCAAGATAAGTACATCAATACAGCAAGTTTCTAGATGACAATGATGGAGATCAATGTCCATTTAATACCCCACATTATGCTGACATTGAGTTTGAGTTTGAGGATGTTGGACATTGCTACTACTAATCAACCAATGAAATATCATCCAAGTGTCCAACACCATTGCATTAATATGTGTACCTTTAGCATATAAAGTTTTTACCTTTGGAAACCATCTTTTGTATCTACCTTTATTTTGATAGATAGGAACATTTTCTAATGGAGCTATACTAAATCTTCTATCTTTATGCAGGTGAAACTATCATTCTTTCATAGATTTATATAGTTTTATGTCTAATTTTTTTCACATTCCAATGTAATTAATATCCATCTTAAAATATAAGACTTTTTCACCTTAAAAATATGAATTAAAATGCAGAAAAATTGGAATGTATTCTAGCCATTTTGTACTCTCCTTGTTTTTTTCTAAAAACCGAGATCCATATTAAAACATAAGACTTAATAAAACATTGGATCATATAGAAAAAATAAAACTAAATAAATAACGGTTAAGTGATGTTTAATGAACTGTGTATATAGACAATGGTGGAGGTTTTAATAGAAACATGAAAGATGGAGTTTTAATCCAATAAAAATATCATTTGACTGAATAAATAAGTGCCCACAATAATCAAGGCATAGGTGGGTTAATTTAAGGAGGCATAAAAAATATGTGAGAGTTGAATAATATACTTAATGAATTTGAAATCTAGATGCATTAGACTAATAAACTTATGAGTTTACCATGGCCAACATATTAAGGATAAACAAAAATAATGTGAGAACCAAAGAGAACAATACTAGGTAGGGGAAAGTGATTTAAATTAATATTAGATAGGTTAAATTCATAAATATGTGGGTTATAGTGATTAATTAGAAATATATTTAATAAAAATCACAAAAAAGGACTCAAATAACTACATTAACCATGTAAGTTTATGGGTTCAAGAACCCTAGACACACAAAAGGAATAAAATGTATTCTAAATATGAAAAAATATAAAATAAGTGTCCCTAACCATACTCCAGAGTCTCTTAATACTTTTTTTTAACATTCAAAGTTTCAAATACCAAGCACAAATTCTTAAGCTAGTTGCATAGCTCGAGGCCCAATATCATAAAATATTTTAAAATATATGCAACAATGTATCTATGCCCTTGTATACTTATTCTCGAAGTCGATATCAGTAATCAACTAGAGAAGAAGAGAGGAGTTAAATGGGTTCTTACCTTGAAAGGTAAATCATATCTATAACGTTGAGATAACCTTGAAAAGAGGTTTGAAAATATAGCTTGTAATAAACCAAATGAGAACATTTTGTTAGTATCCACATCACAACACCTAAGAAATAAATAAGTATTTCGTGCTTATAGACTAAATTGTGAACTTATATTTAGGGTTTCAAAGTACTTGTGGATTTCAAGCACCTATTGGAAGTATGAGAAGTTAGAAAATAAAATTCTATTGTTAGTCCCACAACATTCAAAACTAGAAAAACAAAAGTTTCATATATATAAACACTCTTTGTTACAATAAGTAACAAGAAACTAAAATAATAGTAAGTGTTCATGGTACAAAGAACAATGAGCTAGAATTATCTAATGTAATACCAAGTAGCAAGTATATATAAGGAATATTCGATACTCGAAACACACTACAACACGAATCATAGATTTTATACTTTAGCTTAGTACCATCGATCAAATGAACAATTGAAAGCTCATGGATAATTAACACGAAGTACCAACATTGGAAATGACTATGATAGGATATATAATTGTCTCAGTAACATTATAAACTGATTTTAGGGTTTGTAAAAAATATATGACATTGTAGTGGCCCTTTAAACTAATAAAAATTCTATATTTAGGAGAAAATGGTCATTAATAGCATTCATAGAAATTTCAAATGACAATCCTCATGTTTGAATGAATTGAGATACTCAATATTCGAGTAAATATTCATCCCATAAATCTGAAAATGAAAACACAAAGAATAAAATAATTAAGCCAATAAAAAGTGAGAACAAGAAAAATAGTGAAAGTTTAGGATGGGGCCTTTATTTTTTGACAAAAATGAAGGGACTACGATGGTATGCCAACATATATATTTTATTTAAATCATCTACAAAATTGTTTTCCCACTATTCAAAATATTGAGGCAAAACAATAATACATGTAATAAATTACATGCTTAGCTATTTAATTTCCTTCTCTATTCACTAAATTTTTTTTTTCATCATTTATGTAAACACACATATATTAAATAATCATTGATTAATACATGCTTTCAAGATGATTTTTCAACTACAAGTCTACATCGATTAGTGAGAATTACTTAAAGCTTATTACTACACAGCACATGCATTCCCTTCCATGTTACCTATTATAGAAGAAATTTCATCCTAAAAGTGGCCTCCTAGGGAAAATTTATAAAATAATAGGAAAATAATAAAGTAAGAGGTATGAATTTGGAGGGAAAAGAAGAAAAATATATTTTTTCATTGTATTTTTTACTTATCTGCTTATAAGTTAACTCAAATTTCAAGTGTAGACACCCATTGGATGTGGAATAAAATTCTGCATCCAATGAGTACCCATTATGCATACTTTTGACAATACCTACATTCATAAAATTGAAGACACATTAAAAAAAATGTGTCAAACATGTATCTTCAATTTTTACCTGTTTTAATCTTCTCAAAAGCATGCATAATGGGTACTCGCTAGATGTGTAATTTAATTCCGCATCGAATGGGTGTATACAATTGAACTTTGAGTAAAAGTATAAGGAGATAACGCAAAAATATAGTGAAAAAAAATATTTTTTAAATTTTCTCTCCAAATATGTACATGTACATATTTTTAAATTTAAAGGATTTTAATTGGTTTACATGTTATGTACGTGAAAATTTCATCGGAAAATTTAAGCTAAAATTTCCTCTAATGTATATCATTTTCATTGATAATTTTGATACAAGCACTTTCATACTAAATATCATTGATAACAACATAACTGCATTAATTTTTTTTCTTATCTAGATAATATTGAACAATTGAAAATATTGTAGGGAAAAAAAAATTTCTCACAACGAGTGAAATTATAAAATAAAAATTCCTATTTGGGATTTTCCATCTTTACTACTAACAACTTGTTTTTGTTTTGTTGGTATTATTACTCCTCCACACAGATAGTTTAAAAGTGTCTTTATTTTTAACATATGTTCTTTAGTTTCTACTTTGGGATTTTTACAGGAGTATCTTACTCAACATTGAGCATATATTTCTCTAGCTTTGCATTTTTTTCTTTTCTCCATCGAAAAACAAAACACCTCTGTAGATACATCATCTCCTGGTGGTAATTATTCCTCTTGTAATATTGGGGAATCATTGGAGGTTATAACCCATACAACCACCACATTTTTCTCTAGTACATTTGGCTCCAACCATCTAAAATAGTTACAAATAGTAGAAAAAATTGAATACTCATGTGTGGTTCACCACAATATTTCTATGAAAAACATATAATTATTTTTAAAATAATAAATAAATACTTACACACATGCTTCAAACATTTCAAATTTAATATTTCAATCTGGGCTACTGTAAAGGAACTAAGCCCTGGTGCAAAAGAATTAATATGTTTATGATTGGGCAAGATCGTGGATAATGTTGATACTGTCATAAATATTTAGAGTTACATTTTTTCCTATCGTTATATCCCTTTGTATTATTTAGTTAAAGTGATAACAAATATACATTCTTGAATGAGGGATAAACCAACACATCATGTATGAATGGAATGTAGATTATCTTTGGCCATTTTTGTCATCAACGTGGTAGCTGAAATAAGCTATACATAGTAACCTTCTTCCATCACAAATTCAAGGGATTAACCACCTACATAATTACATTGAGATAATCTCAATAACATCATTTAATCAACAATTCACCACTTGGGTTCTAGGAAAGCGGGTTGGACTCTTTGGGCACATAATTTAGACACTAGGGAATATGCTTTATCATGGATATATTCATTTTAAAAGATAGTTTATCACTCCTATTCTATATTTATATTATTCTACCTATTAGTCTCATGTTTCACCCTATTCATCATAGATACTTGGTTTGACATTACTACAAATATGGTAAATTATAATAAAATGAATTTCCATTAAGTTCTCTTAAAAGAAAATTCCATAACTCAAAGAAATATATGTTAATAGATCTAGATGTTCTTTCATGATTGAGTGACCTAAATTTGTGCCATTAAAAATTTAGGATTTACACTGCCTACCATTCTAGAAATGATGTGGTAAGCTTGGGAGGAATCCCTAGAGATATGTTACAAAAAAAGGTATTATCCCAATTGAAATTTCCCTCTATTGAATATGATGTGAGGCATTCAAACACACATCCTCATAAAGGTATCAACACTAAATTTAATGAGAACCTATGTGCATGAGTACATTTCTTAACTAGTAAATGATGCCCTATAATTATCCATAAAAAACTAACTAAAATAATCTATAAGCACATCTAAATGGTTAAATTTAAATATTATCTAAATTCAAACTAAATTGATGATAGTTCATACATTCTCATATTAGGAATAAACTCTCCTACACCATCATTATTGTCATATGGAAGTGTTAGAGGAGGGTTTTATTAAACAATTGTACTATAATAGATGAATTTATGTGAGGAGGGTTCGCTCACTACAATATAGACCCCCAAACCTATGACACACGCTTATTTGCATGCAAACATATTTATTTTACTCATTACTTATATTGAAGAAATTATTATGTACACTTTCAAGGTACCAAAATTATGGCATAACAAGGGTCATGTTCGTATGAACCCTTTTATTTGTTTTACCAAAAAAAACTGGATGAAGAAACTAAAAGAGGGTTTTAGAGAAATAATCATGGAAATATTTTCTAAGGAAATGAGGGGAGTATATAGAGAGTTAAAATTAAATCAATTCAAAATCACATTACTAGATACTTTATGTATGCTTCTTTAAATTAGTATAGTTCTTAGCCTTGGAGACCAAATACTTATAATTACTATTAAAACAAATCTAGAACCTTTCATTCTATAAATCAACCAAAATATTATTTAATTATATTCTTTATATGTGACAATTTTCTCTTATAAATATATATTTAATATACCAAATTATTCTAATATATTTTCTCCATGGCCAAAATAACTTCCCCTTATTAATTGGTTATATTAAGACTTAAATCCATTTCCCAATGATTTATCCTTCAACTAGCAAAAACAATCCCATACATATGGAGTAATACATTCTTGATCAAACTTGTATCCATATGATGTGAATGTCTTTATCTTAATGTCTTTGTTATCTTTATATAATTCACCAACTCCATGTATACCTAGCAAAACCATTTTAGTTTCCAACTTAAACATACTAGTGATATAAGTATTTTAATTCTTTAAGTGCATAGATTTCCCTACATGAATAAAGCTCATTTATACCATTAATTGTGATATAAGTTTTATATGTGCATTCCCACACACATACTTTAACTTTAAATAGATGGAAAATTTCCTTAAAAACACATCTCAAACATACTTTGAAAAAAGGATGACACAATCTAATATAAAGGGGATGACTATCCTCTACTTCTTTATGATCATAGTTTTCCATTAAGAAATTGAATGTAAATAAAATGAAATTAATGGATGTGAGGAATAAAAAGTAAATAAAGCCAATTATATATATCCTTTCAAAATTTTGGAATGGAAGTTAGAAATTTCTTCGAATAAGAACATGATAAAGTTAATAAATCAAACAATTTGAAGAGAACAAACTTTTATTGTGTTTAAATTAGTGTTGACGATTGGATAGTTTTTCTTAGGCTACTCATACATCCCTACAGAATTATTTCTGAAAGGAAGAAAATAATTTGTAATGGTAGATTCTCAAGAAGTATGTAAGAATATGTGTTAGACCATATTGTATGGAATATATAATATTCATTTCCCTAGGACATTATTTTGTTTTATATGTTTGGTGGACCAATTGTAAATTAACATAGCATATGCTTCACTTTAGATTGGTTTCTAGTGGCATAGGAAAAAAATTGATGATTTTCAAGTAAGATGGAAAATTATATGAAAAGGGTTATTATGCATATGTTCTACAATACAAGATTTCTCTTAGAATATGCAATATAGTAAAATATTTCGTCTACTCTAAAATCGTCTAAAGGTAATACTCTTAAGACAAGAATAATGTGAATATATCTTCACATGAGAAATTTCAGTTTTAAACATGTACTTTCCTTTATAGGCCTATTATTATTAAGATATTGGAGTTGGAATTATTATTTTCGCTATCCTAGTTTTTAAAGTAACAATGTGCCAAATAAGATCATATTTATTGCTAGAGGGAGAAAGAACTTCAAGGAGGTGCATCACTAGATGAAAGCAAGTTCACATTAGTGTGGATAAGATTTCATTTGCGAAAATAGTTGGGTAGGAGTTTTCTCCTTAACTCTCTTGAACACTTGTAGATTTTAGAGTTTCAAATTAATTTAGAAAACACTTTCATTTCTTACATGAAATAAGGAAGAATTTTTTTCATCATGAGAGAAATATATTTTGAAAGGTGTACATGTTGGATTAAGGTATAAGTTTAAAGAAATAATTTCACTAAACATGTGTGAGTTTTGTTTTTCTTGGTAGATAGTTTTTTATTTTTATTTTTTAATTCACATACCTCACAAGTATTTAGAAAAAAGATTAATATATTCAATTAATAACATATAATTTGCAATTACAAATTGTGAAATGATGGTGAATGTCATATATAGATAACTTGTATTGTACAAGTGGTTACAAAATTATGGTAACCGTATTAATTTTTGGATATTTGTATAACCTTAAAAAAAAGTCTTAAACAAATTACCAATGTGTTATATCTCATTTTGAGTCTTTTATGTATGCAATCCACAAAAATAGCATATTTTTTAAGTAGTTATATAAAGATTCAATATCTTCCTAGAATTTCCATATAAATATTAAAATAATTATTGTAATATATTGAATTAAAGACAAGAAGAAGTAAAATCTAAGCATATTCAAATATATCTATTAGAAAGGTATCTATTTTATGGTTTCAATTTGTCAAGAATTGTTTAAATTTGTGACTTTATAAATAAATAAATAAAAAGAAAAATCATAATAAAAATTATTTCCATAAGACTTTTTATTTTCACATGGACTTCCACAAATTTAATTTAATTATCAATAATTATTAAGTAGATGATAGAGAGTTTAGATTTATCTCCAATGTAGTTATGTCATTTCTTCTCTTTCATCTAAATTTATTAATTAAAAAATGTCATATCAATGGATATCATATCCAATGAAATGAGTTATCATTTTTCGGCCATATGGTATTGATAAGCCATGATATTAGTCTATGGTGATGTAGTAAAACCTACTTGTAAATTAAAAATCTAGTAAAGTGAAAGTGACTATGTATAACTATTTTTTTTGTATATATATTTTTGCAATATATTTAGATTATACTTTGATTATTTGAAAACTAATAAAAAAAATGATTTAAAACACAAGTATAATTCAATATATATATATATATATATATATATATATATATATATATGAGTATGAATTTATTGATATTTATTAATACAAATATCATAATAAATTTTAGCATTGTTTGTGCATATATATATAGAAAATATAATTCCCAATCAAGAACTTACTAAAAATGAAAAATTCATAAATTAAAATCCAACAAAAATGTGGAAGATTTTTTTTGGATTTATATTGACAATTGTATGTGAACCGCTATTTATTTAAGCTACTTTGATTTTTTCATTTTGGTAAGTTGTAATCACCCATATATAATTTATTTTTGAATTTGAAATTATATTGTATCACTAAAAACTTATTAAAAAAATAACAATTATGAAAATATATAATGGGTATTTATTTAGGTTCATTTTAATTTTACATTTATCCTTCCATTGTATAGATTCATGAGTTGTAATCATCACCAACGGTCCATTCCGGAGTGGTACATTGAATGGGAAGAAGATGGATATATATTGAATAATTATGTGGGGATAACTTTGCATCAAATCATGAACTCTATTCAGTCATATGTTAATGGGTATCTATTTAGGCTAACTTTGAATCAAAACATGAACTCTATTCAGTCATATGTTAATGGTAAAATTATGCACAAGTTGAGAGCAAACGAAGTCCCAGCAGTCGTGGTTTATTTAGCTCCGTAATGTAGTAAAGGGGTCCAGTTTAATTGGGTTGGCTATATATGAAAGGAATTCTTAGAGGATTGTCATGAAGTGCGGGAGGAAGGGAATTTTTTTCACTATGCATGGTTGTTGTTAATTATCTCTCTATTGGCGTGGAAGGAACCAACGGAGTCACATTTTTTCATGGTTAACCTAGATGTATGTGAAGATGTGAGGTATGCCTCACTCTAATTTTTCAAGGAGCCGACGCGTGTAACAGAAAACAATAATTTTTGGGTCTTGAAGGAGATGGATTTGTGCATGGTGGTCAATCAGCGCCTGAGGTTGTCGCTGACTTTGTTTGAAGAGTATTAAAACATCGTAGATTTTAAGAATGATTTTCAGAGTATATGTTAGAGCCAAAATGAATCCAATGAAGGAATGACATATTTTTCCATATTTGGTCATAGAGGACGAAGTTTTGGATGTCATAAATAAATAGTTGATAGATTGGATGACTCCACCCATTGGAGGAAGTGATATAGAGAAAGACACCTCGCATCATGTGAGAACCAGTGCAAAGGAAAAATCTGTTATTGCCAAAGTTTGGTAATCTAACCATTTACAATTAGATGGATTGAACTACACCCTGTAATACGAATTTTACTATAGTAAAATTGCTTTCACTATATGAAATAATTTAATAAACCATATTTTATTAAGTTATTTCTCGTTAAAACAAGAAACCCCATGAGGAATAATTAAATAAATCTTTATTTATTTTACTTTCCTCTAGGAATAATTAATTAAACCATTGTTTAAATAATATTCCTGTCATATTTAACTTAATTATGGGAAATAATTATATAAATAATTATTTTTCTTTAGGAATAATTAATTAAGTCATTATTTAGTTATTATTCCTTGTCAAATTTGACTTGATCACCTAGAAATAGTTTAAAAAATAGTTATTTTTTAATTATTCTTTAACCACATACTTGAAATGATAAATAAATTATTTATTTTTTTATTATTTCTAAATAAAGGTATATAACCAATTTAAATACCTTTTCTCTCCAACAAAATATAATAAAATATCTCAAGCGGTTAGATCTAAATCTTGGTTAATAATATTTTATTATTCACCATTATCGAGGATAACTTATTTTGTTATAAATAGGAAGATTTTTCATTCACTCTTCACTTTGATCCCTTTAATTGTCATGCTTTCATCATTCTCATTGTTGCTACTATTTTCTTTTGCTTCTTGAGCTCCCATAGGTTCAAAACCTTTAATGGGTATTCAGTCATAAGTTTTTTGGATTTATTCAATCATATGATAATAGGTATTTATTTAGGCTCGTTCTATTTTTTTATCAATCCTTCCATTGGATACATTCATGAGTTATAATCATCACCAAGATACATGAGTTGTAATCATCACCAACAGTTCATTCCAGAGTTGTATATTGAATGGGAAGATGATGGATATGTATTGAATATCTATGTGGAGCTAACTTTGCATCAAAGCATGAAAAAATAGTAAATTTAAATTTAAAACATACCAAAAAAAAATTCCTTATTGGCTGGTACCTTAAAAATTAATAACAATAATGAAAATTATGTAAATTACAATTTAACAAAAACATGACAGTGTTTTTTATTTATTTATTGAGTTATAGGTTAACGGATTCTTTTTTTTTTATCCATTTATCATTCCAATTGTAAGTGGTAATAATCACTAGTGGTTCTCTAATTTGGAAGAAGATGGATATGTCTGAGGCATGTTGTTTAAACTTGGCATCTAAGAAATTAAATGAACTTAAATCTTTCCTCTCATGGATATAAAAAAATATTTTATTATTACTACTTTTATTATTATTTCCCCAATATTGTGAGCCATAAAAACCTACTCCATTTATTCTAGTGTTTCCATCTCAGCCTCCACGTCGTTGTTTCTCAAGTGGAAATTGTTCCTTCAAAAAATCCTGCTAAGCGATTATAGTAGATTTTCAAATCGTACTTCACTTCATTCCGACCATCATCTTTGGTTGTGAAATTACAGGTACCTTCACTGGTATTTATTAATTGGTATTACAAATAATATGCCCCTAGTTACCAGATTAAATGTATTTTCTTCATTATTAGTTTCACTGTTGCTTTTTCTGATTTTTTTGTTTATTCTAGTTTATCCATTATTAGTTTTGTGGAGTTTCAGTGTAGTTATTTCAAACTAGTGGTCCCTTCACCATTCTTTACTAATTTTTTTTAATAAGGGAATGCACATTTCCGCCTACTTGCTGGATTAACTGTAGTTTTTCTATTATTAGTGGAACTTTAACACATTCTAATTTTATTATATTGGTATTGCCAAGTGTTTTAATCAACGCCTCCATCATATTTGGATTTTAAATTTTACATCAAATTTGGTTATCCTAGGAAAATATATCTAATCCAATCATTGTTAATTCCAACATAGTTTTTTTCTTGATTTCACCTTAGTGTTTATCTACATTGATTAAATTTTGAGAGGGCTTGTTAGGGATTTTGGGTTGTGGTTTTCAACCAGGATGTTCCTTTGGCTGATTCACTGCGGTTGATTAATTATAAAATATTTTAATATGTCAATTTATAACCAATTTTGAGTCTATTTATGTCAAATTAAAGAAAACAATAATTTCCAACTATAGATAAATAAATTGCAACTAAATATGTCCGTGATACAACAGATATTAACAATAAAAAATGTGTCTTAGTTGTTTGAGGAAATTTTCTAATTACACAAGATGTTTTCATTTTTTCTTAAACAAGACATTTCTTTGGTTTTAAATTATTTTATTTTTATTTTTCAATTAATATGATAATTGTTAAAAACTGACAACTTGTACTGATAAATACTTTCATATATATATATATATATATTCTAAATTGGTCTACTTCTATTATATCATATAGGTCAAAATTCTACATTCATCATCCTCCGGAGTTGGTAAGCCAAATCCGACAGGAAATTTCAGTTTCAAAACAACAAAAAAGGAGTTGCTCCAAACGAGGAAACCAACCCATGAGATATGTTAAAAAAACTTAGAGTAAGCTACCCATTTAAGGAAACCAGTTGTGTACATATCATTACTAAACCAAAAAATAAGAAGAGACAAAGTGACAAGAATTTGACTGAAAGAAAGCACTGAGAGAAGAACCCAGTTGTTAGGCAGTTGGATTCTTGTCATGTTGAAAAGGTGGTTGAAGTGACTCCTCCACAATTCTGCACATGTACTCTGACATCCTCCAAATTGGACACTTGGGCATTCAGAAGAGGAGAGGATGTCGTGTGAATGTTTGATGGAGGAGAGGATGCTATGTGAACCTTGGTATCTGCACTGGTTCCATCCCCGTCCGAGCTGCAGCTGCGTTCACTGTTCAAGGCCCACTAAACCAGCAAGGCCACCATCTCATGAGGGGAAAGGTGGAGGTGGGAGAGATGGTGGACTTGCGAAGACATTTCCTGCAGCAGGAACCAGAGCCAAAGGCTTAAATAGAATTCTCAGGAAGATGCATTTACAGGCTAGCAGAGAGGCTAATGGGATCTAGGACTTTTGAATATGCCCAATCGATGGTGAAGTTCATAGTTCTTCTAGCATTGGAAGGAATAGGAGGCCTATAAGGGAGACCGTGACCACCCCCCTACGGCAATGCATGCAGTGGAGACAGGGCATTGTGGTGGATCAAGAGTGCAGATGAGGCAATGGGGGATGCACAATGTCGCTGCTAGGAGAAAAATGAGTTGTAGGATGGAGTAGGGACTTTGCAGAGGAATAGGCACAGGGATCGACAGAGCTTAGCCAAAGAGAAAGTGTAATGCTGAATTGAGCAATAGAATTCCTAAATTTAACGTCCATGAATGGCTACAGAGGACAAAATGGTGTGACAGGCATAATGAATGAGTGTTGGAAAATGTTAATGGCAGAGTGAAGTGAAGAAGACATTGCAGAGAATTCGAGGGTGGTGGAGAATAAAATCCTCATGCTCTAGGCATTAATCAAATTGGGATGGTCATGTTCACCCGCGTGAGGAGGATGGATGTCCAATGTATGCAAGGCTAGGTGGCTCCCAAAATTAATGCATAATAACACTCGCTTCCAGGGTAAAAATATATATTGTTACATTATATGTTTCTTAAAATAATTATTTTTAGTTAATTTTAAGTAATGTTATATAAATTTTATGTTCTAAATTTACATCTATGATGATTGTATTAGGCTTAGGATCATGGGAGGGAGAGAGGGTGAGAGGGAGAGTGAGTGAGGAAGGGAGAGAGGGAGGCAGGGGAGGGAGAAAGAGAGAGAGAGTGTGAGAGAGTGAGAGAGAAGGTGAGGGAGATAGAGAAAGGGAGACAGTAAGATCAATATAATAAGAGAGAGTGGGGGGATGGAGCTAGAGATAAAAATAGGAGAGAAACATTGGAAGAGAGAGAGAGGGAGATTGGGAGGGAGAAGAGGGATAGGGAGTGAAAGGGATTAAGTGTGAGGGGAAGAGAGGTAGTGAAAGTTACTCATTGAAGGGTGATATGGTGAGTTAGAAAGAGAGAGTGAGAGAAAAATGGATTGAGAGAGGGAGTGAGAGAGAGAGAGAGAGAGAGATAGATAGAGAGAGAGAGAGAGAGAATGACAGGGAGAGTGGGACATAAAAAGGTAGAGAGATAGAGATATGGGGGGATATGGGAGGAGAGAGAAGGAATGAAATGAAGTATGTACGAGAGGGGGGATAGAGGGAGAGGGAGAGGGAAAATTAGATAGAGTGGAAAAAATAAAGAAAGCGTAGGAGAGAGGGATATAGATATTCTCGAGAAGAGGGAGAGAAAGAGAGTGAAAGAGATAGGGAAAAAGTGAGAGTAGAAAATGAAAAGAAAGTCAAAGGGAGAGAGGGAGATGAAAGAAGAGAGAGGGGGAGATAAATAAAGAAATATATTGAAATATGATTTGTGTGTGTGAGAGAGAGAGAGATATAGAGAGAGACATGGGTAAATAAAGAGTGAGAGGGAGAGAGAGTGAGCAGGAGAGAGAAATAGGAAAAGAGAGAGGGGGATCAAGTTAAAGAGAGAAAAGTAGAGGGCGAGATAGAGAGATATAGAGATATGGAGACAAAGAGGTGGAGTGATAGTGTGAGATAAAAGGAGGGATATAGAGATAGGGGAGATATGGTGATGGAGTGAGAGATGGGATGATTGATGGAAATGGAGAGAGAGAATGAGAGATAGAGAAACATCAAGACATAGAATGAGGGGGTGCGAGGGAGAGAAATATGGATATAGAGGGAGAGATAGTGAGTGAGAAAAGGAGAGATAGAGAATAAGAGGCAGATAGAGAGATATAGATAAGTATAAGGAGATAGGGGGAGCAGGGAGGAAGAGTGGGAGAGATAGGGGAGAGTGAGAGAGGGAGAGGGAGGGAGAGTGATAAAGGTGGGGTGAGTGATAAAGAGTGAGTTAGAGAGATAATTAGAGTAGGGAAGAGAGGTAGAGATAATTATTTAGCAAGAGAAAAAAAAGAGATAATTAATGAGAGTGGGAGAGAGGATGAGTGAGAGAGTGAGATTGGGGGGTAAAGTGTGAGAGAATAAAATAATGAGATGGACAGGGGGAGAGAAATTAGCAATGCTATGAGGGGAGAGAGAGTGATTAAGAGATCTACAGGTAGTGCAAGAACAAAGGAGAGAGAGAAAGTGGGATAGAAAGAGAGAAACATAGAAGGAGAGAGATAAAAAGAGACAAAGATAAACCCATACCATAAGAGGTTTCATGATGTTACACTAACTGAGTTGGAACTAGGTGGTAGGTTAAGAGCGAGGCTCAGTGACTGTGCATTTGTGTAGGTCATGTAGAAAAGGGTTGAGATTGCTCATTAATACTATATGCAATGTCAATTTTAGGCTTGGAATTAGCAAGAGTATTTCGTAGTTATGGAGATTATGAAGCCAGGTTGAGAGCTTCACCACTGAGTTTTCCCACAGCACATTTTTGGAAGGAAGAGGAGGCCAGGTAATTTCCAAGTTTAAGAGCTCATGCATAAGGCTTGAGCCTTGATATTTCCTAAGCACATTACTGATAGGGCAGGAGAGAGAAATTGTGGAGTTTTGAGGGTCAGAAGCTGAGCTTGCGCACTGTGATTGTGTAGTGCACATTCGTTGGAGGAAAGAAAGGTGCATTGCATAGTGCCAAGAGGCATGGCTACAACTCAAGGGATGTGACTACATGATGTGTAGTTTATGAGGGTTGAATGAGGCTAGGTTGCTTGGTTGGGAAGTTTTCTAAATTTGAATAAGTATGGGATATATGAAACTGATGTGAGAAGTGACCAGAATTGATTGTGATCACACATATAGAACACTTGACGACACAACATAGATCATCAAGAAAACATGAACAACATACTTTCCTTAGTGCGACAACCTACGACAAGTGTGACACCAAAGATACACTTTGCAACGATAGTGACAACGCTTTTGCAAAAGTGCTTCAAACTTTGGAAATGAGTGTGACGCATGTTTACATGGTAAGATTGACACATTTACAAAAATATTACCCCTTGAAACCACCAAAAATAGATTTTACACAATTTAAGACACTTAAAAAGTAAAAATAAAAAAACTTTGATTTTCTTGCAAATGGGACCAAAAAACTTAGAGAAAACACATTCAATAAGTCTTAATGGTTGCAGCGACAATATGTAAGATCAAAGTAGGCTTTGAAATTTTGGTGTAGGCCAAAATTTTAGAGGGTGATGTAGCAGCGAGAAGATACAGAGTATTCAAACTTCAGTAAAATATTACGAACAATCATGCTAACTAAGTTACATGCCAAGGAGCTCAAGCTATAAATAACTTATAAAAAAAAAGGAAAGAAAAATAAAACATAAATTAAATAGTGTACGAGAACTCGCTAGAAAATTACATCATTGAAGAAAAAAATATCTTATGGTTACCCAAACAAGTTGGTGGGTAACCTAACCAAATATGTGATGATCCCTAGGGTCTAGAGAAATTAAACCTCCTACTAAGATAATGATTTGTTGGTTGCATCTTGGCCTCAAAACAACTAACATGATTTCCCTTTACACGTCATAATATTCAAAGATTTAGAAAACAAAAAAAGAACCAAGAATATAAAATTGTGTTTGATAATGATGATGCATTCAAAGAATTGAGTGGTTAATAAACTAGTTTTTCTCAAATATAATAAAGATGGTAATCTGAAAATTTTCATTATGAATTTTTTATCGCAAATCCAAAAATGTGAGAGAGAGGATGTTGTAGTTACTATTTTAGAAAAAAGAAAATAATTTTTCCAAATGCCAAATATTTTTTAGTACTCATTTCATTTAAACAAAGGGGTTATGTTAACACTATCCCAATGGGACGAGACAATATGCAAAAGCTATAATAACTTGTGCTGCAAGGAAACAAGTGAATTTTAAAAATTAGAATGAAAGATGCCTTATATTTTTACAGTTTTAATTTCTGAGACATCAATGTTTAATTTCATAGCAAGATAAAATAATAATGCAATGACTAAGGCACATATATCCAATATTCAACAAATATATTTTTGAAGTTTCAAAAGGGTCGCTTGAAATAATTGATGTCATGGTTTAATACTCGATTAACTCCAAATATTTCTTTGAAGGAAAGGGTAAAAACCCCCAAAAAAATTTCATGTTGGTTGGAATTATCGAGATAGTATTAGTCCTCTAATGCTACAGGCCTTTCAAATTTTGAAACTAATCTTAGGCAAGTTTTCATTTAGATGTAAAATAGAATAAATTGATGTTGATGATAAAAAACTGAGAGAAAGAGAGAGGATGGGAGTCCTTAACTATGAATCATGACACATATCAAGGGTAAAATTATCAATAATAAATATGTACTTGAATATTTTTGTGCTACGTCAAAAAAGTTACAAATATTATACACCATGTTCTTTTATAATTTCAAGCATAGCCTCTTTAGTAGTGCCCTCTACATTTGCAAATGGCTGCAAAATAAATTGACTCAGATAATTCCTCAAACTAATTAATGCATAATGGATTCAGTACCACTAATGTTTCAAAATTTAAAAAAGAAAATAATAATATATACTCTAAACAACGTAAATATTTATAGCAATGAAAGATTTGGAAGGAAAAAAATTCACTCCTTGCTCTTGATTTTTAAAACAAGATTTTAATTGGAAATAAGAAGTGATACCAAATATAAGAACTACAAGAAGGCATGGGTGTAACTAGATAATGAGAAAGAAGAGGGATTCAATGCCAAGATAATAATTTGGAAGCCATTTATCTAGGAGTGGATGGAGGTATCCAACAAAACACCTTTCTCACCTCTCTCAAAGGATCTATGATTATGTATATAGACCAAGAGTGAAGTTGTCTATGGAATAAAGGAGAGTATTAATTAATGTGAAATGATAAATCCCTTCCTATTTTTATTTTATTAGTCTTGTGAAATTAATCTCATTCTGAGAGGCTTTGTTCAAAAAGTGTCCTTTCAAATTCCTTGTAAAGAATATTCCAAGAATATTTTTGTATCGTATAGAATTCTTGGTGAGGTTATTTTTTCACCTCTTCAGAAAAATATATTGTAATTATAACCACAAAAAGAATGAAAAACCTAGAAAATGAAAGACAAATAGGTTAGATAAAGCAAGTTGAAGGAAGATCCTATAATGAATAGTAGTGGCTTTGAGTTCAGGAATGATATTGAAGTCCAAAATCTAGAAAAGAATAAAAACAATAAGATTTTGGAATCCTAGAAAGAGTTATAGCTTATATTATGGTATTGTTGGAGGATATTTGCACACATGTGTGTCAAACACACTCTAGTCGGTGTTTCTCTACCTAGAGATATAACCAAGATATAAATTACATTTTTTCTCCAACATTATTCTCATTAAGGCAATGGTTAGACCAATAGTAGGAGGAGTTTAATCTAGCCGTATAAACTTCAAGACACATTTTCACATAACAAACAACCAGAATATATTTACTCTTCCTCAACAAATTAACCTCCTATTAATATACAGTGAAACATATAAACGTTACAAATTGAAATTAAAAAAAGGAATAATTTTGACATATAGATTTAAATGCTATATTTTACTCAAAATAGGTTCAAAATTATACCCTTTTCTTTCACATTATCCAATTTCTTTGGGATCATTTACATAATTTTGACGTATTTGGTATTCCTTTCTCCAATTTTTGGGTGAAGTGGGATATATTTACTCGCTGATCTTAACTATTTCTGTTGGACTCTATCCACATCATAGTGTGTTTGTAGCTTCTTACATATGATTTTCCCTTACTATTGTTTAAGTGGGATATATCTACATGATAAACTTTTCTAGTTTTGTGACATTTTTCCACGTGATGGTGTGTTTTAGGATTCTAACATGTCATTCATTTTTCTTTATTATATTCCCTTCTCTCACAAAATATCAGTATACAACACTTTTCTTATTTTAATATAGTAATTATAATGTGCTTCTTGCTTGTTTCCATTGTTGATAAAAAGAAGGATGAGATGGAAAAATGAAATATTATACAAAAATATGTTTTGTATTTATAAGTTTAAACTCGGTCATGGGTTGATAAATAGAAATAATTTTAGTATCTGTGAAGCTGGGTTACACTTTTTACCCTTTTTTGAGAAAAAAATTTCATTTTTTTCGGTTCTTCAACTTTCTGCAAACAATAACATTCTTCTGTGTATAAGTCCATTTTGCAATAAAAATAAAAGTTGTGAGAAATTTTGTTAGCTTTCTATTACTTATTTTTTGAAATTTGTTTATGCAGATTTGATATGTCAACTTAGCGTTTCTTTGAGTGTGTGTTTCTTAACAATCAAAGGATTCATAAGAAGTCATGTTATGACGCAATGTTGTATTTATTGAAAATTTATGTTTTTGAGAAAACAAAATGTGTTACAACAATCTAGACAGAGTCTATTTTGGTTTCGTCATATTAAAAAAAGCCAATGGATGCATATCATAATTAATAGAATTTTTTGAACTCGTCCAATCTGAAAAACTGTGTATTTTGGATATGTTTCGCATCACAATAAATTTCTTAACATATAAGTTATAAACTAAAAATCTAAAAGATACCCATTAGAGACGCTGAACCAATGTAATGCCCCATAATTTTTTCAATTTTTTTTACAATGTATTTTGGGAGATACAAAATTTTGATTTCGTTGAATCACAATGACCCTAAAAAATTGTTCGCACCTATTTTATTAGAAAAATAATTAAAATTAGTAAACGTTTATGAAATTCCATAAAAGTTATATTTCCTGAAAGTAGATTCAATTTTGAAAATGTTTGTCTTGGTTCCGATAGTTAATTAACAACCTTTCATGGAATTTAATCAGTCCAAAGTTGCAGAACCGTATTCAGAGCCTGGTTTTTGCGTAATTGGTGACGCGTTAGTTCGGCTGAAATTTTAATCTAAGTTCTGCCGAACTATGTTTTCCACCGACGGCTCGTTAAATCTAACGACTTAATAGTTCGACCGAACTTTTAATCAAAATTTCGATTGAACTATGGTATAACTTTACGTCGGTCGGAAAGTTTTGCGGAGCCCCTACTAAAACACATTTCGCGGCAATATAAATTGCCGCGAAATCATTCACAATTTTCGCACATTTCGCACATTTCATCTCATTTTACAAAGATCTTGGTTTGGGTTCAAAATTTTTTCTTCAAAGTTTGGATTTAAGAGCATTTTTTGGAAGCAAACTGATTTTACAAAGAATTTTTTTGGGTTTAAAGAATTTTTTTGGAAGACATTTCTTGGAGGCGGCCTGATTTTGGCAAAAATTGTTTTGAACTTAAAAAAATTTCTTGGATGTACATTCAAAAGACATTTCTTGGAGGTATGTACATGTTTTGAGTTGAAGTAAATCTTTTGAGCTTCATTTCATTTTTATAAGACATTTTTCTCTCGAATTTTTTAAAGTAAGTGCTTTGGATTGGAGTAAGTATTTTTTGCAAAAAAATTAAACTGAATTTTTTTAAATTAAATCTTTTGTGATATTTTTTTGTAATTGAGTTATTGTCTAATTTTTTGAAGGAAATTTTTTGAACTTCATACCCTATTATCATGGGAATATCGAAGAACTTGTGCGAGAAAATATGATCGAAAAAGAGACCCTGAGGAACGTAGAGAAGAGACGAGACAATCTCGCAAAAGAATGTTAGAAGCCCTCTCAAATATTGAAGAGGAAAATCAATCTCAAGCAGAAATTGAAGCAGGTATGTAAATGTAAATATTATGATCTATTGATATATTTAAAATTTTCCTAATGTAAAATGTGAAGCTTAATTTTTATTTGATGAACTAATTTGAAAAATATTTTGCTTAATGTAAAAAGACAGAAATATTCCTCAAAATATTGAAGAAGAAAATCAACCTCAAGCAGAAATTGAAGTAGGTATGTAAATGTAAATATTATGATCTATTGATATATTTAAAATTTTCCTAATGTAAAATGTGAAGCTTAATTTTTATTTGATGAACTAGTTTGAAAAATATTTTGTTTAATGTAAACAGACACAGATATTCCTCAAAATATTGAAGAAGAAAATCAACCTCAAGCAGAAATTGAAGCAGGTATGTAAATGTAAATATTATGATCTATTGATATATTTAAAATTTTCCTAATGTAAAATGTGAAGCTTAATTTTTATTTGATGAACTAATTTGAAAAATATTTGAAATTTTAGATATATTTATTAATTTAGTTATTTGTTGAATATGTACTATTTTTTTGAATATGTACAGATGAAATCACTATCGATAATGAGATGTTAGAAAATGTTGACACTCACACATATGGAGATAAAAAACTTGACCATGTTATACGATATCGTGTTAACTGCATTTTTGAAAAGTATTTCTTAAATGAGCGGGTGACAGTTCAGGCTCAAATGTTGAAAGGTCTCCTATCATTAAGGAAATTAAAAGAAGCTACGACACTATTGGGTATTCAAAAATCAACCAAAGATAAAAAAATGAAGGAAGATGTGATAAAAAATATGAGTAGTGCTATAAAGTCAATTAAGAGATCTAGAGAGAAAGATGTTTCAATTGTACGTAGAGGAATATAGATGGCAATGGTTTCATCAAGTACCTAAGAAAATCGTTTGGTAACATCTATGGCATGAGCACTGGGAACCTCACGAAAAACTTTGCACAAACATCGGAAATTTTGGTTGCAAATAGATGTAATTATGAACTCGCTTGTTGGAGAGCTATTTGTAGGCAACCATATAAAGATAGACTTGGAGAAAATGTTAAAAAAATAATATATGAATATTAGAAGAACAATTCGTGTGTTTCACCAACTGCAATGCATGTGATGCGAAGAAGAGTAGCACGAAATCAGTACGAAGAACATGAAAAACATCTCTTGGAGACCACTTAGATAGAGTTATTCAAGAATTTCAAAGAAGAGAATCGTCAAATTCATGTTTCACTCAGTGCTTTTGTTCAACAAAAACCATGGTATGTAAAACCTATCACCGTACGCGACACTTGTTGTTGCCGTTATCATGTGTAATTAGACTTATATTATGACACATTCCTTGATTTCAGTAGAACATTATGGAAGGATTCACCTCCTCCTTCCACTATCCGTGATTTCATATCTCAAATTCTATGTGAAAGAGAAAGCGATGAACTATTTTACAAAAAGAAATGTGTTGGCGGTAAAAAATGCGATGATTGTGGAAATTTGACTAAATTTCAAAAAAAATATCGTATTGATGTAAATGATCAATCATTGTCCAACATGAAAGTGAAATGGGAGAGATATGAATATATCGATACATCAATTCAAGGTGCAAATAGTGTTAAAAGAATTGAATTACTAGAACAAGAAATTTTTCTGATATTCTTTTTGAGAAAGTTTGAGGCAGAAATTTACAAATACACCAAGCATTCCCATAGAGCTCGATGGCAAGACTTACAATTCAAAAAATCTCGTAAATTTTTTCCACCAGGGACCATTTTTTCAGTGATTGATTTTGTAGAAAACTACACATTTGTTCCACAAAAAGAAATTCAGAGTGAATACTATCATTCTGACCAAGTCTCCATGCTCGTCCATATTCTATATAGACATGCTGAAAAAAATGTCGATCATATAGAAAGCACGAGTGAAAATCTACATATCATTAAATAATATCACTTTTATATCAGTGACGATCGTACACATGATACATGTTTTGTACAACATTGTTTTGGAAAAAATTATGATTCATTGAAAAATCGTGGAATAGAATTCAATGAGCATTGGATATGGTCAGACGGATGCACATGTCAATTCAAATCTACACGATCATTCTTTTGGTTGTGTTGTCTTCATAATAAAACCTTCATTAAACATTGTTGGAATTTCTTTGAGACTGGCCATGGAAAATGAGAACATGACGGTGCAGGAGCATGCATAAAACAAGTACTTCGAAGATATCAAATGAACCACTCTGCAAGCCGACTTGTGAACGCTAAAGAAGTTGTTCAATGGTGCATCGCTGCTCTAAGCCATGAGAGAAACCCATCAAGAGAAGTGCGAAGGTACATTCAATTTAATTTATATCGGAAATATAATTTTAAACATTGTACATTTATCATGCAATGATTATCTTTCATTGTATTTTGATATCATATTTACAAATTCTTCTTCTAATTTTCCATATAAATGTTTTTCTGGCATATTGGAATCGAAGATGTAGATAGATCAATTGGAAATTATGTTGAAACAATAAAAGGAACTCGAAAATTGCATTCAATTCAAACAAATTCATCCAGAAATGTGTTTGCATTAGATAAAAGAAAATATTCTTGTTTTTGTGATGTTTGCATAGACAACACAAAATCCAATGACGTTTGTGAAAACAGAATGTATGTGAACGATTGGAAACATACAGAGCTAAATACAAAGGGAAAAATGTTTGTTGCAATGTTTGAAGAAATGAAATCAGAGGAAACTACAATATCATCCGATGGTGATAGAGTTTCTGATCTTGTTAGAGAAGGTAACATTTGAATTAATTTCTAATGATTTAAAAATCTAGAAATAAATTTAAATATGTATAATTTTGTTAAGTTTATTTTATTGTGCAGGAGATGTTTTTGTTGTAATTGCACCTATTGACAGTGATGAAAATGTGAAGTATTATTTGATGTGTTTCACTAAACGAAAAATGAAATTATTTCAAAACTATAATGATCACGGATTTCAATATGACAGAGGGTCTATTATACTGAAAGGTTATTTTTTCAGACAAACTCATCAAAGTGGAGACTTTGTTTACTTTGAAGACTATGAACTTGATTCCATAAGTTGTCAATATAGTCACTTGGTGTGTGCAGCACACATAAAGTTGATAGAAGTTCAATCAAAGAAAAAATCAAAAACTAAGAGATGGAAAATGTCAAAATCCGATCATGAACGGATTATTGAAGATGGAATTCCATTAGAATTTTTTTGCGTGAATTGTCCAACAATTTATTCTCTTTGGATTAAATATGTTTTAGAAGTTCCAGTACTCAACTAAAAATTGAGTTGCTTATGTTATTTGTGCAAGTGTTTGCACATTTAAAAATTGTTTTGGTACAATCACGTGCTCTAGTATGAACTGAAAGTAGCTTTTCTATACATGTGCATTGATGAAAAATGTTATATATATATATATATATATATATATATATATATATATATATCTGTTCTATAATGAAATTAATTGTTCTAATTTTACTATGTGCATTGATGAAAAATTATTTACGTACTCAATATATATCTTCTAGAATGCACAATTAATTGTTCCAAGTAGTTTTTCTATGTGCATTGATGAAAAACTAGTTGGATTTTCGGGTAAAAAGTTTCCACAATGTAAATAAATCGACAAGGCTACCTATTTGAGTGCATTAACGACATTGACCCAGATTCAAAAAACATATATATCTACTAGACTTATATTTCCAATCAAAATTAAAGGGATAATTTGTACATATATCTACTTCTTTAAACACTTTTTTCAATTAGAGCTCAATCGATACATGGTTAGTTGCATTGAAAAGCTAGGTTCTTCCTATTGGAAATTTTTTCATTCAAACAAAACTACATGGAGAGATGAAAAGCAATCTTAAAATTCCAAATGTACTTGAACCATCCAAAAGGGATTTGTGCAACATTACTTGACATGCCATGCCAATTATAGTGAACAACTATCCAATAGAAACATTTAACATTATATACCACATGTGCCAAATGTAGATTGAAACCATCCAAAACTTTAAAATTTTAAAAGCTTTTGATAATATATCATGCAACATTAAAACATTAAACATCACATGCAAAATGTAGATTGAAACCGTTCAAAACTTGAGTTTAAGAAACTTTTTGATTATATATAGATCGTTACTTCACATGCCATGCCAATTATAGTTCAACTAGATCCAATAGAAACATTTAACATTATATACCACATATGCCAAATGTAGATTGAAACCATCCAAAAATTTAAGTTTTAAAAACCTTTTGATTATATATATCGTGCAACATTAAAACATTAAACATTTAAAGTTCATTAAATATCACATGCAAAATGTAGATTGAAACCATCCAAAACTTGAGTTTTAAAAACTTCACATGACATGCCAATTATAATTCAACTATCCAAAAAAAACATTTAACATTGAATATCACATGCCAAATGTAGATTGAAACCATCCAAAACAACTTTTAATTTAATAAAAAAATATAGATCACAACATTACTTCACATGCCAATTGTACTCCAAGCATCCAAAACTTAAATTTTAAAAACAAAACAAATTATAACACATGCCAATACATAACATGCCAAATGTAGTTCAAATGACAACATTAATTTATAGATGACAACATTACTTCACATTCACATGCCAAAAGTACTAAAACTATCCAAAAATTAAATAAAACAAATTATATTAACAATGTAGTAAAATATGTCAAAAAATTGTAAATCTCACAAGTATCAAAATGTATCAAGTTTAACAAATTTTAAAACCATCTAAATTTTAAAATCAAATCTACCGTAAATCATGTCCATCAAATGGAGACGGATCTAGCATCTTCCCTACTAGGGTCTCAGTCCGCGCCCTATCATGTGAATGGGAAACCTACATACGCAATGCACATGTACTTGAACATTAAAATTTGATGTTTTAAAAATGAATTAGAATATATATATATCTAGAACTTCAGGTAAAAAACAAAATATAACAAAAAAATCATGCAATACCTCATAAGGTTCCCTCTCCATTTGATGAACAAGTTCTCCCATTGGAACATCTGCAGCGGTAAACTGTACAATATACATGTACAATTAAATATATATATATATATATATATATATATATATATATTAAAAACTTTCAAATGAAAATGCACGTGTACATATATAAACTTATTTTCAATAATATTAAAAAAAGGAACTAAAGACAACTTGTTCAAATGCTGTGGATGTTCCTATCTCCATCGCTAGAGTCTGCAGATTAAAGAAATCTTCTATAGGAACCTAAATTCAAAAATTTTTAAATAACTCAAAATATAGATCTCTCTCTCTCTCTCTCTCTATATATATATATATATATATATATATATATATATCAGTTTTTAATGGAACTTTCTGAGGTAGAATATATATATATATATATAGAACTTTTAAACATAAATTTTAAGCTTGTGAAAATTTTTCCATACTTGTGGCTCATCTCCCAAGGAAGAAGAAGGTACCACCATCCCAAGAACATCAGATGGAATCAGTACCTATTAAAACATTTTATCAAATTATATATATACATAAATGTACATGTGTGGCAACAATTATTTATTTTAGAGTCACTTAAAAAACACTAACATTTGCCAACATATCATGATGGTCACACCCATCTGCATTGTTTGAACCAGAGGACCCGAACATGATATTAACATTTTCGTCACACATCATGCCTGAGAACTGCAAATGGTGTTTCAACATATAATCATACATTTTTTTTAGATTAATGTACACATACAAATAAATTTATACATGCACATACACATGTATTTATTAAAAATTTTACACATGTATATGTAAAAATAATTTCAAACCCTAAAGTCACTAACACATACCGTTATGGTTCCCTCTTCCTCATGAAAAATTAGGTCTTGCAAACCATTGCGACGATTTATTTCATATGTTCGGAGATCTTCAACATTCATGTTGTAAATCTCCTCATCTGTATAATAAAAAAAATTGGCACGTGCATTTTCACGTGCTCTTTGTCGATTTAAACAAAGATCGACTCCACTCAATCCAATATGAACATTGTTGATCATAACATCCCTTTCTTCTCGACTTATTTTAGAAGTCACATCCATCTCTAATCGCAGAGTTTCGACTCGAAACGGTCGACTCACCAATGGTGGCTCAGGGCGAGGCAACTCCACATCTCGCTTAGCGCCCTTACGGTCATATAATCGACCTTTCCTTGGGCCAAAAAATTCTGAAGGAAGGTCATTGTAGTTGGGTTTCATACCCAAAAAAAATTCTGCATAAAACATTTGTGCAAAATAAACAGGAACCTCATCGTTCCATGGAAGCCTTCCATAGGCCGCAAGATGTCTATCATACAAATAACGAGCTTTGTCTGGGTGCTTGAAATACTGCACCTTCAACATTTTTATTTTTGGCCCTTCCTAATAATTAAACATTGACTTGGCCACTTCTTTTGTAACTTTTTGTTTTACGTCCTCCCATTTATCAGGACCCATCACTATTTCTTTTCTCTTTCTCATCATTTCTACAAATGAATCAGTCGTTGGCCCAATATTTCTATACACATTTACCATTTCACCCAGTGAATGTGTAACTATTTCAAGGCTTTGTCGACTCTCAGTAGATAGAGACAGAGCCACGAGATCTCTTTGCAATTTTGCATGAAGTCTTTCACACCTTTTTAAGGTGCATTCTGCCATGTTGGTTTCCCATGGTATATCAGTAATCTTGGCCGGATGAGTTGTGCTGGGTTGACAACCTTCTTCTTGAATGTAGCGGGCTGCCCTGCGTCTATTTTGACCACTAGTTCGAACATTTTCGGCCTCTGCATCAATATGTATAAAATTTCGCATATTAGAAAAAACACGTGTAAAAAAAGTTGTACAAATTTAATGAAAAAATATTGAAATTGATGGCACCTTGATGTTGTTGGTTAACATCTTCTCCAACATGACCCTGCTGAGAACCAGACCCGAAATGACGTTGTTGAGAACCAAACCCAAAATGACTTTGTTGAGAACCAACAGTCGTTGATTGGCCTTCAGGGAAATAAATATCACCCCCTTCATGCAACCTGCTACCACTCATACCTCGACCGGTTGAACCTTGGCCACGCTCCATGGATGGAGTAGAAACCCTTCTCCTCTTACCTTCTAAAAATTAAAATATGAAACTTATTAACAACTAATTTAACTCACAAAGTTAATAAAAAATCAA
This sequence comes from Pinus albicaulis, assembly GCA_034641835.2. Classification (NCBI taxonomy): domain Eukaryota; kingdom Viridiplantae; phylum Streptophyta; class Pinopsida; order Pinales; family Pinaceae; genus Pinus; species Pinus albicaulis. The sequence continues at coordinate 279,102 of JAXQQM020060627.1, forward strand.
TTCCATATGTACACACATGTGTGGAGATTTAAGATTATATTTAAATACTATGAACATCCCCCGATACCTGAACCTCCATATGGGATTCGGTTGATCTTCGTCGTTCATCCTCCATGATATATATCTATTGGTCAACATTTACACAAAATAGATTTCAAAAATTCAATTTGTAATTTAGTGTACACAAATTATGTAGAACACAACTTTCAAAGCAATAATTGATCATGTGTGAAACTAAATTTAATCGAAAAAGAAATTATAAAAATGATAAGTTCACCAAATTGCGCTTTACATGGTGGGAGCACACTTGGTATAAAATTTACCACTTATACACTTTAGTTTTTGGGAGAAATGACACATGTACATAGTTTACCTTAAATTTTTTGTGTTTTATGGATATTAAAATGAAGAACTTATATTTAGATAGATTCAAGAGATTGACTGTAGGGGCATTTACTAGATATGTCACCTTTCATAAAAGATGAGATCCAGAGGCTACCTGGCCATTTACAGACTCTGCCTATAGAACTTGTAGAAGTAAACACTAGAGGCATTAACAATATCAAAGAACGTTTTCATGCTCAGACATGGGAATGTGTCTCTTTCCCTATGCAAAAAAATAGTTCAAGGTAGTTAATCCTCATAGACACGTCATCAAGCAGGTCAATGTGATCATCCCCAACTTACTTTTCATGAAATTAGGCTTCGAATCCTCTACAACCTGGTGGATGGAGTTTAATGGGAACTAGGTCAAGGCCTTTACAAAATACATCCTAGTGAATAACACTTAGTAGGTTATGCCAACAAATAAAGTGGCAGAAATGTTTTCTCCTTGAGGTTGTCCAATTGGGTGTGTAATACCAACTTCACCCATTTCCTAATAGGTTTCTCTCTTAGGTTACAAATTTATTCCACCTTATTAGTTATATATTTTTCAATTTCCCGTGGATTCCTTGAATTTTTTCTCCTACCATCTCCCTCTCTCACTCCCCAAATTATTCTCATCAAACATGCCCCATTGAGGATCTGGAGCAATGTTTGCACCATACTTAGAACTGTCATTGCTGCTAATTGAAATTGGAGTCATGTATACTAGATTGCTTTCTTAAGTGGCTCTTAATTGGACAATATCCTGAGATGAGTTTCACATGATGGTCATATGAGGTTGGAAGCTACTTGGTGTAATTTTCCTTAAATCTTCAAAAAAATAGAGCAAAAATGTCATTTTCGATCATTTTTTATTAGCTTCTGCATACAGCAGATGTTATCACAATTGCAACACAGTCATGTTCCATGAGCATGAATTATGAATGTCGCAAGCCAAATTGCAAGGAAATTTGCATTCATTTTAGGCAAAAGAAGGCTATGACATTAAGGTCCATGCTAGAAAAAATTATGCAAATAAGGTTGCTAAGTCTTGATACTTACCATGTGTTTCAAAGCCATAACGAAGGTTGGCTTTGAGAGTGTCCTCTCAAAGCCCCGTCTTGAGATGAAATTTAATTCAATGTCTCCTAGAGTTGCAAGGTGGAATTGATAGAACTATTTGATTTCTTTACCATAAATGGATATCTCCTTTCATCTATACCTTTCTCTACCATCTTATTTCCAAGTGAAATGGAATTTTCACATTTTTAATGCCTCTACCATGTAATTTGGTAGCCTACTAGCTAGACCTATCACAAGTAATGTTGTCATACCAAACTATTTCTCTTGCTCAACTCAATGACCATTACTCTCTTCTCACACTGCTTACCATATAAGATCTTCAATTGTACATGTCACACAAAGTTGGGGGTTCTAGGTCTACACCTATTAGGTAAAGTTACATATTTTATGTCATTGTGGTCCTTAAATTTGGAGGTGTTCCACCTGAAAAAGTAGGCATTAAATATGGATGAAAAGGATTTGTTTTAACTTTGATAGAATTTCCTCGTGGAATTACTCATTGCTAGTATTCAGAGGAGAGCCACTACCTCATCAAATTCACCTCCTCAAGAAGGCGACAACGGTGAATGTTCAAGGTATAAATTTGCCTTTAATCAAATTTATTTTGATTATGATAAACATGGTAAATATTCACATAAGATATAGAAAAGAACTTGCACATGTTCCTTTTGTGGTTTGAATAACCATAATGTTTATAGATGTTGGAAGAAGATATCCATGCACATTGAAACTTTCTAAATAAATGAGGCAAAAAATCAAAGGCCCATTGGACAAGTAAAATGATGTTGAAAATAAGATGCAATTGTTTATTACTCATTGCCATAAGAAAGGTCACCTTGTAGACAAGTGTTGGACTTTGTATCCAACAAGTCATCCACAACATTTGAAGAAGGTGGAAAGAGATAATGACAAGAATGGAAAAGAGGATTCCATAATCGATGAGGGTCAGGATGATTCACATGATGATGAAGTGCAGCTAAAAGAAGCACCATTGAAATGGTTTGCTAACAGATGGTTAGATTTCTTATCCAATTAAGGTCTTGCATGTATTTTGATGTTTCATGAATTTCTTTGCAAATTCAAAGTATGGTGCATGTTGCATGAAGCAAGATGTTGAAAGTAGAGTTATGTTGACACACTTAAATGCAACAAATATGGAAATTTGTACATGAGCTATTATTTGACTTGAGAGTCAGTTGTTTGAAGAGGCATGTTTTGTCGACTTGTATTTGGTTGATGGTTTTGTACACCAATATGTAAGAGTACATGGAGATATTAACATGATGTGAATTTTTTTTCTTTGAAGGAGAAAAATGATATGTTAGCGAGCTATGTTTCTTGCATGATGTGTTTTTCAGTTTGATGGTTTTGTTTGTGACAAGACGTCACACGATTTTGGGAAGGTCCACTCTTGAGCGAGAGCCTCATGATTACAACCTAATCATGAGAATCAAATGGGAGTGCATCCTTATTTTGAAAACAAACCTCTATATAGGATTCTAAGCTACCTAGGACTCAAACCATTATTTTTAAATTTTAAATATCATGGTGTGTTGTTTCAATGCCTAAATCCACAACCCTAACATAAATTGTTTTATTCTTTTTTTGCAGGATTTAGTTGGTTATATTAAAAGTCAGTTGAATTTAAAATTCTTGGCTTAGTGGCATGAACCAAACATATTGTACATATTAAATGAGGAATTTCGCTCTCCCAATAATTTCTAAATCACCCATATCACCAAGAAAACATGTTTTAAAAGAACATACTTTGGTATGGGAAAGACCGTAGGTTTCAAATATTATAAGAAGGTTTTTGATATGGTTGAGAGAATGTGGAAAATAGAATCCATAAACAAATTATTTTTCAAAACATATTACTTTCAAAGTATCAACAAGGAATGTACAAGGGTGTTCAATGAATTAACACTATTTATTTAAATTCCATGATGTATATCTTACTCATAATTTTAAAAAATTATTAAATAATGATCTAGATTGGATAATTATATTATTTGTCATATATTTTGATGCTTATAGAGTGAAAAAAATGAAAGAATCAACTTGTAGGGTCATTTTAGTGGTGGGTGGAGAATTGGGGTCTAAAACCTTTTGGAGTCATTTTGAGGTATTAAATGACATTTCTGGGGGTCAAACAATTATCCCTTGTGCCGAAATCTTGACCATTATTCTACACTTAAAGAAATATCCAATGGTGCAAGAAAAACATCAAATGAAGTTCATTCAAAATTTATGCCTTTAGTAAGTTGACCTATCATGTTGACCACCATGGTACGAGAGAATGAAATTTTAGCCCCATTACTCATGCATGGCAAGCTAGCTAAATGTGGAATTTTAACAAGAATCTAAAAGGTCTAAAATGACAAACCTCGTTAATGGTTGACGGAGTCAAATTTTACACCTAGTTGGCTATCACGCTATGTTAAATACTTGGCCACTAGGAGGAATAAGAGTTCCATTTTGTGTTATTGTATTTTGTTCCATAGTTGAAAATACAACTAGGAGTGTGAAGTTAGAGAGAAAAATGTATGAATTTAAGTTTTTATAGCAACCTTACATGCTAAAAGTCTTAGCTAACTCTAGAGAGATTACCTCTTTCCTTGTACTCACATATTTTCCATACCAGAAAAGAGAGCGTAGAGCATGTTTACATTTTAGTGTTGTTTTTCTCCCATAAGGATTTCCTAGGGAAAAAGGAGTCTAGAGCATCATTAATTTTTAGGGTTGCTTGTCTCCCATAAGGATTTCCTAGGAAAATAATTGTATTGATTGTCTAGAGATATGTATGTGTGTGTTCCATTATGTTCTCTATTTCTTACGTTGTGTTTCATTATGTTTTATATTTCTTACATTTCTGCCCTCCTATTTTTCTTTCCAATCAAGGTTTATAAAATAACATGAGAAGCAACATGAGACTTGGAACAATCATTTTCATTATCTATATGGAAGGAAAGAAGGATTATATCCCCTTAATCTTAAGCTTATGTAGTTTGTCAATTTTTATCATATATTTTTTGGTAAGGGTAAATGTTTTTTATCTATAGTACAAGTCGTGAGTTCCCCAATTTTACCTTATGTAAAGCATGATTCTAGGATTACTACGATTTGTACTTGGTTTTTTATTGTGATGATGCCCTGTCTCAATCACTTGGCCATCTCTCAATGGGTAGTTAAATCTTTATTACAATACTTAAGTAATATTTATCTATTTGTATTATGTGAAATTATGTAAAAAATGGTGTACTATTTTTCATAAAATTGGGTTGAGTTTATCATATACTTCAATGAAAGTTGATTAAATATATTTTCTTTAAAAGGATCTACCAATTTTTTTAAGTTATGAATTTGCAATTTTGTGTGCCTCTCTAACAACCTTCACTTCCTCATTTCTAGAAAAAATCTACTTGCTCATTCGTATACCCACTTTCTATTCAAATGCATGAGTTTTGAACTCTCGGTAACTATGTTTTTCCACGCAGGAAAATTATATGTCACATTTTATACTAACTCTAAATATTATTTTGAAGTTTGGATTACTGTTATTATTTTATATAATTTAACATTAGATATAAATTTAAATTGAAAGCTACTTAGATGAAATATAGCTTAGATATGGCATTTGCAAGTTATTATCTATTTATTGAACTAAAGGACATAATTATTACACATGTTTAATTTACATTCAAATGCTTCTTTGATTTATCTCCTAAGCTTAATGTAATGCTAGATATATAATTTAAGTTGAAGGCCCATGAGATAAATATGACTTCTATGTGACATTTGTATTGAATCATCTATTTGTTGTGTTATATGAACATAATTGGTACGCATATCTAATTTTCATTACTAATATGTCTTGCTTCTTTAATTTATCTTTTATAGATGACCCGAGCATCCCTTTTTAATCTATCCCTTTTGACTTCGGATATGTGGGCAATACTCATCCGCATATTTTTCTATCACAAAGCAGTGAGTAAAATTGTATTTCATTTGTGTCAATGTTAAGGTTAAGCACATGGATTAAATTTTTATATAAGATACATTGCCATGGTGTACATTTATATCTAAAGAGTCCAAAACCTCAGTCAAGACCATATGTTTTGTTGATGTAGTCTGATTGGTTATAGTTATGTTGACACACTTAAATGCAACAAATATGGAAATTTGTACATGAGCTATTATTTGACTTGAGAATCAATTGTTTGAAGAGGCATGTTTTGTCGAATTGTGTTTGGTTGATGGTTTTGTACACCAATATGTAAGAGTACATGGAGATATTCACATGATGTGAATTTTTTTTCTTTGAAGGAGAAAAATGATATGTCAGTGAGCTATGTTTCTTGCATGATGTGTTTTTCAGTTTGATGGTTTTGTTTGTGACAAGACGTTACAAGATTTTGGGAAGGTCCACTCTTGAGCGAGAGCCTCATGATTACAACCTAATCATGAGAATAAAATGGCATGAACCAAAGATATTGTGTATTAAATGAGGAATTTCGTTCTCCCAATCATTTCTAAATCACCCATATCACCAAGAAAACATATTTTAAAAGAACATACTTTAGTAGGGGAAAGACCTTAGGTCCATTTATTGTGCACATGTGGTGTGAAAAATTGAAATTGACAATTTGCAAAAAAGTAAAATTATGAATGAAACCATGAAAAAAAAAATCCCAAAAGTGGTAAATGATTTAAATAGACCTAATTAATTATTTACCAACATAAATTCTTAAACTTTTAGCAACTAAATGATAAGTAAAAAAACAAATAAAGTTGTAATTATGGTTCGAATGTTACATAATCTTAAGAATCCAAAAAACAAATTATTTTTCAAAACGTATTACTTTCAAAGTATTAACAAAGAATGTACAAGGGTGTTCAATGAATTAACGCTATTTATTTAAATTGTGTTGGATTATTTTCATGGCAAGATAAGTGTTGGTTGATGTAATTTGGTGTCTAGTTCACTCTCCTAGGTGTAGATTTCTTCTGGTTCTAGTGTTGTTCTTTTCTTCTTTGATAGTAAAGGGTGAAGGAACCTTGGTTGAGGAAGACTCATCCTCTACCCTTTCTAGTGGGTCCTATGTTAAGGCTAAGTCTTTTATCTACTGTTATTGTGATGAGTTGGTATGTTGGTTCCCTGGTATTATAGAAGGTAGGTTGATTTTTTCAGTTTACTCTTATGTAGGTAGAGGAAATCACTACAGTGACAATAAGTCAACTCCTCGTCACTCTGTAATTCCACTAAGACAAAAAATGGGGTGCATAAGGGGAGGATGTGTTAGGGCTTAGCAAGCCCAACAAAGGGAAAGACTCTTTTCGCATGACTTGGAAGCTACATAATTTAATGTAGTTATGTTTCATACTCATAACGAAATCTATGAGATCGAGTCTAAAACAAGGGAGGAAAGGAAATCCCTTTCAGACTCTGAGGTCTTAGACTAAATGTCAGCTTGGGTTCTAGACCCTTGGCACACCAAGGGAAGCAGGAAGAAATATTTAAACTTGGTGTCTCTTCATTGGAGAATTAATACCTTATTGTGACTGGAGTTGAGGGATAATCACGTGGAGAGATATAATATTTTTGCTTCACTTGAAGAAGTCAAGATAATGCTCAAGAACCAAAGGTTCTTCGTGGAGAGGATTGACTTGTATCTGGAGCATGTGGAGAGCCATATTTCTTGTGATTTAGATGGTGGGGACTTAATGGATCCTCTTCGCTCTAGTGCGAGGGTTATATAAAATATCTCACCTTCGAAAAATGACGAATGAGCATGTATGGTAGGTGGTGTAGTATGGTGATTTCCTGGAAATTCTAGTTCTGTTTTATGCAGGGTACTTGTCATCCTTTTGGTCTACAAAATATGGAGGCATAGGTTGGTCACATCTATATTTTTTATGTGATGGATATGGCCCACTTTGTTAGTGGGCGCTACACCTATTTGTATTGTGCATTTCTATGGTGGTTTTGGGCTTATTTCCCTAGGTTATTTCCATTTCTTTTGGTTATCTATGCTGTTGTAAAAGGGACATATGTGAGTTGTTTCTCACTAATTGTCTATTATTGCACCATTCATAGTGTTTTTGTGAGATATCATAAGAATTTATGGTGGGTTTTTGTTTTTCTGTTAGCTATAGTTGACACCCATCCATGGGAAATATTGTTTGTGTTTTTTCTATAATAGTGGGTTGAAAGGGATGATGTAACACGCAGCTTATTTTCTTTATGTTATTTTAAAAAAAAATACATTTGACTTCTAAGTAAAAAGGGAATAACAAGTATGTAAATATTTTTATTAACATGAATTACAAGAATGACTGGTGAAGTGTAATCTGGCAATTTCCTATGCTAAAAAAATTAAATCGTTTTGCACTAGATAACGATTACTTGTTTTCTAAGCTTAAAGACTGTGTTAATTTTCAGAGGGGTAGCAGAGGTTTAAGACCGTAGCCGGAGTAACCATCCTAGGTCCTATGTCTTCTGGTACCATGTCATGAATTATATAGTTATCAGATTAAAAATCTGATTTCGAAGAATAAATTACTTGACAAAAGTTATCTATATATTTTTAGCAATATCTAAAGCACAATGTTAAGCATCTGTAAAGCATAAATGAAGGAAAAACGACAACACATTACATCCAACTGTGCAACAAATCAAGATAACTATATTCAAAATTTTTAGAGGAAAGAATCAACCATGAGGATTACCATAGGAACATCTAATATTGAATCATGAAAAAAAATAGAAGAAAAACTATTCATGAGAATTCATTTCCTCGTAATAAATCGAACTTGATAAATTTAATAGTGCAAGAACAAGATTATTGCATTCTTTTAAAAAGAGAAACCTTGGCACATTCCTCACAAAACCTCTGTCAAAATAACCGATGAAAAGGGACAAGGGTTTGAACAAAATAACTTTAAAAGAAAAAAAGAATATATGGCAATTTGAAGACAAGCTTAGTCAAAGGAAAGCGTAATTGTTCCACAAGATATGTATATATATAAATTTCGATTACCAAAACCAGAAAATAGGAGCCAAGTTACACAATGTACCGAAATAAAAATAACACATACGGAATATTTTCAATAGTCCTGATAAAATTACAGCCAGTCGCACATTAAAAATACTAGAACATTTACAACTTCATTTCAAAACTGGGATACACCTCAGTGGAGGGTTTAAACTCATATACAAATTCTAATAAAACTAGAACTCCAGAGATCTAAGACAAGTACTTATACCCGATGAAAGCAGCAACAGCGCCGACGAACAGGCCGCAATAGCGCAAACGGGACGAGCAGGCAGCAACAACGCGAACGGGATGAGTAGGCAACAACAACAAAAACGCGCGAAAAATAGCAGGGAATAATGAAATTGGTAAACAAAATAACTTCACGGACGATTATTTTATAGGAATTAGTTCGGCCGAACTATTTTAAAAGTAAAAGTTCTGCCGAACTCATTGTTTGGCGAAACTTTTGTTGTCGGTTTTCCAATCTCTGGCAAAAATTATGTTTGCCCGCGCCGTCAGTGTGCCGTCAATCTAAACGGAATCACGAGTTCGGCCGAACTTTATAAAATGTTCGGCCGAACTATTGCCGAAAAAATTTTCAGCCCCCGATTCTCACAAAAGTGTAACCTAGCTTCATGTTTCCGCCCATAATGGAAACAAACTAGCTAGGGTATTGGTAATGTATCTCTCAGAAGCGATGTGGCAACTACAAGACTCTGAACTGTGTTAGAATGAGGCTCGAAGTCCTATCTATTGTTTAGAGACCATGTAAAACCATAAACATCCAAAAATATAACCCTAGTAGATGAAGCGCTAAGACTATGGACCCCACTTGGGTAAATTGGTACATCAAATTCTCGAGGACATAACTTTGATTTTCGTTTGATGTACTCAATACCTCGTTAGAAGGATCTATTCAAGGACTACAAATTTGGACATGAGAAACATTTCAAAACCTTACACATTGGTCCTGGTTTTCCCAAAAAATGTTGTTTACGGCCTCAAAACAACTCCGGAAGTTTAGGACTCGAAAAGTGCTAAAAATAGTAAGTTGTGCTAAAACTAAAAAATTAAAAGAACCGATGGTGGGGGTACAAATGAGAGATGTGGGTGGCAACCAATATAAACCTAAATTATTCTTCCACCCTTAGGAAGGAATGGTCCCCATTGAATTGAGTTCCTCCATGAGATGAGGGAAATTCTATTGAACCCAGTATTGGATTTGTCGAAGATGTTGTGGACCTGTTGGTGGACGTGCTTGATGCGTTCGATAAATTTGGTTGCTTTATTAGCCTTATATAGTACATATCTAGATTTTTTTCTGTATGGTCACATGATTTATGGCAACATCAGGAAGTGGCGTGCCTAGGGTCAGATCAATGGAGTGCTTGACCTGATAGTGTAGAGGAACCTTTGTGGGTGAGGAGAAAATGTCTTTTTATTCCTCCATGACTTTTTCCATCTACTGTTGTCATGCAGGGATGCCCTATTCTGAGGTTTTGGCCACAATATTCTTTTTTCCCTGTGGGTGAATTAAAATGAAAATAAATTTCCTATTTTGGGAAACAATTACTATGTTATTTTACAGTAGTAAAGAGATGGTAGGAGGCGGTACTACCTCCAGTATCCTATACAATTTATTTCCCAAAGTAATGACAATAGAACGAGGACTAGACTCATACACAACATGTCGTTTCAATAAGTATGGTTGACCCAATAATACATATGACATATCAAGAGGGTAAACATCACACAATACCTCATCCATGAATGGCTTGATGTTGTACGGAAGGCGACACTGTTGTTGGATGTGGAGATATATTCCTTGCCGAATCTACTCAACAGTATATGACTACAGGTGTGCTATGGTCGATAGGCCAAGCCACTTCATGACCTATATTGAAATGATGTTCTTTTTGGCTTCTACTATCAATAGGGAGTTATAGTGGAGAACCCTTCACCCACATCTATTAATTGAAGAGGCGCTCCCCCTCCTCTGGATCGTCGAGATCTTTCCTGTAGAACTTGTGGTGGAAAAAATGAAACTCAGATCCACATCAATGATCTCCTTCCCTTTTTCATTTCCCTTGTCTAGTTCTGACTCAATATGAGAACATGCATCTCATTCAAGTGCCTTTAGTTTGGCCACCAACGAATGTTTTTCCTGACATTCATTTTTGTTGTGAGTGGGATGGTTATGAAATTAACACCACTTCCCCGTCTCCTTATTTGGATTTATGGTGTTATTCTGAGTCACACCGCTTTGTCTTTCCCCTTGTTCTGTGGTTCTGGGGCGCGTTTCCCTTGCTTCATATTCGAGGATCCAAATTCTTGCTCCTTCTACATAAATTTATGCTCGATCTTGGCAACATAATTATATGTTGTGCCAAGCGAGGTAATTTCAAAGAAATCCATTTCTTGCTGAATGTTTATGTGCAGAAAACTGTGGTACTTAAGCACTAAATTTTTGTCTGAATATTTATACCTAAGTTTGTGCGTAGGCTATGGAACAAATTCATCAGTTTGTGCACATCTTGATCCCTTTGTTGCCACATCTTAGTCCATTGGATGTACATGTCATCTTATCTCCCCACAGGTTAATATTATTCCTTGATGTCGTCTCAAAATGAATTCCAAGTGGGTGCGGCTGAGAACAAAGAGGGTTCCCTCTTGCCCTTCTGCACACAGAAGGTTTCCCACCAGTATTTGACACGGTGGACAACTTTTAGGAGTGCAAAAGTAATATTTTCTTGATTCGAGAAATTTGGGACAAAGAAATACCCTTCTATAAAATTCAACCATCTATATATGACATTTTCCTCTATATGGCCTTAAAATATAAGAATGTCGAAGTTGACCTGTACCCTGAAAGGAGACGCGCCTCACATTAGGGGAATTTTGAGGTCTAAAATGGGCCTCCTAAGGAAAATGTACAATCAAAATTCACTTTATGAGAACCAATCACATTTTAGGGGATGACATCATCCCTAATGGTTGAGGTGGCATTTATTGAGTTAAAGGTACTTACTTGTCACATTCTCAATAGTGGATAAAAACTCATTGTTAACCATGGTAGTGCTCTAAGTAATTTTGAATTCAAAGTAAAGTACTCATAATAAATGTCAATTCACACGTTTTGAATAAAAATATATTATTGTCATTTCATATTTCTTGAAAGAAACAATGCATATCCCTATACATTTATTATATTGTATTATATTATATTATATCATATTATATTTGTATAATATATTAATTATATGATATTATACAATTTAAATAATATAAATTGTAATTAATAGCATATAATAATTAAGAATTTATAAATTTATATTTATATTTTATTTTACGTTATTTAAGTACAAAGGACAAATGCATTAGTTGTTCAATGATAATGACTTTTTCTTGAAAATATCATTCTTATTTATAGCCACATCAATACATTTTTTTATTAATTTTATTTTGGTACAAACTTTGAATTGAATTTCACTATGGTTACATGGATTGTGGTGCAAAAAGTGAATTGCAAATTTATAAATATTATTTTATTGATTTAGCTATTATTTTATTATTTCCTTAGGAGGCCCATTTTAGACCTTCAAATTCCCCTAATGAGAGTGGTTGTTTGATGTAGATACATCTTCGGTGGGTAATCGTTGAAGGATTGGCACAAATTTATCCATCATCACGTTCATTTTTTTCTCGAGGGTCTCCTTGAGCAATAATTTGATAGTATCTCCTTATCCCTCATCTTTATTTTCTTCTGCCATGGGAGGTCATCAAGGTTCGCGAGGCTGATCTTGCAAGCATTCAACCAAGTCAAGCCCTAACTCCTTATACCCTAACCTTGTTAGGGATATGCAAATAAAAACAAAGAAAGAGAAGACCGCTCTGGTACCAGTGATCTAGATTTATGCAGGAACATCATAATATATAGAAATAAACATTAACATAGAGACATGGTGGAAACAAAAACTCGTTTCATTAATATCAAATAACAAAGTATTCGTATAGAAATAATAGAAATAAATTAGTGAGGGTACTAGTATCTTATCTCTAAGAAGAGATGTGGAAAAAAAAAATCCTCTAAACTATGTCACAATGAGGCTTGAATGACTATTTATTGTTGAGAAATAATGGAAAACCCTAAAGATCCAGAAACCTAACCCTACGATATGAAGTGCCAAAACTATGGGCCCCGTCTCAGTAAATTCATACATCAACTTCTCCGGGATGTAACTTTGGAATATGATCTTTGTGTGATGTGATTAATACATTTTTATAAATATATATCCGAGGACTACAACATTTGACATGAGAAACTTTATAGGATCTTCCCTGTTTCTCCTCGTTTTCCCAAAAAACGTCGTTTAGGGCCTAAAAACGGCTCTGGAAGTTCATAACCTAAAAAACTACTAAAAATAGTAAGTTATGTTGAAACTGAAAAATTGAAAGAATTGATGGCGGGTGTCCAAATGGAATAGGTCAGCGGCCACCAATATCCACATGGATCATGTACACACTCGTTGCATGTGGAATTAAATTCCACATCCAACAAGTACCCATTGTGCATACTTTTGAGAAAATTGACATTGATTTAAATTGAATATACATTAAAAAAATGTGTTCAACATGTTTCTTTAATGTATCTTAAATTTATATCAATGTGTGTCTTCTAAAAAGTATGCATAATGGGTAATTTTTGGATGTGGAATTTAATTTTTCATCCAATGAGTGTCTACATTTGAAATTCACGTAACCTATAAGGATATAAGCTAAAAGTACAATAAATAAAAAATAAAAAATTCTTTCCCCCCCAAAATATTTACATGTAGCTCTTTCTAAAATTAAAGGATTTCGATTGGTTTGCATATTATGACATGGAATTTATGTGAAAATTTCATGGGCATTTTTAGAATAAAATTTCCACTAATGAGAATAAAGAAGGAAAAGGGGTGATTTTTTATCCACTTATGTGTGCATGGGTCATGAAACCATTAATATGCTATCCCTAGGTGCAACAACACATTCAAATTATGCCTCAAGAATTTGATGTAACAAGTTATAATTTCAAAATAAATTCCAATTTCTGATAACTTCATTTAAAACTCACGAATAATTCTAAAATATTGGTCAAACGTGGCAATATGGGGAGTTGATTATGAATCTAAACTATTTCCAAACACTTTTACTCTCTCCACTTATCAACAATTTTGATGTTTATATGGCACTTTGATAACTATGTATGTGGCATGCTTGTGAATTTTTTATTACGTTCCCCTCCTTATGTAGAATGAACATGAAGATATAATTGGGTATTGCATTGATATATCATGTCTTCCTTCTCCAACAAGAGCTACAAACCTAATTGGCATCCTTCTTACGTATTCAATAGTGTATGATATACTCGGTAAGGATTGGTACCTCCCTTTTATTAGAATTTTTATTTCCTATAGAAATAAAGTTTAATGCGTTAATGTTAATAAAATTATTCGTGAAAACTAAAAATAAAAAATACTCTACAATGAAGGCATATACAGTAGTTTTCATTCATCAAACTTAAACCTTGTGGTGACTTGGATAATTTTATATGATGATGACCGGGATTCATAACTTAGAAGGTGTAGAAATTCCTTGTAGATTTGAACTACTAATTCTTATTTGCTAATATATAGACTTTAACCTACTATACCAATTTCGGAAATAGTAAACACTCATGAAATCATGAAGCATACAAGATAAATAATTCAATCAACACATTACACAATTATTTCCTCATGAAAGCCACAACTAAAAACCCTCTATATTTATATTTCATTAGTCTAAAAATATGAGAAGATTACAATTCTTTTCTCAAGCATGACCAACCTCTACACTATCTATATATGTATCATTTGTTCCTAGACAAGCCTAGGCCATTACTTAAACAATTTTTTTCTTTCCAAAGTCCCTATTTCATTTTTTTGTTTTCCTCTATGATTAGACCATAATAATTATGGAAATACCCATCCAATACTACACAATCCATCAAGGTTGTTCCTCTAACTACATGGACCCCCTCTATAATTTGGATGATTATAAAATTGATAGTACATTGTCATTGAACTCCAATCTCAACTAGGTAAATCTCAAATCTGACATCCAAGAGTTATTTATGGTTGAATCATTAGTTAAATGATTGATCACTCAGTGTGGTTCAAGTTTAATTTCCAGACTTTGACCTCTCATAGTTCCTCCAATAGTTGGAACTAGTTGAATTTACTTTAACTCAGTTAAGCTCAGTTAATTAATTACAACTCAAAATAAACTCAACAAGGGCTTTTGTAGAGTAGGAACCACTCTACATTACTCAGGTTAGGCCCTGAACTCTAATTAACTGAACCAACTAAGCTAAACTAACTTATTTAGCGCTTAAATGTTTTCACGTGATATAAAATTATAGTTTTATTCTAATTTAATTCAAGGGAAAATTAATTTAGAATATTTCTTGGCGACATTTTCAACACTCCCTCTTAGCAAGAAAGGAATTATAAAGTACCTTGATCCTACTTCTTTGGAACTCAAATTTTCCTCTTTCCAATGCCTTCATCAAGATGTATGCATCATGTTCCAATCTAGGCATATACTATAGCATCATGATGTGCCTATGCACACAATCTCTCAGATGTTAATAATAGATGTCGATATGATTAGAAGGATCATGAAAAACTAAATTCTCGAAGAGTTTGGTACAAGTATGATTTTCACAGTAAATCATTGTAAGATCCATATTCTAACCAAATAATCCAACGAGGACCTTCTTCATCCATATAACCTCACAAGCTTCTTAACTCACAACCATGTACTCTACTTCTACTGAACTGAGTGCAATTGATCTTTGCTTCCTATTGTACCATGAAACTATTGTTAACACAATAATGAAGATGCCCCCTGATGTTTTCTTCATGTCTGATAGACTCCCTTCCCAATATTCATCTGTGAATCCTTCCATATCATATCATATAAAACATAATTCCTCTTGTATGTTTTTAGTTTCCTAGATTCATAGTCTACTACAACATTTTCCTACATCAACAGTCCCCTAAGGCCTTACAAACAGGTATAAGTAAAAATGGTAAACTCCTTATTTGGGTCTCAAATTTTTAGTATAGGAGCTACTATAAGTATTTTTAACTTTTCAAAATTTTCCTAAAATTTGACTATCTATTCAAATTTTGTTCCTTTCTTCTGCAAGGAAGTAATGGTATAAGCCAATATTGAGAAGCCCTATATAAATATTTGATAATATCATGTGATTCCCATAAATGAGTGAACTACTAATTCATCCTTCAATGAGACAATTCATAATATCCGTAACCTTTCCCATATTAATAGACACACCCTCCTTGGAAATGACGTGACCCAAATACTATATATTGTCTTTGTAAAACACACATTTGCTAAGTTTAACATATAGTAAATGTTCTCTAAAATTTTTTCATACCAATTTTAGATGTCATCTATGAATACAAACACAAAATTATCAAGATATCTATGAAGTAAATTTTTCATTAAACACATGAAGGTTTTGGGTGCATTAGTGAGACCAAAGGTTAACACTATAAACTCATACCGTACCTTGTTCTGAAAGTTGTCTTATAAATATCTTCATCTTTTATCAATAGTTGGTGATAACCTGTCCTTAAATCAATCTTTGAAAATATAGTTTTTTCCCTCACTTGGTTGAAGAAATCATCAATTCACTGAAACAAGTATTTATTTTTTATAGTTAACTTATTCAATTGCTGATAATTGATGCACATTCTAAACGTGTCATCCTTTTTCTTAAAAAATAGTATAGACCCACCCCCTCCCCCACCCCCCCCAATGGTGAGAAATTAGGTATGATGTGACCTTTTCATAATGGTTCCAGTAACTACATTTTTAGTTCTTGTAACTCTCATATACTCATTAGGTAAGGACCTATAGTCATTGAGGTGGCATGTGGTAGTAAATTGGTTGTCACCAAAAAATGGACATCTAACCATTTCTAATTAGATGTATCAAAGAACATGTAGAACCAATTTAATAGACCATATTTTATTGAAAACAAGAAACCCCATGAGCAATAATTAAATAAATTCTTATTTATTTGTTTTTCCTCTATGGATAATTAATTAAACAATTGTTTAAATAATATTCATGATCATGTTTAACCCAATTATGAGAAATAATTCGATAAATCACTATTTTTCTGATTTTTCTCTAGGAATAATTAATCAATTCATTATTTAGTTATTATTCCTTGTTAAATTTGACTAAATCACCTAGGAATAATTAAACAAATCATTATTTGTTTATTATTCCTTAACCAAATCCTTGAAATGATAAATAAATCATTTTTTGTTTATTGTTTATAAAAAAAGTTATTTAACCAATTTAAGTACCTTTTCCCTCCAAAAAGATATAATAAAATATTCCAAGTAGTTAGATCTAGATCTTGGTTAATAATATTTTATTATTCACCATTACATAGAATAATTCATTATTTTGTTAAAATAGGAGGGGATTTTTCCATTCATTCTTCACTTTGATCATTTAAATTGTCGCTATTATTTCCTTTTTCCATTTGAGCTCCCTCTTGAGTTCAATACATGCTTTGGGTTTTCTACACCTTTGAGAGAGAGAAAATTTTGAATTTGAAGCATTGAGGACAACCAAGAACCCATCCCATTGAGGGGGAAGGATAACATTTTCTTGTTTCCTTCACCAGGTGTTACATAATATAAAATAATTATTTTAATCTTGTCTTGTTTGCTAGATACTTGGATTTAACATTTCATCATTTAATATTTCTTTTTAATGTTTAGCTACTTTCACTACATAGATCTAGGTTTTTGTAATATTTGTTCTGACCGTCAATTGCATATTTAAAGGGATAAGCATCCATTTCTGTTTTTAGGGTTACTTGTCAAGAATAGCTAAAGCAGGATCTTTTCGTATGCTTGCGATATGATTTAACACTAGAAAAATAAATGGATATATCTATCCCTATGGGAAGGTAAACTCCGAGTTTTCTCTTGAAGAACATCTTGGAACTCACTAATGACTAGCAGAGTCGCTAAATTTTCCTTTTATGTTTATTGTTTATTTGTTTCCACCTACACCATGTATATCAAGAATCCTTTTCTTGTACTCCATTTTAGATATAATGCTTAAATTTTTTAGACGGATATTGGTTTTGGTTTACCTATAATTAGTCAGGTTTTCCCTTGTTGACTCATACAACTCACTATTTTTTCCAAACAATTTATAACATCTCCATGTTTCTCCAACAAATTCATTCCCATTAATATGTCATAATAACATAAAGGAATAATGTTTAGATCTAATTCTGTGGCATAATAATTTACTTGAATGATACACTATCTTATTTGATTAATTACCTTCCTTTTGGTACTAGTTTCTAACTATATCAACAATTAATTCTTGAAATTTTCATATTTTAATTTACATTTTCCCACAAATTGATGAATAATGTAATATAAGTTAGACCCCAAATCAATTAAAAGAGAAACAGATTAGTTTAAAATGGTAATTTCAATCTCAATCATGGTAGACTGATGGTCAAACTATCTGTCCTCTAGCGTTGCACTAATTCTGGGAATTTTTTTGGAAACATCATTCATAGTTGTTCCTTCATGGACTTCTTGAATATTCTGAATGTATCATAGATTATGAAAACATTCCCTTAATAAATATGGTTTTTAACAACCCTAACCCTTTTGTGGTTATCCTTCCTTGACCTCACTAATGATTTTGTTGTTCATTTCCATGGGTTTCAATCCAATGTGAGACTGTGCAGGTTGATTTACATTTCCCTTGCTGAATTTCTTCCTCCAAAGATCCTTTCCAAAATTCTTAAGATATTGATGTTTCTGTCTTTTTATACTTGTTACAGTCTTATTTATGTCTTTATTTTTCCATGGTTTTAAGCCTTCACTTATATTATTGAACTGTTGGTATCCTAATCTGGCTTTCCTTACCACCTCATCAAGATTAACCTTTTATTTTTGTGATTTTGGATACGTCTTATACAATTCACCTCCACTTGCAGACTTCTTTGATTTTGCTTCCACCTTTTTCATTTTCAGCCGTTTTGGTTCTATGCTTCTATGGCTAGATTTTTCAATCAACCCTCTTATCATCCTCTCATATTCCTCACTAACCTTTAGTAGGTATTCATTGTTGTTTATGAGATCAACAATCTCTTATTGAAGATTCCAGATGACATCCATAAATTGAGAATCTCGTGGGGTATTTCCATTACTCAACTGCACATATAATTCGTCCCTGGCTTTTATGGTTGGGAAGAAATCCTCTACCATTCGTAGTTGTATAATTCACTCATGTACATCATAAAACAATACAGCCGCCTATCAGTATTTCATATCTATATTTCTACACATATTCCATTTTATTCTTATGGTTAATTTATGGAACGATGTTGAAACTAGGTTCTGATACCAATTCTGGTTGAATTTATCAATCAAATTAGACCTTTGAATGCTTATTTGAATTCTCTATCTAGCCTATGCTTATTGTTTTACTAAATCAATCAATCAATCTAACCTATGAGAATGAATGAAACCCTTCTTAGATTCATTTGTCATAGTGTACTTGGATGATCTATTTCTTTTTATCTCTACCTAGGAAGAATATCATATCTCACATTTCATGTAGGTGTTAGATATCTTGAAGAAGTGCATTGATTTATTTTTTAGTTAAATTCCATAAGGCTGAAATACCATAAGGGAGAGGATAAATAACACATAATAAGAGATTCAATGGGGTTACCTCAAATTTTTTCTAGCAAGAATATTTGACAATATGATAAATTTAATAACTCTTGTCAAGATAGTGTACACATAAACAAAATGTCCTCGAGTATTTTTTCTCTAAGAAAAATTGTCATATTTTTTTTATTTTAACTATATTAAAATGTTTTGGGTGTGTGGCATAGCATTAGTTATGTCTAACTGAATTCCTATCCACTTTCATGTCTTAATTTTCATCACCAGCATTGCTTCACCCACTTATATTGGCACATAAGCTATGTCCCCCTCTCCTCGCTTATTATGGTCACTTACAGAGTAGAAATACCTAACCATCAAGTGAGGAACTAGGATCCCCTTCTATTACCAATGTTTAAAAAAAAATAGGTATGCTCGTTATCTAGGTATCAGTATGGTTATTATCATACCTATGCACTTGTATTATATTTGTGAAACACTAGGTAGAACTCTCTAGAATATATCTATTTCCCATGCGCTAGTGAAGTATTTTATCACTGTCATATAGTTAGAAACCCTAGTTTCTTAAATTTTTATATCTTTTACTCTATATGAAGTGTCCACTCAAGATTTTTTTATTCTATCATGACCACATCAAGGTCACATGGAATTGGTATGAAGACAGATAGATGGCAGGGCTATTTTTTCGAGATCAAACGGTGAAAATTTTGTGAAAGAACCCTAAACTATCATTCGTTTCCCTCCATGCCTCATTTCATTATTTCTTGAGTTAATGGAGTTGTCACACCTTGACTCACCCACACAACCAAATCTGCAACTGAATTAATACCATTCATGTCAGTTTGATGAGTTATAATTTCCCCTCTATGCAATGTTCTCTATTGATTTGATTTTATTTTGTTCCCGTGAATTACATGTAATGGTTCCTTCTTAGTATGTGAAATAAATTTGGTGGGTCTTTGTGTAAATAGATTCTGGATAAAGGAGTCTATGTCTCCAGCCTTGTAACTCTTCAAATTTTTACGGTTATTTCAGTTCTAGTTGTTCTCTTTCTACTTTCTTTTTTTAGATTTTGTGAAGAAGCCTTATTTCCCTTTCTTATTCTTGTTATAATTTTCTATTGTTATTGTTGTAGGATGAGACCCTTACTTATTATGGTGATTTTTTTTGACCCATAGCTTCAAAATTTTATAATTTTTTCCTACCCTATAGGTAAGACAACTACGCCGACAAGATCTTATTGTCCAGCCATTTCAACTTTTAATTTCATGGTTAACCTTTGAGAGTTTATTTTTCTCCCCACTCTATGCAAGAATTTCTTGAGGCTTTCGTGTCATAGTCGGATAATGTAAACACTCATTAATGTGTTTTCCATACCAGAATGAGCTTCCTCTCTTGCAGGTAACTATGGTGGTCATAAGGTTTATGGGTTGTCCAATGTATTTTTTTTCCTCCTAGCAAACTAGTCTATACTGTAGTTTCTTTCCACATAATCATTTCCTTAATCTATTTACTTTCAATTAAATAACACCAAGTTTCATATGTAGTGTTTTCTTTTTTTAGTTTGTAATTCACGTGCCCTGGATTTCAGTAACAGGTCAATCAACCTCTCCTTTGTTCAGGTGAGAATATATTATTTATGGGTACTCATTCTTTCTTCTAAACATCTAATATTTTTTTTTCTTCAACATTCTGAAGCCTAATTTATGGTTACCTATTTTTGAATGTCTACCGGTATAGTTTGAGCCTGCGCATGTGATGCTCTCATCTCATTGAGTTTCGTGTTCGAATTCTAATGATGTCTCTTGTTTTCCCACAAGTCAATTCCTCATGCATAATGTTGAGGGATTTTCCTTACAACACTTGTGACTTGTTTTAGTTTGTAGCAGGGATTTAGCTCCTGTTTGTAGCTATATCAAAATTTACCAAACTTGGGAATGTATTTTTTTTCAATTTTTTTTAATGGTAAATATTGTCACTCGCATGTAGCCTCAGCTCAATGTGTGTAACTAATATTTTTTCTATTTGGGTGATTACTGATAGCCCTCCAAGAGGCGATCATATGATGTAATCGTAGAGTACGATCAGGAATATGTGCATTCTACGTTTGTGTTAATATAATGATTTTCGGTAATAGAGTTTTGGGTATTCGTAACTCCTAGTTATTATGGTGTTTTTTCTTCTTCGTTGTTGGAGATATGGCTTGAATTAAAGTAAATTTTTCTATATGAACTTCTTACTAGACTAGTTGAACTATTAACTTTGTTTTCTAGAATATAATGTTTATATACACTTATTTTAATTTCAATTTTCTTTTATGGTGTTTTTCTATAAATTGTTTAGGAATATTCAGTAAAAGTGCATTCATTTTCTAATTTATTTTAGTCTTAGGATATATTTTCCTTAATTAAGTAAATACTCCAACTGATTTCTGAGCCTCATTTCCTCGCTTTATAAATTGTGCTCATTTACTTGATAACTATACCATACATGATATATATTACATTCAAATAATCTCCAACACTCTTTGTAACATACCCCAATAACCTCATAAGAAAATGCATGGACTTACGAATTCTTTTAAATATTTATGAATGTGTAACATTATAGATTAATTTCTATATTTATGCATTAACCATTTGAATACCCATCATCATCACTTAGATAAATATGTAGTAAAAATCATAGTGACTTACCTAACCGTTAATTCTACTTCTTGTAGCATATTAACTTAAATTTCCTGCTATAACTATGATCATTTTAACTCAATTAGTAAATCGCCTAATTGATAATATAAACATCACATCATGAAAGAAATTAACATTATGAAACTGGCACAATGAACAATCACATCATTAGACACCGATATGCCCTGGAAACCCTGTAGGGTGAAAACCAGCAAATGTTTAATTTTATTATTAAATGCTCATGAGGGTGGTCACCCCTCACTCAATGGTTATAAGGGAGTCCATACCTTGACCATTTTCATAAAATTACATAGAAAAATAATTTTAATTGAAAGATAATTAGATATAAGCTATTACAATCATCATGATACCATTTACCCATGGATCCTTAGTCTCAATCTTGTAGTCTAATTTCTTCCTTTAGCGAGTCATCCTGCAGTTGTAACTACTAAACCTGCATGGACTAAAAAATCTTTATCTTCCACAATGTTAAACTTGAAAAACCATTTTCTCAAGTCGCCCTCTATTCTTGTCATTGTTGTCATCAACACACTTGATACGATGATTAGATAAATTAGTAATAATCCAATAACAAATCCTTATTTTGACACCTAAACACTATTTGTCTTCATGTATAAAACATGACCACATTGAAATGAAATTTCATCTTTAACACCATTTCAAATGCATTAGTAACAAATAAATCACTATCAAGCATCATCTTTCCAACAAACATTAACAAAATTTTGCATGCACTTTCATATTATTTCCAAAGGAAAGCTAACATACAATATAATAACATTGTGCATGCAAATGCATAACAAGCTTTCAAGATAACTATCCCAACAAGAAATTTATTTTTTTGCATATTTTCCACCCAAGAGCTATTCATAATGGTTATTATGTATAACCATGCCAACTCGATTTCAAAAAAAGTTAAAATACTAGTTATAATTATGTGCATGAGATAACATAGCTTGTTATTCTTCCATATAAAACATATATTTCTTTCTAAAAGAAACTAAATAAATATTTCATGGAAAAGTAAATACATTTCTTTTCCAAGGGGTCAAACGCATACCACTTATTATTTCATGCATGAAAAGGCACATTTCCATCTCATCCAAAAGATATAATCCAATAACTATGCATAATATTCTCTAAATAAAGCTAATACCATAGCTAATCACTCTAGGCTTGCAAAATACATATTATTTTCTCCAAAAGAAGGTTAACACAATAAATATTATATGATTGCATCTTCTTTTTCTATAGAAATTTAATACCATAAAACATATTTTCGCATTCATGCAAGCATATATGTTTTGCTAAATAATATTACATAATAGAGAATGTAATTACTAGTTTTTCTCTCCAAAAAGCTATTCCAATAACACATACAAGGATATATTTTTCTCTTCAATTATTTTTGAAGAGTTCTAATATAATAATTACTTCCTTGCATACAAATATATATATTTATTTTCCAAGAATTTTTACACCCTAATTATTCTTTTTCCAAAATATACTAACTCGCTAGCTATTATGCATGAAATAAAAAAAAAAGTTCTTATCATTTTACACATCAGAGATATTTGTAATATTTCTTCAAGAAATAACACGAATAACAAATTCTTATCAAATAACACAACCAATTTCCTTTTACACAAGGGTTTTATGTGAGATACCCCTCACATAAGTCATTTATTTCTTTTTACATGACTCAAGCTCCTCATGCATGTAAAATCACATAATAGTTTCTAGTAGATCAAATATACTAGATATTATTTATGTGCACCTAAGCAGATACTCTCTTCTAGAGTCCAATATTTCTCTTTAAAATTTTTAATGCATATGCATCATGAGAACATACTTGGTAATTATATAAATTAATTCCTTGTAAATAATCATCAACATAATTATTATGTCTATATGTACATAAACAATTATTCTTATCTCATTGAAAAATAAAATGGAAGCACTTTGTTCTACTTTGTTTTTCCTGTCTTACTCGTCCACTTTAGACACATACTACGATCATATGGAAATGAATCTTTGCAGCCCATTTTTCTAGACTTAAATATTAAATAATTTCCTGTTTTTTCAACAAATATGGACACGGTTTCCAACCAAATGGAAATTATTTTTACAAAGCCCAAAGAGGTTTTGTTTGTAAAGGGTTCATTCAAAATAACCTCTCTAAGTTTTTACACAGGTATTACGGTTTGGAAGATTTGAACGAATCTTTGGAGCTCATTTTTCATGATTTAAATAATAAATAATTCCCTGTTTTTTACATCAATTTAGGACACGATTTTCGAGATATGTGAAACAAATTTTTAAAATTTGAAAGAGGGTTTTGGTAATAACGTAATTTGTTTTAAAAAAACCTCCAAATTTTACATATCTATCCAGGTTTGGGAGACATAAAGGCTTATTTGGACCCTATTTTCCAATAACTCATGCATTTTACAGAATTATTTAGCCATGAAAAGATTTTATGAATTCAAAAAAAATGAAATATTCTCATAATTCAATGAATAAAATGCTTATTCATGTATGCACAAAATTATATAGAGGTTTTCTCAAGAAATAATCTTGATTGTTTATCATATGAATTTTTCCTGGAAAATAAATTCAATTATTATATCATCATGCCCCATATGAAAACAAAAGAATTTTCAAAGAAGATAGTTATTTATCTTTTGATGCATGCTTGAAATCCCTTCTTCCTCTTCTTTGGCTCCATTCTCCATCTATTCTCTTATTCTCTCTCTATTATTCTCAGAGGCTTACAATAAATAGAATTAAGAAAATGGAATAGCTTTTCTAAATCATAAAAGCATTCCATAAAGCATCAATAAATATGATTTTTCCTAAATCACAAATTCACTCCATAAATCTCTCATGATTTTCTTTTAAAGCTAGATTTTTTTTTTCTTATGAGCAAAATGTCACTTATTCATAGTTTTTCCAAAACTAGTACTTATTATTTATAAAAATCATAAAAGATATCAACCTGGAAATATAATTTATTTCTACAAAGGAATATAAATTCTTCTAAATAAAATAATTAACAACCCTCATTTTACAGGAGTTTTTACGGTGTCCTACGCCAAGGATATGACACTCTTAGATCTAAAAGTTGTGTGGGATATACAGTTCATTCATTTATAGTATATGCAGTTCAATTTTCTTTTTGTTTGTAAATCTACATAGTTAAATTTAGCCTTAACTACAGATATACTATAAGTGAAAATATTTGCCCTTGGTTCTAAGAGTATTGTTTTTCAATATGATTATAACTTTTATATACCGTATGAAAAAACTCCCTCACATCTATTGGTTAAATTTTACCAATAACGGTACTTTATCCCTAGCATGTATTTGTAACTACTGAATATCTCATCCTCTGTTAATTTAATATATCTATAGATCATAGATATTTCAACTAATTTATTTCTAACTACAAAACTGCCTCACATCTCCTAATAAGTATTTTGTTTCCTTTTCCATACCACATAAATTAATATCAATAAATTAATATCAATATATATTTGATAAAATAGCTCCTTCTCTTCGCTAGGTATTACCACAATGAGTTTGTAAATATATAATTACAGACATAACTAATCCTAGAAGGAGTGTTTTCCATTCTCTTACACCTTCCACGAATGCATAAGCTCATGCACACTCGTTTATTTTACAGAACACATGAATACACATAATTTAAATGGTGCATTAGGTAGCATACTAAACTTAAAAAGAGTGGTTCATCCAATCACTGACTCTTCGAAAATAGTATTCATGGCATTCCACTTGCAATTGTCTACACCCATTATTAAATGTTACAAATATGAATGAAATTAAAACATATATGCAAGATATTTTCACATCTAGATATGCAACATAATTTAATGTCCCTACCATTTAAAAAAAAAAAATATCAAAATCCCCATCAAATTCATTCGAAAAAATATACAAAACTCAATCAATAATTTCGTACTCAAATACACCCAAAGGTCTAACAAAATATGTTGCTGAAACTTTCCTTGAGAAACACTGTCCTCCCAACCTTGAATCGACCTTCCAACTCCCCTTGAGTTGAATATCTTGCCAGCAGAATTAACATACTCTTGTGATTCAAGCTAATGTCTTTTTATTTCGTCCTTTAGTAGACTTCTTTCCTTAGCAACTTCCTGCGTTTCCTGGGACTGCCAACGCACTTGCTAGTAGACATCCTTATTCTCCTACGACACTTTATTTTACCCTTATTTTACGCTTACTCAATGTTTTTCTACATCGATTGATTTAAGACAACCCACTTTCCAATAGTCCTCCTTATTCTCCTAAGGCACTTTATTTTACCCTTAAATTTTGTGAACATTGATTGATTTAATATATTCTCTCCCCTATCATATTAAACCTTTTTTTGGTCAACTCCTAAAGAATTTTTTAGGAATTATTTAAGGGAATATTATTCCTCTCTCATCGAGTGCAGGTTGTTTCTGTAGAAATTTCTTTAAATCTTGTGTTTCTTAACCAAGTAAGTTCCAAAATTTCTTTTGCATTAATAAAATTAATTTATTATATCGCCATACATTATTTTTCATGTTAATTCAAATTCATGCTCGCTTTCTAGCCAATTCACCTAGAAATATTTACATGGAGGTTACACGTTGGCATGGAAATTGATTATGGTTTTTTAAACCGAAAATCAATAAATTATGGCATTATTATCTTGGTGTATAATCACTATTCAATCATGCATGTATATGGCCTACAATAAGACCTCGAAAAAAATAATCAAGTTAAAGAAATCATTAGCTTCAAACAATTTTGAATGTAAAAATTGATATTTTTGTGGGTCATTAGTTTATCGTAACATATAACCACAATTTTGAGCTAATATATGGAGTCTCATGTGATATATTAGGCCAAGTGAATTTTCATGAAATATTACTTCTGTTATTTTAAGATGGATATTTAATATTTTTATCCTAAAGGAATTTACAAATTGGTGGGCATCGCAAGAATGGGAGACACTACTGTTATCCATTTATGCTCAGTATATTTTAATTTCATGGTTCTAATTTATCATTGCATTCAAGTGTTCTATGCATTCAAGTGTTCTATGTAAGTATCCCAATGTACACAACATGAGTTACATTTGACTACTGCTTTGAACAAATATATAATCATTTTTTAGTAGTTATGTTTACCGTTGTAAGTTTTTTTTCACTCAAATTCTATTTACGTTAAAAAAAAAAAATTTATAATAATTTTAAATTTTATTACTAGATTTTTCCCAGACTACATTAATCCCTTCTTAACATTGTAAAAATAACTTGGGTCTAACTTAATTTGTTTTAATAATTTTAAATGTTATTATTAGATTTAAACAATGATATTAATTCCTCAATTTCCCGAGTCTTGGTTAATACCTTCTTAACATTGTCAAAAGAACTTGGGGGCCGACTTGTGACCACTCTAGGTCAAGGTTTTATGTTACGAGGAAAACATAGTTAACACATATAAAATCCATGACTTGAAAATTGATGGTACTGTTGGCATGGCAATTTATGTTGTTAGGAAAATATAGTTAACATAGCTGGCATGGAATTTAGAGCATTTAATAATTCTAAATTTTATAAATAAAAAAATTAGATAAAAATGGTACCTACAATGATTTAGATCATGGTATTTTTAGCCTAAGGAATAAAGGTAAGATCCTGTTAATGGGTGACTTTAATGCTAGAACCTCAAGCAACCAATCTATTCTTATATGCAATTATTCCAACCCTAATCCTCTTTGGTTAGATGAAGACCTTACTCTAGCTAGCTGGTGCAAAATAAGCTTTGAAGATCTAGGGGAGAATTTGTTGGGGTCTGAGCTAGTCAAGCTCTGCAGTGCTAAAGATCTCATAATTTGCAACAGTCTAAAGAAGTGGCCCAATTCAAGCCAGATGACCTATATCCATGGGACTGGTAGTTGCATGGTAGACTATGCTATTTACAATATGCCTTTATACAATGAAATAAAAAAATTTGACATCTTAAACGACCATGAGCCTTACTCAGATCATAGACCTTTAATTGCAACTCTCAATTTTTTCATGCATAGAGATCCCATAGAAGATAATCCTTATAACCAAAAGAGCCTAATATTTTATAGAAATAAAAATGGCCTTTTTCTAAACGAATTAAAAAATAATTTACTTCCTTTATCTAGTATAGACAACATAGAATACCTCTATTACTACAACCCTCTCATATTATATTAATAAGTTGTCAATTGAAGTTCATCTAATAAACGAAATAGAAAAACCAACCCTTGGTACAATAAAGATTGTAAAAGTGCAAGGAGAGAAATTAAGGAAGTTGCTGAGGAGTCTCTTAAAATTGGAAAGATAAAAATATAAAATCCCTAACTAAAAGGAAAAAAATGTATTATATTCGTAAAAGACAAGAAAATGTCTTACACCTCTCTAAGGTAGCTCCTACGAAATTCTAGAGGAGGATTCTCGCTAGAAAAACTAAACATAATAACATGATTTCTTTACACAACTCGAATTCATATATTAAAAAGCTTTATGAATCTCCAAATTCCATAGATAACCTTGAAGTGCTACTCTCAATGGAAGAATTTTTCTCATTAAAAGACATAGATTTTGGGGTGAAGAGCCTGGAAAATGGAAAAGATAATTACATTGACGATTACGAGGCAGAAATCTTAAGAATTAGAGGTCCTATCCTCATCCCTCACATCCACAAGCCTTTCAATCAAGCCATCAAGGAAGGGTTCCCTAAACCATGGACTCAGAGCCTCATTATTATTATTTTTAAAAATGGAGATATAAATAACCCATGTAGTTATTGGACAATTATGATTATCCCTCTCTTAGCTAAGTCATATGGTATTATTTTCGAAAAGAAGATGAGCATATGGCCGGAAAGTGAAGGTAAGTAGGCTAAAGGCCAAGCCGGTTTTAGATGACATCACTCAACAATGGACCACCTCGTTATGCTTAAGATCATTATGGAGGAATGTCCTAATGATAGATCCAATCTCTTTTGTTTATTTGTGGACTTTAGAAAGGCTTTTGATATGATACCTAGAAATAACCTATGGAATAGATTAGAAGAGCTAAAGGTTCCTTTTGAGTTGAGAGCTTCTGCTATGAGGTTATACGAGAACGTAATTGCCAACTTTAAGAGAAATGAGGGGTGTTCGAAAGATATGAAGTGTGATATCAGAGCTAAGCAAGGTTTCCCCCTCTACCCTACCCTATTTGACATTTACATCAACAAGGTAGAAGGTTTTTGAGAGGAAGCAGGTTGTGCTGGCACTTTATTAGCTGGAATAGTCATCATCCTTGTTCTCTATGGTGACGATATTGTTCTTCTGCCAAGGTGCCCATCTGATCTTGATAAGAAACTAAGACTTCTTAATGATTCCTTCTCTATCACGGGTATGACTGTTAACACTGGAAAAAAAAAAGTTATGATTATCAAATCCAAGAAGGACAATTATGCTAATTTTTTGTATGACAATAGCAACTTGGAAGAAGTGTCTTCTTACAAGTACCTAGGAATTGATACTCATCACAAGCTCAACTATAACTATAGCATTGAGAAAAGGATTGATAGAGGGTTAAAAGCTTATTTTTGTCTTGAAAATAGTTGTAAAGAAGAAGACATGGTGATGTGGGATAAAAAGAAGACCCTCTTTGAAACTGTAGTCACTCCTCTTGTCTTTTATGGATGTGAGGTTTGGGGTTGCAACATATCTAGAGAATCATGGAGAAATATTGAGAAAATCCAGAAGCATTTTATAATGTATAACCTCAAAATTAAAAACAATACACCCTATCCTATTCTCCTTATAGAAGTGGGCATTTCCCCTATCGAGAGCCCGGCTATGTCTAGCTCCTATTGTACAAGCACACAATCCATAACATGGAAGACCATAGACTTCCTAAGCTAGAATTAAATTCCAGCCAAAACCACCTAAGGCTCAAACGAGGTTGGTATAAAGATACGAGAGCCTTGCTAAACCATTGAGAGATCAACAAAAATATTGCATTGCAAAATATTAATAACATCAAAAATATTGCATTGCAAAATATTAATAACATTAAAAATATTGTTACTTCTAATTTTAAATAGAAAATGTGGTGTGAGAAAGATTTTGAGGCTAAAAGAAAATTAAGGTATTATAAGGAGGTCATCAACCGTACTCTAGAAGTTCAAAAGTATCTCTCTGTTTTAACTAGCTCAAAGAAAAAAATTTATATAGCCAAGATAAGAAGGAATTGTCATGAGCTCCATAGTAAAACAGGTCCTTGGCCAGTTCCTAAAACACCATGGGTTGAAACGATTTGCAATATATGTGAGAATATGAACATTGAGGATGAAAATCACTTCTTCTTAGAGTCCCCTGCATACACCCACATTAGATCTCAGTTTCATAATCTTTATTGCAATAAAATCAATATATAATTAATTTGTTACTTAATTATAAAAGTAATAATAATTAAATATAATATTAAATTAATAAATTTGAATACTAATATTAATATTGATTTAAATTTAAATATTAACATTAATATTAATATTTGTATTATAATATTACTACTAGTTTTTATTTTAATTTAGTTATAGAATGTGATATTTTAAAATGGATGAATAAACAATATTTTTGGTTTTAAATAAAATCCAAAGTTAATTTTATTGTTAGAAATTGTTATTTTATTAAAATGTAATTATAAATTATGAAATTTAGTTAAAGTTTAATATTGAAATTAATATTAATTTTAATAATTAAACAATAATAATAACAGCAACAACAACAACAACAATCATTGTTTTGTGTTTTTTATTTTTAAGATTTATAATATTCGTAGATTTATTAATCCATTAGATTTGTAATACATATTTAACTAGTTTACTGGTCTTATTGTTATTATTATTTAATTATTAGTAAAATATATTTAATTTTTATTAATAATTATTAATATTTGGCATTATTAATTCTTATTTTTATTAATATTATTATTATTACTATTAATTAATAATAATATAAAAGTTTGAATATTTCTATGGTGTGAGTTTTGAGCTATTGAATTCACAATCTCCATAGTATGCATTTTTGTGTCTAATTCATAATGTCTATAATACATGTATTTTGATTTTATTGATTTTATATTATTATTTTTATTATTATTATTACTACTCCATCGCATTTATTAATATATTGAAAAATATTTATAATTTTAAATATAATAGTAATAATAATTTAATTTAATGATGATAGAAAAATTTATAATAATAATAAGAAGAAGAAGAAGAATTATGCATAAATAAGTAATAATAAAAATGATTATTTTACTAATAAATATTATTTAAAAAGGAAATTATTATTATTATTATTATTATTTTGGTAAATGAGGCTAATCTATATTAATTCGAAAATAGAAACAATACATATGCTACAGGTTGAGTTGGTAAGTTGCGCTTAACCAATCCCAACCTTTGTTGTGCAGATAAGGGGCTGCATCTGTGGAGGAAACTAGCCCGAGAAATACATGAAATAGGAAATTGCAAAATGTGTTGAAGCACTGGTGTAACCAGAAATTACAAAATGTGTTGAATCTTTGGAGTAACTAAAAATTCCATGGTGATAGCAAGGTTGAAAAAAAACAAGAAAGAACTGAGTCGATGCACAGTCCTAAGTCTTTGGCTTCATCATCATTGTCTCGATCTTCCTCCATTATGGGGCAAAAGTACACATGCACAACAACTTCCTCTGTATCAGTGGGTGGACATGAGGGCTTGGAGACTGGTGCGAAGAGGATAGGAGCCACTTGGTATTCCTTCAGGGACACACATCCAGGTACCTTTGGAATCCATAATCCAAACATTTGTATCCCCCTCATATTCTTGAGCTAGAAGAGGCTGGGTCTTGCGAGGCAGGGGGTGCACCTGGTGTGCAATGGTGGAATGGCACAGTCCACTTATGCCTCTCGATGAAACCTACATGGGGACCTTCTACTCCTGATCAAGTTCAGGGCTCTGTCTAGCATTAGTACCTGAGGAGGAACATTTAACAGTCTCCAGGAGATTATCCGACCCTCATTAGTAACGAGTTGGGAGCACACCTCTCTTACCTCAATGGATGGTTCTTTGGTGCAGCCTAGGTTCCATGGTGAGATGAAGCAGAGGAGTTATAGGGATACAAGAATTCTTACAAGGGAGGGAAGTACGAAGAAGGGGAGGAGCGCAAGAGGATGGGGCGGGTGGGGGAGCAGCTCTGAAGGGGAAAGCACGTCAAGGGATGCAGGATAATTTTTTTGCCCAGACATATGAAACTCATAAGACAGATGGAGCTAGGGTGAGATGTGCAAGCAGGGGGAATCACAGCCCAAGGTCTTCCGCGCAACGCAACTCTGGGAGGAGGGTTGTGTAGCAGACTGGGTGCATAGGAGGACAAGAGTTGAAATAGAAAATAAACCTAAAGGAACTAACTATGTGTCTCTTTGTGCTAATGGGCCTTCCTTTTAAAAGGCCTGTGACACATGTGAAGGGGTAGAACATGATTGTACCTCTCACGCAGCTGTGTGCCATAAATTTTTTCATGATTTTACCTCTCAATCCAGATAATCATTCAGAACGATTGTTGCAGAGAGGTACCCTGAAGGGGGGGACAATGTGCAAGCATTTCTTCATCATGCATTATCTCATTCATCTCATGCAAATGATTGGAAGCATGAGATTCCACATTGGGTGAGGACCTGCATTGCAGATATGCATCCTTGAGGGCATGGAAGAGGCACTTGTCTTTCGTACCTCTCCTATGACTCGCATTTGGGGATTTAAAAATGAGATTATTAACCATAACAATAAAAAATATTTTTTGTTTATTAATAATTATAATTATTTAATAATTTAATGATTGTAAAAAGAGCTATAAAAATAATAAGAATACACATAATAATTTCAATTATATAAGTGATAATAAAAACCATTATTATATCTATAAATACTATTTATTTGAAAATGAAATCAGTAGGAAGAAAAGGAAAAATTGAAATGTAATATTAATAGTGAACCAATTCAAATAATCAATATATTAATTACAAATTATTTATCATATGAATAATGATAGATATATTTTTTCATTTAAATTAAATTCTGATTTTTTTAGTAATAATAATAGCAGCAATCAGTTGCGAAAAAAAATTAAATAAATAATATATAATAAAAATAAAAAATAAATACATAAAAAAATTTGATTAATATATAAATTAAATATTATTTATAATTTTAATAATAGTAATAATAATAATAATGGGCTTAAGGCTTTTATGACCCTAATGATGTGATTAATCCGAAAGACATTTTTTTAAATAATAGGTTTATTTCAACCATATTTACTAATATAGTTGTAGATGTGATTGATTGATATAAGCCC
This sequence comes from Pinus albicaulis, assembly GCA_034641835.2. Taxonomy (NCBI): domain Eukaryota; kingdom Viridiplantae; phylum Streptophyta; class Pinopsida; order Pinales; family Pinaceae; genus Pinus; species Pinus albicaulis. Next base: position 312,541 of record JAXQQM020060627.1, read on the forward strand.
ATAGGAGTATCCCAACTATATATTAACATAGTAAATTATAATATAAATAATTGACAAAAATTTTAGTACACAAAATTATAAAGTCTTGGAATTTGTTTGAAATACTATGAAACTCTCATTTATTGCAAACACCCATACTATAATAAATATTTCTATAAAAAAATTTGTTTTTAAAATTCTAAGTATTTACATGACATAGTTTTTTATTTTATAATTTTTATTTGGAAATTTTGAAAAAGTGGATTTATGATTTGATAATTTGCATAGTAATTTCATAATTATATTGGATAAATCTGAAAAAGGTAAATATAGATTAAGAGATGCAAATTAGTTAATATTTGAAGTGCATCCTTCATTACAAAAGAGATGATGAGTATATGCTAGTGTCTTTCATTTATAACCATAAAAATAAAGGTTTAGATTATAAAAAAAGAGGTGACGCCTACATGTGGTACTTTTTCAAAACATTGCTTGCTTATTTTTTGATCTAATTTGTCCTCTATAAATTCATGAGAATTTTGATGAATCAAGTCTTCACAATAAAAATGCTCCAAGGGTTTTTGAGAGATTAAATGTATATGTGAAGTCAAAAATGAAATTTAAACAACCCATCAAAATTTTATGCAATTCTTTTGGTTAGATTTTGGTCAAACCTCAAATCCAAAGAATATGCACTTAATAACTACTCCGTCTACATTTAACTTTTCTTTCAACATTAAATATGGTTATAATTTCTTTAATAATTTAGAAAATAAAAATATAATATATATGTATATCTTTAAAATTAATAATTTATTTATATACATTCTTTTTTAAATGAATATAAATAATTAAATATCCAATACTAATAAAATTAAATTACTTGTATTTTTTATTAAAATTATTTAAAAGTTTACACTTAAATTGAACGATCAAAATTTTATCACATAACTAAAATTTTTAATTCCATATTATTTCTAAATTTTGGTAAATATCCAGTAATCTAAATTATATTTATTCTAATAATATAATTATTAAATATTATAACAATATAAAATTATTTAAAAAATAATAATTATAACAAAATAACTAAAAACTAAAACGGAATCTGAGAAATAATTGTTGCTTATTTATTTTCTTCCAGCATTTTGAAGAAAAACATGACCGTTCAGCGACTTTTCTGACAGTTCTAGAAAAGCATTGCTTTCCCAAGATCTAACCGTTCCGTACCTTTGCTAAATCTGACCGTTCAGCTACTTTGCTACATCTGACCGTTCGGCTCCCTTTCCAAGATCTAGCCGTTCTGCTTCTTTGCTTAATCTCTCCGTTCAGCTTTTCCCTTATTTCTAAAACAAGGATGGGGTTGCTTGCTAAGAGCTCTATCAGCTCCTTTGCTAAATCTGATCGTTCTGTTCTTCCCTAATTTTTGGAGGTAGGGATGGGATTGCTTGGGAAGAGCTCTATATTTGATAAGGATCCCAAACACTGTGAGTCAGGATTTGGTTGCAAAGATGCCCTGTTGGATTTTGACAGAGTGTGCTAGATTTTCTTATCGTCGTTCTTTATTCAATCACAATTTATTTGAGGCCGTTGTGCTGGAACGTTTGAATTCTCTCGAGATCCTCGATTTTGAGGGCGCTCTCCTGGACATATATTTCTGGCCGATTAACGATTATTTTAGGGAATGATCACTTGGATTACGAGGGTGCTCTGCTGGATTTTCTTCTATATCAGACTAATGGTATGTTATAAAAATTATTTTCAATCGTATTATCATCTTTCTTTGATCACTGTTTCTGCAACTCTGCTTTGTTGAAGGGTTTTTTAATATGATATTAAATTATTTTAGCTAGCTTTTCATTTCCTGTCATATTTGATTTTAAAGAATGACCTGTAATTCAGATATATATTTAACCCTAGAGTAACATAAAACATTAGATTGCTTATTCCACATCGAATTCAGTAGGGGAATTATTTCGGCAAATCAGTTGATTGTGTGCCTGGACATTGGCATTTGAGGTAGCATTTTGGATTAATCAGTTTAGTGTTCTTTATTTCTATATAAATGTAAGCATGTTCGGAGAAAGGTGGTCACATTGCGGAAATATCATCGTTTAATTTGTTTAGCCTTCTTTAGTGTCACAGAAATCTGTTAAATTATATCGTTAGTGACTGATGCCCCTCTGGAAAAAAAAACAAAAACAGGGTTCCCAAGAGAGACATAGAGGGTCCGTGAACTATTTCGATGATGTAAAAAATAGTATGGCAACAAAAACATAATTACAGATATTGTTGTCAACTAAGGTCTTCATACACAAATCCAATGGAAGTGAAAATTTATAGAAACTACTAATGCTATGCCCACTTTTAAGTTAATGTCCCATTTTAGAAATTTCAATATATAGCTTTCAAGAATAAATAGGAAAAGAAAAAAGCTTGAGTGCAGATAACGAACTTAGTCCAGGAATCCGGTCGCTTTTTACAGCCACATGAGTGCGTTGTCAAGATAAAGTGAACTTCGTGTGCTGCAATAATTATAATGATTCAATGATAATGCCGTAGTCTAACTAGCCAGAGGAATCGCTCTGAAAATCATGATATTTTGGGTGTCCTACAGGTTTTTGATGGTGCTGAATCCATTTCCAATGTCAAAATCAGGATTCAAACACTGTTTCTGCAAGATTTTTTAAATTTTTTTGGCACGGATTCCAGCCAATTTTGACCGTCCGGACAATTCCTCCGGCTCGTTAGACGACTCCAATGATAATTGTTGGAGTGTTTCCTGTTAAAAATATAACGAGTGTTCCAATTCCATTAATTAAAGCTGGAGAAACTGCAACACATACAAGGTATTTTCGTTAGACAAAATACATCATTGCGATTTTGATATTCCAAATTGAATAATGAAAGGGAAAGACTATTCACAATTTTCGAATTGATCAAGTGCAAGAAGTTGTTTACCCATTCCACATGAAAGTGGCATTCCTTGGGGAATTTAAATTTTACGTTTCTATCTCATGAAATGGATCGTCAAATGTTTGATTCCTGAATATCAGATTGCCTTTATTGTACTGTGTTGTCTGTGAGTTTTATGTCTATTGCTGACTCTCTTACTATTCTGCGATCAGACAGACATGGACATGGTCAAATAATTGATAGTGCCCATGTCCGTGTAATTGCAAAAGACTGAGGAATCTGCAATCCATATAAAAATGCCCAAAATGTCTCTGTATGATAGACATAAGGTACTTATGCAACACATGCAAATGAAAATACAAACGGTCAAATGGTCAATATAGGCCTCGAGTTATAAAAACAAGAGATATCGAAGCACATTGTTGCTCGTACTATTTAGATAAAAGAGAGCAGTTTTTGTGTTATACTATAAGTAACAGCCTTCATGTTTGTAGATCTAATCTACAAGGAGATATTTTGTTCACATTATCAGAAATCCAGCTACGAGCTAGAAAAAGTGTGTTTTTGATGCACAAGAATTTTTTATCTGTACCCGTCATGAATATAGAGGTACTATCGACTCTTTAAACATTCCTACAGGAGAATTGTTTGCAATGATTGCATGAGATAGTTCACACAGTTCTGAAATTAGAGAAGAGTTACTATAGCTCGCATATGATAAAAGGACTGGTGATATTTTCACTCGTACTGTCCTAAATTAAAATTTCCAAAAATAATATAAACATATATTTTTGAAGGAATGAAATTCTTATAATTAGGATTAGAATGATTTTATTGAACATTTTATTTTTTAGATGATTCTAAAAATTAGAAATTTAGAAATTCCAAATTTTATTATTTTATTAGAGTATGGTATTGTTTCCATTTCTAGAGATATAAAAGTCTCGAAAGTTTTTAATTATACATTTCCTTTTTATGAGGTTTGATTACTTTTCCCCTTTCTCATGTTTGATTATTTTTTTTTTCTATATCTACTATATATATATAGTTATTATGTATGTGGAGTTTATGAATAAAAAAATATAATTTTTTTTTTCACAGATATATTTTTTTCTCTACCTACTATATATATTATGGATGTGGTGTTTGTGAATAAAAAAATATAAATTAATATATATATATATATATATATATATATATATATATATATAAATTATAATTTTGTTATTTAGTGTTTGTTTTTATTAAAATTACACTCATTTAGAATCTGTTTATAAGTACATTTAAATGAATATGTAGTGTTTGTTTTAATTTTTTTTTAAATAAATTTTTTAATAATTTATTTTATTATGTAATTAGTGTAGTGTTATAAATTTGTACTAATAAATATTTTAATATTAATTTTATTTGTTTTATAAAAAATATATTTTTATGAATTTCTTGAATTGAAATATATTTTAAATCAAATCCAATTTTCTGAGATATATAATTCCAGTTTTTTTAATAATAAATATTAAAAAATATTAAAAAATAAACAGATTTTAAAATATAATTAGAAGCTTCATAAAAAGTATCTAAACTTATATTTCATTCATATACCGAACTGGTTAGTAAATTTTTGAACTGCCATTAAGAATTTTGTATGGAAAAAAATCCTGAAGCACTCTATGTAGAGGAAGTTGCATGTAAGAGTGCTAAGATCTTTAACCGCATGTTGTCAGCGGAGAAATAAATTGAGTTAGTGACCTACATATAATTTGTTAGTAGTGACATTCCACATGACTGTGTAATCTTGTTGGCTAGGAGTTGGTTAGGAGAGAACCGTGTTGAAGCCGCACTGCCGTGAAGTTAAGTACAAGATATGAAATCTTAATGGCAGTTCAGCAACATATATGAATGAAATATCAAGTTTGAATGAAATATTATGTTTGGATATTTTTTTATTAAGCTTCTAATTATATTTAATATAATATATTAGTGACTTTGGGTTTATTTCTTTTTTAAAATTTATATTTATTTCTATTTTAATATTTATTATTATAAAAAAAGGGAATTATATATTGAACAAAATAGAATTTTATTTTATTTTATTTTAACTGTATTGAATATTCAAATTTGATTATTCCATTATTAGATATCATTTATATTTCTAGAAATATAATTTAGGGTATAAATATGATAAAAACTCTAAAATGTTTATTCAATATTTTCAGTTTTATCAGATGCCAATGCATTTCTCCATGGGAAAGCCCCTTGTCTAACTTCAGAACTGTGTGAACTATCTGATGCAATCTTTGCAAAGAATTCTCATGTAACAATGTTCAAAAGATCGGTAGTACCTCTATATTTATGACTTGTACAAATAAAAATATCTTGTGCAGTGGTAATGTAAGGACCCTCGAAGAAACTATGCGAACAAACTATCTCCTTGTAGATTACAAACGTAGAGGTTGTTGCTTATCGTATATCACAAAAATTTCTCTCTTTATCTAAATAGTACGGACAACACTGTGTTTCCATGTGTTGTTTTTATAACTTGAGGGCTTTCAGAAGCTAGATCAAATATTTTCACTGTTATGAACCCAATGTGATATTGAAAATGCATGAGGGAAGGAAATTTGTTTGCAGAGTATTCCATAAAACTTGGAATAAATTTTCAATGATATTTCAAGCGAAGAATTAATATTATCATTATACATCCTATCTCAAGCGAAGAATTAATATGATCATTATACATCCCCAAGGAGATAAAAGCCTAAAATGCAAATTCCCCACGAGTGCCACTTTCATTTGGAATGGTAAACAACTTCCTATACTCTTTTAATTCGAAAATTGTGAATAGTGCGACTTTCAGCTGGAATGGTAAACAACTTCCTATACTCTTTCAATTCGAAAATTGTGAATAATCTTTCCCTTCATTATAAATGACTACCGTGCAATTTGGAATATCAAAATAGCAATGAAGTATTTTGTCAAACCGAAAATAAATTGTATATGTTGTAGTTTGTGTTGCTTTAATACTCGTTATAATTTTAGCAGGAAACCCTCCAACAATTAACAAGGAACCATTCTAATTATTGTAGCACAATTACAAAAGCGTTTTATCATTGAACAAAATATCTACTCGGATGTGTAATCTTTGCAAGGTTTTATAATGGATTGACGTGGTGAAAATTTTCACATAGAAATGTTGAAATCACGCTATTTCCCAAGAAGCGAATATATTTGTAGTAAATATTCATAACTGTTTTAACCACAGCTTCACTAATGTCGAGGTGTCTATCAAATGGTAATATAAATGGATAGTGCTTGTCTATATGAATTATCTCTAAATATTGTTGGTTGCTGTTTGAAATATACTGCTATAGTTTCCCTTCATTCGAAAATTACATCAATCAATCAAGATGATTACGTTGTTTTATGTTAGTAATTTCTTTACCGAGTTTATCTAAGTAGAAAACACTTAACTGGTATGATATTTGTTTTTTATTTTTATTTTTCTTTTATTAGTTAGGATAACTTGATAGGCTTCTTTAGGCCAACTTTTGGTTAGGCTAGAGTAGTCTAGACTAGGTAAGAGTGGGATAGGGGAGACTAGTGTAGGCTAGGCTAGTCTAGAGTAGACAAAGTTAGAGTAGGCTACCCTAGGATAGGGTAGTGTAGACTAGGCTACAAAGGCTAGAATAGGTTAGACTACACTAGGTTAGGCTAGTTCAGCGTTGGATTGATTAGGCTAGGGTAGGAAATAGTAAGCTAGGTAAGGAAAGAGTAGGCCAACCTAGAGTGGGGGCAAAGTATGGTAGGAAAAGTATAGGATAGGTTAGGCTACAATAGGCTAGTTAAGGTTATGCTAGTGTAGGATTAGTTCGAGTAGGGTAGCTTTAGACTAGGCTAGGCTAGAGTAGGGGAGGGCTAGGATAGGCTAGGCTAGAGTAAGTGAGGGTAGGGCTAGTCCCGACTAGGCTATAGTACCCTAGGGTAGGCAAGGATAGGGTATGCTAGAATAGAGTAGGTTAGGCTAGGTTAGGCTAGCATAGAGTAGTTTAAGCGAGGCTAGGCGAGGCTACAGTAGGTTAGGTTAGGCTAGTCTGTGCTAGACTGGACTAGACTAAATTAAATTAGGCGAGGCTAGGCTATTCTAGAGTACACTTGACTAGAGAAGGTTAGAGTAGGCTAGGCTTAGGTTGGGCTAGGTTAGGTTAGAGTAGGCGAGGTTGGGCTAAGCAAGAGTAGGTTAGGCTAGGTTAGGCTAAAATAAGATAGGTTAGAGTAGTTAATAGTTGGCTAGGCTAGGCTAGTCTAGGTGAGAGTAGGTCATGCTAGGCGAGAGTAGGTTAGGCTAGGTCACGCTAGAGTACATGAGAGTAATCAAAGCTAGATTAGGCTAGGATAGGAAATAGTAGGCTTGAGTAGAGTAGGCTAGGCTAGGCTAGAGTATGGTAGGCCAATCTAGGCTGAGTAGGCGACGCTAGGGTAAGCTTGAGTAGGATGGGCTAGGGTATGGTAGAGTAGGGTAGACTCAAGAATGGTAGGCTAGGCTAGGGTAGGCTAACCTAGAGTAGGTTATGCTAGGCTAGGCTAGGCTAAGCTAGAGTATGCTAAGCTAGAGTTTTCTACGCTTGGCTAGGCTACGTTCAAATAGGATACACTAGGCTAGGGTACAGTAGTCTAGGCTAGGCTAGCCTAGAGTAGGCTTGGCTAGAGTAGGCTAGATTAGACTAGGCTAGAGTAGGCTATGGTAGGCTATGCTAGGAAAAGATCAAGTAGGCTATGTTAGGCTAGGCTATAGTAAGATATAGTAGGCTAGGCTATAGTAAGGTATAGTAGGCTAGGCTAGAGCAGGATAGAGTAGGCTAGGCTAGAGTAAGATGGAGTAAGTTAGGCTAGCTATAGAAGGCTATAGTAGGCTAAAGTAGTCTAGGATAGAGTAAGCTAGAGTAGGCTAGGCTATGATAGGCTAGGTTATGACAAGTAGGCAAGGCTAGGCTAGGTTCGAGTACGATAGGCTAGAGTAGGCTGGAGCAAACTAGCATAGAGTAGGCCAAGCTAACCTAGGCAAGAGTAGACTAAACTAGAGTAGGCTAGACTAGAATAGGCTAGAATAGGCAACGTTAACCTAGAGTATGCTATGCTACAGTAGACTAGGCTAGGCAAGGCTAGAGTAGAGTAGGCTAGACTAGAATAGACCAGAATAGGAAAAATTAACCTAGAGTAGGCTATGCTAGAGTAGACTAGGCTAGGCAAGGCTAAAGTAGAGTAGAGTAGGCTAGGCTAGGCTAGGCCATAGTAGAGTGGAGTAGAGTAGGCTAGGCTAGAGTAGGATAAGCTAGGCTAGGCTAGGTTGGTCTAGAGCAGAGTAGGCTGGGCTAGGTTGGTCTAGGCTAGAGTAGGCTAGGCTAGGCTACATTAGCCTAGAGTAGGCTAGGCTAGGCGAGACTAGGCTACGTTAGCCTAGAGTATGCTAGGCTAGGCAAGGTTAGAGTAAGTTAGAGTAGGTTAGGCTAGGCTAGCTCATAGTAGAGTAGCCTAGAGTAGGCTAGGATAGAGTATGTCAGGCTATGCTAGAGTAGGCTAGTCTAGAGTAAGCTAGCCTAGGCTAGAGTAGGATAGACTAGTCTAGGCTAGGATGGTCTAGAGTCGAGTAGGCTAGGCTAGAGTAGGTTAGGATACGCTAGTCCACAAAAGAGTAAGCTAGGCTAGAGTAGGTTAGGCATGGCTAGTCTGAGCTAGTGTATGTTGGGCTAGGCTAGAGTAGGTTGAGCTAGGCTAGAGTAGGCTGAGCTAGGCTAGAGTAGACTAGAGTAGTCTATGCTAGGCTAGGCTAGTCTAAGCTAAATTAGGCTAGCCTAGATTAGGCTAGCTGAGCGTAGGCAAGGCTAGGCTAGGCTAGGCTAGAAAAGGCTAAGAAGGCTAGGATAGCTTAGGTTAGAGTAGGCTAGAATAGGCTATAGTAGGCTAGGCTAGGTTATGCTAGAGTAGGCTAGAGTAGGCTAAAGTGGAGTAAGCTAGAGTAAGCTAGGTTAGGCTAGAGTAGGCCATGGTAGAGTAAGCTAGGCTAAGCTAGGCTAGGCTCGAGTAGGCTCGGCTAGGCTAGGTTTGAGTAGGCTTGGCTAGGCTAGGCTTGAGTAGGCTAGGCTAGAGTAGGTTAGGTTAGGCTAGAATAGGCTAGGCTAGTTCTAAGTAGGCTAGATTAGGCTAGTCTAAAGTAGGCTAGAGTAGGCTAGGCTTGACATGAGTAGGCTAGGATAAAGTAGGCTAGGCTAGAGTAGTCTAGAGTAAGCTAGGATAAAATAGGTCTAGAGTTGGCTAGATTAGAGAAGGCAAGAGTAGGCTTGAGTAGGATAGGATAGAGTAGGCTAGGTGAGAATAGGTTAGGTTAGAGTATGATAGGCTATGCTAGGATACAGTAGGTTAGGCTAGGCTAGGCTAGGCTTTAATAGCATAGGCTAGTCTACGCTAGGTTTGGCTAAGCGAAAGTAGGCTACGCTATGTTGGTAGAGTAGCGTAGGCTAGTCTATGCTAGGTTTGGTTAAGCTAAAGTACGCTATGCTATGTAGGCTAGAGTAGGCTAGGCTATAGTAGGCTAGCCAGCAGTAGGCTATATTGGGCTAGGCTATGTTAGGTTAGGCTAGAATAGGCTAGGCTAGGTTGTGTTAGGTTGGGGTTGAGTAGTCTACTAGGGTAGGCTAGAGTAGGCTAGTCTAGGCTAGGTGGGAGTAGAGTAAAGTAGGGTAGAGTAAAGTAGGATAGGGTAGGCTAGGATATGATAGGCTATGATAGGGTATGGTAGCCTAGGATAGAGTAGGCTAGGCTAGGGTAGGATAATATAGAGTAGGGTAGAGTATGATAGGCTAGGCAAGGCTAGAGTAGGCAAGGCTAGGCTAGAGTAGGTTAGGCTAGTACTTGACTAGGCTAGGTTTTGGTAAGCCACAAGAGGCTAGATTAGGCTAGGTTAGGCTGAGCTAGCATAGGGTAGGCTAGGGTGGTCTAGTATATGCTACGGTAGAGTAGATTAGGTTAGGATAGGATAGGCTAGGGTAAGGAAAATTTTAGGGCCTAATATTCGTAGGTGGGCTAATTTTACAGGTTTTTTCCAAAAATGTTATTTTTAATTTCCATATTTTCTAAAAATGATTCGCCCAAATTTTATAGTATAATTTTGTTTTACCTTAAAAATTTCCAAAATTTGTTTTATACTAATACAAAGTCATTATAAATCTATATATTTTTACAAATATATCACCAAAAATTTTAGAAATTGAATATTAGGGAAAAGTAAAATTCACTTTGATTTCTGAAATTTCAGATATACTTTCATCCTTAAAATTTTCCCTGGGTTAGGGTAGACTACTCTATAGCAGGCTAAAGTATTCTAGGATAGAGTAAACTAGAGTAGGCTATGCTATGATAGGCTAGGTTATGATGAGTAGGCAAGGCTAGGTTAGGCTCGAGTACGATAGCGTAGAGTAGGCTAGAGTAGATATGGATAGAGTAGGCGAGGCTTGGCTAGGCAAGAGTAGGCTAAACTAGAATAGGCTAGACTAGGAAACATTAGCCTAGAGCAGGCTATGCTATAGTAGACTAGTTTAGGAAAGGTAAGAGTAGAGTAGAGCAAGCTAGGCTAGACTAGGCTAGGCCATAGTAGAGAAGGCTAGAGTAGGCTAGGCTAGGCTAGATTAGGCTATGCTAGGTTGGTCCAGAGCAGAGTAGGCTAGGCTAGAGTAGGCTAGGATAGAATAGCCTAGGCTATGTTATGTTAGCCTAATGTACGCTGGGATAGAGTAGAATAGGCTAGGCTAGGCAAGGTTACAGTAGAGTATAGTAGGCTAGGCTATGCTAGGTCATAGTAGGGTAGCCTAGAGTGGGCTAGGATAGAGTAGCTAAGGCTACGCTAGAGTAGGCTAGGCTAGAGTAGGCTAGCCTAAGCTAGAGCGTGATAGGCTAGTCTTGTTTAGGTTGGCCTAGAGCTGAGTAGGCTAGGATAGAGTAGGTTGGTCTAGCCTAGGCTATGATGTTCCACAAAAGAATAGGCTAGGCTAGAGTAGGCTAGTCTAGGCTACAGCATGTTGGGGTAGGCTACTGTAGGTTCAGCTAGGCTAGAGTATGCTAGAGTAGGCTAGAATAGGCTATGCAAGGTTAGGCTAGTCAAAGGTAAATTAGGTTAGCCTAGATTAGGCTAAGCAAGGCTAGGCTAGGGTAGACTAGGCTAGACAAGGCTAAAGTAGGTTAGGATAGCTTAGGCCAGAGTAGTCTAGAGTAGGTTATAGTAGGCTAGTCTAGGCTAGACTAGGCTAATGTAGTCTACGGTAGGCTAGGTTAGGCTAGAGTAGGCTAGAGTGGGCTAGAGTGGAGTAGGCTAGAGTAAGCTAGGTTAGGCTACAATAGGCTATGGTAGAGTAGGAAAGGCTAGACTATGCTTGAGTAGGCTAGTCTAGAGTAGGTTAGGCTAGGCTACATATGAGTAGGCTAGATGAGGTTAGTCTAGAGTAGGGTAAAGTAGGCTAGGGTAGGCATGAGTAGGCTAGCCTAAACTAGGTTAGGCTAGAGTAGTTTAGAGTAGGTTAGGTTGGAGTAGGCTAGGCTAGACTAGGATAATCTAGGTCTAGAGTAGGCTTCATTAGGTGAGGATAGAGTAGGCTAGGCTGGAGTAGGTTAGGTTAGATTATGATAGGCTAGGCTAGGATAGAGTAGGCTAGGCTTGAGTAAGCAAGGCTAGGCTAGGCTCGAGTAGGCTAGGCTAGAGTAGGTTAGGCTAGGCTAGGTATGAGTAAGCTAGATGAAGCTAGTCTAGAGTAGGCTAAAGTAGTCTAGGCTAGGCATGAGTAGGCTAGGCTAAAGTAGGTTGGGCTAGAGTAGGTTAGGCTAAAGTAGGCTAGGCTAGACTAGGATAATCTAGGTATAGAGTTGGCTAGAGTAGGCTTGAGTAGGCGCGGATAGAGTACGCTAGGCTAGAGTAGGTTAGGTTAGAGTATGGTAGGCTAGGCTAGGGTAGGCTAGATTAGGCTAGGGTAGGCTGGATTAGGCTAGGCTAGGCTAGAGTAGCATACGCTAGTCTAAGCTAGGTTTGGCTAAGCCAAAGTAGGCTATGCTATGTAGGCTAGAGTAGGCTAGGCTATAGTAGGCTAGATTAGGCTAGGCTATGTTAGGATAGGCTAGAGTAAGCTAAGCTAGGCTAGGTTAGGCTAGGGTAGAGTAGTCTACATTAGGGTAGGCTAGGTGAGAGTAGAGTAGAGTAGGGTAGAGTAAACTATGATAGGGTAGGCTAGGATACAATATGCTAGGATAGGGTGTGCTAGCCTAGGATAGAGCAAGCTAAGCTAGGGTAGGATAAAATAGAGTAGGGTAGAGTAGGATAGGATAGGCACGGATAGAGTAGGCAAGGCTAGGCTAGAGTAGATTAGGCTAGGAGTCGACTAGGCTAGGTTTTGGTAAGCCATGGTAGGCTATATTAGGCTAGCATAGAGTAGGGTAGGGCGATCTAGGATATGCTACGGTAAAGTAGGTTAGGTTAGGATAGGATAGGCTAGGGCAAGAAAAATTTTATGCCCTAATATTCATAGGTGGGCTAATTTTTGAGGCCTTTTCCAAAAATGTTAATTGTTAATTTCTATATTTTCAAAAAATGATTCCCCCAAACTTTATAGTATAATTTTCTTTTTACCTTCAAAATTTCCAGATTTAGTTTATGAAAATCTATATATTTTTACAAACATATCACCAAACATTTTAGAATTTGAATATTAGGGACTAGTAAAATTCGCTAAGATTTCTATAATTTAAGATATACTTCCATCCTTAACATTTTCCCCCGGCTACGGTAGAGTAGGTTATGTTAGGTTAGGCTAGGCTAGGATAGGGTACACTAGAGTAGGTTAGCCTATGGTAGGTTAGGGTTGACTAGACTAGGTTAGTCTATGGTAGGCTAGGCTAGTCTAAGCTAAATTATGGTAGCCTAGATTAGGCTAGGTGAGAGTATGCAAGGCTAGGCTAGACTAGGATAGACTAGGATAGACTGGGCTAGACAAGGCTAAAGTAGGCTATGCTAGGTTAGGCTCGAGTAGGCTAGAGTAGGCTATAATAGGCTAGGCTGGGCTAGACTAGGCTACAGTAGGCTAGGGCTAGACTAGGCTACAGTAGGCTAGACTAGCAAGAGTAGGCTAAAGTAGGCTAGGTTAGGCTAGGGTAGGTTATGGTAGAATAAGCTAGGCTAGGCTATGCTCGAGTAGGCATGGCTAGGCTAGGCTTGAGTAGGCTAAGCTAGGCTACACTCTAGTAGGATAAGCTAGGCTAGAATAGGCTAGGCTAGGCTAGGCAAGGTCTGAGTAGGCTATATTAGGGTAGTCTAGAGTAGGCTACTGTAGGCTAGGCTGGGCATGAGTAGGTTAGGCTAGAGTAGTCTAGAGTAGGCTAGGCTAGATTAGGCTAGGCTAGACCAAGCTAGACTAGGTTAGGCTAAAGTAGGGCTAGAATTGGCTAGAGTAGAGTAGGTTAGAGTATGATAGAGTAGGCTAGGATAGAGTGGGATAGGCTAGAGTAGGTTAGGTTAGAGTATGATAGGATAGGCTAGGATAGGCTACATTAGGATACACTAAGCTACATTAGGCTAGGCTAGGCTAGGCTAGGCTAGAGTAGAGTATGCTAGTCTAGGCCAGGTTTGTCTAAACCAAAGTAGGCTATGCTATGCTAGGCTACAATAGGCTAGGCTAGGTTAGGCTACACTAGGGTAGAGTAGTCTAGGCTAGAGTAGGCTATAGCAGGCTAGGCTAGGCTAGGTGAGAGTAGAGTGGAGTAAGGTAGATTAAACTATGATAGGGTAGGGTAGGCTAGGCAATGGTAGCCTAGGAGATGATAGGATAGGATAGGGTAGGGCAGCCTAGGGTAGATTAGGCTAGGCTACGATATAGTAGGCTAGGTTGGTGTGGGATAAAATAGAGTAGGATAGTGTAGGCTAGGATAGGGAGTTGAAACTTGTTACGAACGATCCAAGTTTTTCACAAGCCTTCACCAATGTTGGTTGCATGATATTCTGTCAAACGCTGCAGGAGTACCATGTTCAAGTCATTAAATATTTTACTGTCAAATTTGTTGGAAAAACTTCAAAGGCTGGCATACTAAGTTTTATAGTTTCCCATGAGACTATTGCTCAAGCAACATAAAACTTGAGGTTAGTAGAAGAATGATTCAAGGCTGCCAAGTTTAAATTGCAGAATTGTGATGAATTTCTAAAACAAGAGCATGTAGGAGTGGATATGACCACGGTATACCTTGGATCTGCCTTAAAGAGAATTACTCAAAGATGTTGATGGTAATCTAAAAATATTTCACATGTGAGGGTATATTTCGCATGATATACCCGTATCATTTAAAGATCTTACTCCACTTCACAAGTAAACAACTCCTATATCTTCCATTTTTCCTTTTCAGAAGCTTAGGTGAGATGTCTGATAAAGTGCAAGCTAGACCTGAGAGTAGTGACTCATTTATATTTCATCACATATTAATTAAGTTGTTGGGAATCAAATAATTAAAGAAATTGAATAGGGACTCGACTACATTTTTGTTTTTAAGTTGTTAGCATGTGGATGTGGTTACTCCAAAGAAGACACCCAAGTCAAAGACAAGCACTCCCAAAAAATATAAAGAACCCATAGCTAAAGAAGAGGTTGGAACTGAAGAAGAAGTGAAGCATATAGCAGAACCCATGGAGGTAGAAAATGAACATTTTTAGGAAATAGTCGCACCTTAAACAACATCTTCAAGCAAAAAACTCATATCTGACATAAGGACTCATAGAAGAATTACCATGATTCAGGCAGAAGGAAAGGGTAAAATTGAAGACATTATGAAGGCTATTGACCTTGAAGAAACCCTCGTGGTAAATCCTATGGAGATTAAAGCAACCAAAATGAAGAAGAAGGGTCTGACTGCAAAAAAAATGATTTCTCCGATGAGGTTATATGTTTGTTATTCAAGCCTAGAAAACCTTTTACTAGGTCACAACTCTCAAAAGGTGTTAAGTCTGGTAAGATGCATAAGGATAAAGAAAAGAGGAAGAAACCTATGGTGGAAGAGATTATTGAATTATCCCCAACTGAAGTAGAAATAACCAAGTCATAGAAAGGAAAAGAGAAAATCCAAGAGAAATATGAGGTGGACCTTCTTAAACAAGAACTTAAAGAAGTAAGAGATGAGGCCCTAGAAACCAAGATGGAGTTGGACGATTTCAAACAAGAAACAATGGAGCTGTCAGATTTTAAGAAAGAAATCAACAAGAAAATCATTTTTTATGATGAAGTGGCAGAAATATCTAAGAAAATTCTTAAAAAAACACTAACCTTGAATAGAATTATGAAGCACACCATGAAGAGAAATAGGTGGCTACAGGAGGAGAGAAGAAAGCTGCAAAATCAAGTTAAAGAGCTAGAAATTCAAATGGGTATGGTGCAGACAGAGCTAAAGAAGAAAGACTTGAAAATCATAGTGGTGGATGAAATTGTTTAAGATTAACCTACTACCTATTGAGGAGGGTAAGACATTTTTTAAGCCAAATTTTCCTTGTGATTCTTCCTCTCGTCATTTCACACAACTATGGACATTTTTTGGAGGAAAGAAGTGAAAATTTCAAAATCTAGAAATATCAAGCAAGTTCGTAGTGTACTCTAGGCTTAAAGCCGAGTTTTAGCTAAGAACTTGTTGAAGATGATTTTATGTTATAATTTTCAAATTTTGTAATAAGAGGAGTAATTCGGGGCATGTATTTAAGTCTTTTGTCTTAGTGAAGACCCTCCAATGAGCAGAAAATGCAAAATGTTTGCAAAAGTTTCCCAGTGAAGAATGCTTCAAACTCTTCGCTACAGACTTGCCTAATGAGCTTTTATTTTTTAGGGAGGGTTAATTTTGATTTTTTTAAGAATTAAATGTTTTTTTTTAGGACTCATTCATATGGATATGTATTAAAGCATGTCAGTGGAGACTCTAGTCGGTGAGAGAACTCAACAAGGAAGTTTATTGGGTGCTAGCTCATCATTCTTGACACGTCATCAAGCACACCATCACATCCTCAAAATCCAAGAAGGAGACCCTTGATTACATTGTGGTGGTTTATTACTTAGTCATAGTCATTCCCACCTCAGGCAAAGCTGTCTTGGTAGATAAACACCATCATGGATGGATCATTTAAATTTCGTTAGTGAAGTAATGGTCTTAGAGACGTATTAGGTTTTAAACTCTTTGTAAACATAAATATCTCTATATTCCCTTGTTATCGGTTCATTTTTGGATAAGGTGTCTTCAGCATTTTTGAGGGTTTATCCCAGGTGGCAGACTACATGTAAGGTGTCTAATTCTACATTTTGATTTAGTAATATACAAAAGCAGAAATATTCTCTCAGACCTAATATTCTTCATGTACTCTTATGTGTGTCTATATTATCTACCATTTTATTTTCCATTATTTTTACTTTATGTATAATCACTTGGAATTCATGGCTAAAAATGCTCCAAATTACTTTATGCATCTGGTTTATTTTTCAAGTTATGTTTTGATGAGAGCACATATGCCTCAACTTCCATGAATTTTTTTTCCTATGTAGTTGATTTTCACTCTGGATCCATGCCCAATGGTAGCTATTTATTCAAATCCTTCACCCGCTAAAAATACTTCATAACACACTCAATTGATAGCCATATTTGTTCTAATTATTATTTATTTAATATTATACATTTTGTTGAGAGAGCCCTCTCAAGTTGGAAGGGCTATGTTCCAACCCTAAGTGGTTTGAAACAGTTACATTGAATTGACCGTTGAGCAGTCCATTAGCCTTTTTTCATGATAACAGGTCACTTATTGCATTTTTTAAAGCTTTATTTGTTCTCTTATGATTAATACTTCCTTCATCCAAAGAAAATTTAAACTAAAGAGATGGAAATCGGATATACATACTAGATGGGACTCGTAAACAAATGCTATAGAGTCTAATTGGGATTCTACACTGGGGATATCCTCTTGCTATTGGCGGAAAATTTGAACTCGTCAACATAGATATCATGCAAGAGATTAAAAAAGAATATTTAAGCGTACAAATATTTGAATTAGAAGAAAGAACAACAAGGGAAATGAGAATTAGCAATATGTGCTTTAGATATAGGTGATAAATTGTGTATATATAGTTGATTATTGCTAGAGACAATTTTAAGGATGGAAATTTATCTTAAAGTTTAGAAAACTTGGCGAATCTTACCAGTCCCTAATATGTAGATTGTAAAATTTTTGGTGATATGTTTTTAAATATATCCAAATTTATAATGACTATATATAGTCTCTTTAAATATTTGGTGATTTTTGGGATAACAAAATTTTATAATATAAAATTTGGGCGAATCATTTTTAGAAAAAAATGGAAATTGGCGAATCTTTTTTTTGTGGAGAAGCGATGGGAAATTAGCCCTCCTGTGAATATTAGCCCATAAAACTTTCCATGATTATTTCATAAATAAATCAAATAATAATGTTACTAACATAAATGAGAGTACAAATATTGGAAATATACGAAATAATAACAAGAGAAATGAAAATTAGCTTTATTTTATTAAGGTATAGGTGATAAATGGTATATGTATAGTTGATGCTCACATCACAAGATAGGATAAAATAGATTTGTATCGATAGAGAAGATCAAGAGTATTAAATTTAATTAAATACAATAAAGTTCCACTTTTGTCAGATCAAATGATAAATAAGATGATTGCATTGATATCCTCTTTCCGAGAGGACTGAAATAGACCTAAAGATCACCTTATTTGGACAAGCATAAGTTGGTTTTTGAATTTATTTATTAACTCATGTATTTTGGTTAGGTCAGCATCAACCTCAAATGGAACCTCATGGAAGAATATTAATAGAAGATACCTCAAGCTCATCTAGACATCAGAACACCAAGCATATTCTTATCTTTTATTTGATTGGATTTGATATATTTATGAAGAAAGAGATTGTATGGAAGTCTAAAATCACAAGTCAGAAGGTCGCTCTGAAATTAGGGTTTATGGATGAGCCACAAGCTTAACACTAGTGAATAAAAGCTAGCCATGGGTTAGATATAGAGAAGGTAGTAGCTCAGATCCTAAAGCTATGGACATGCATTCTTATGCTATTGGATTTGTGTTTGATTTTTATTTACTATCATACGAAGGTTCCTGAAGTTGCCTGAAAGTTGAATCAGGATGTCTATGACATATTTGAACTTCGTGCACAAGTTCATGAAAATTTTGGGTTATATTATCATACATATTGTATTGGGATCATTGAAAATATAGTTCTCTGATGTTTCTTCTCAGTGACAATAGTGTTTGACAGTATGCTTCAGGAAATGAAAATATATTACAATTATCAGAATCAGAGGTTTTGATGTATGGATGTGTTTCATGGATATTCTAGTTTTTTTAAATATATGCATCATTGTACACTCTTTTTATAAATAATTTGGTGACAATCTAATCAAAGAAGAATTTGAAAGGTTTTTCCACATAGTGGCTTTTTTCCCGGTCTCCGACCAATCCTGGTGTCTCTATGCGTGCATGATTTTCTTCCTATGTTCCTTTATGTTTTGCTACATTGATGATGATGTTATTATTCTTTATAGATAGCTACATATGCTAATGAATAATGTTCACACCTAATCCTAAGGGATTGGGTGAAATTGTATAATAAGTAAATATAAAATAAGGAAGTTGAAGAGACACTCAGAAATGAATCCCAAGAGTGTCACCCCCATGTCTATATTTGTATGCATCATTAATCAAATACAAGTTTAGTTTTGTGGAGTTAACTCCTAGCCCAACATGGTACCATATCCATCTCTATTTTGAGCATTCCTCAACTTCTAACTCCCTCTTGCTCCTTGCAGACCTACCTCTATGACTTTATACCTTTTCCTGGAAAAGCTTTCACTAGCCACTGCAAATTCCATTCTCCACATTTTCCCTCTCCCTCACTTTGTCAATTCGACCAACCTTCCCACAATGTTGGGTTATGCACTACTCCCTCTACTGCCACTTAATCACTCAAATACTCAGCGCCCCCATAGTGATACACTGCAACACACCCTTCCCATAGTGTTGTGCGGTCTCATCTCACTACGTCCTCTCGCACTTACCTCCTAAACAAAATGATACATTACCTCTCTACTCTCATTGCACGCTAACCTTATTGCATCGACCCTCCAATAGTGATACACTAGTCCCACACCCACCAGCCTCTGCACCTCATTAGCCCTTGACACTCTTGGCATCATCCTCCCAGATTCCTCGACAAGGCGGCCTTCCCATAGTCCTTAGATCGTAATCCATCCACTCCTACATGGCTTCTCTAACTCTCCCCTCCTGGCCTGTCGTCGTCTCCTGCCCCTTCAACCCTACACTTTCCAACCACCCTCTTGGATTGTGCTAGCTCTCAGTCTGACCTCAATTCCACCACACCTCATGTGTTTCTCACTTTCACCTCAACATGGCCACACCGTTCTCACTGCGACATCAACACTGCCACACCTCCCATGGCTCTGACCTTCCCATACTCCTCTCTAGTGTGCCCTCCCTCCTACATGCCATATGAGTTGACCTTTCCCATATGCACAGTTCGGCACTCCCTACTTTGACCCTCTCCCAATCAAGCTCTTCCCCTATTCAAACTTACCCCAGCTTAGCCCTCCTCCAATTTGAACCTTCCCCAAATAAGCCCTCCCATAGTTAATACCTCTAGACTTTTTTTTCTTACCAAAAAGTATTTACAAAGAAATATTTTTAAGTGCATAATTTTAATTTTTTAGCACCAGAATATTTTTTTTAAAGTGGCGGCAAAGTAATTTTCTTTTAAGGAATGCATTCGCTCATATCCATTGTGGGAGTTATTCCTCATCAAAAAATAACTATCCTGAATGGTCAATGAAGATTAAACACACTCATTTTTTATGATTTGTGGAACGAAATTTGTGAAGGGAATAGAGAAAATGCACCTGCAAAGCTCACACTAGACAAGGATATCACCATTTGGAACAACAAAAACAGTAAGGCCTATGCCTTGATTGAGACATCTATAAATGAAGAGGTGAGTCGCCATATTCCACCATTTTCAAATCCCTATGAAGCCTTGATGAAATTGAAATAAATCTATGACTCATATTCAAACCTTTAATTTTTTCAGTTGATGATTAAAAAAATTGAAATAAATTAAAAAATGATGACCCAATTGCTTTAGCATTAGAAGTAATATCTATCATGCATGAAATTAAAAACACTAGTGTTGAAATCGACATATATCTCATAACTTATGTCAAGGCATTGCATCCCACTTAATCACATTATCTTGAGTGATTCCATGAAACTACAAACCTCAAGGAGATCACCTTTGACTCCCTTCAAAAACATTTTTTAGAAAGAGAGAAGGTTTTTGGAAAGAAGAGAACCACTAAGTATTCTGAAGAAATTTTAGCTTTTCTAGATAGAGAGAATAATCATGCTCAAGATTATTCCAGAGGGAGAGGTGGGAAAATAGGATGAGGAAGAAGAAATCTGAGAGGTAGGGGGGAAGACAAAGTCAAAGTAAAAAATATGATATTTATTGCATATGTTGCATTAGATATTGGCATGATGCATCCACATGTAATATTCCTTGGGACATAATTGAGGAGGAAATCAACTAAGCCAAATGTGAAACTCATGACAAAGACAAAGTTAAAGCACTTGAATCTACTCATTATGTTGTAGCACATTGTCATATTTGAGTGACTGAAGGCTTGTTTAATGCTTCACTTGCTTCTTGGAGAAATGATTTATTTTTAGATTCAAGAGAAACATGCCACATGAATTTTAGAAAATATTTTTTTTGAAGAATTTACTGATAATGTTTATGGAGTCATATACTTTGCAGACAAATCTAAACTCAAGCCATCAAGGCTTGGCACACTCAGGCTTAATTTTCCTGTTCTTCCAAAATTTATTCTACAAGAGGTTATATACCTCTGAGAGTTGAGGAGAAAATTGTTTTCCTTGGTCCACATTTGCCAGCAAGGAGACTCCATTTACATGTTTTATGCCAAGATTGAGGTCAGAAAAACGTCAGATCACTATGTTTTCATGAGAGGGATGATGTAGTTCTATGTTTTGTGTAGATAAAGAATAGGTGTCCTCCTAATGGAATTGAAAATAAGGATCCTTATGAAATGTGGCATGGCATCATTCCTTTGGTAAAGAATCTCAAGGTATTTGGTTCCACTAGTTATAATTTGATACCTAAGGAAGAAAGAAATAAACTTGGTGCAAGAAGCCAAAAATGTATCTTCTTGGGGTATTCCAATACCTCCAAAGGATATCTTCTCTATTATGAAATTAATAAGAAGTTTTCAGTACCTAGATATGCCATATTTCTTGAATCTTCCAAGATTGACAATGTTGGTGAGTAGCAACTTGATTGCTTGGATAGATTAGCACATGCAAATTCATTTGAAGAATTTGATATTTAGATTCCACATATTGAAGGTGGGATTCCTATACTGAATCAATTCTGTAGAATTTTCTTCTCAAGCACTCTCTCCCTCACATGAAGAACCAACCATGGATGACACTTTGAGTGATGTGATTTATAGAATTGGTAGACT
The DNA here is from genome assembly GCA_034641835.2 of Pinus albicaulis. NCBI lineage: Eukaryota > Viridiplantae > Streptophyta > Pinopsida > Pinales > Pinaceae > Pinus > Pinus albicaulis. The sequence continues at coordinate 334,086 of JAXQQM020060627.1, forward strand.
AAATCTTGATTCAATCGAAACTCAATCAAGTGAGTTGCCTCAGCCATCTCAGAAAGCCCCTTCAAAATGGCTGACAAACACACTTTCAAATGTTAACCTTGATGAGGTTGGAAAGACATGAACAAAAAGTCCCACCAAAAAAAATGGAGGTTATGTAGATGATTTTGATTCACTTGTTGATATGGATGTTTCTTATAATTGTGAATTGAATTTTTCTATATATCTTGAAACATCTTCCTTCAATGAAAACACTTCTCATGATGAATGGAATGAAGTGATGCAAAAGGAATGTGTTTCCTTGAAAAATTATGGAACTTGGAATATGGTTGGTACTCTATTGGGTGCCAAATAAATTGGTTGCAAGTAGCTGTACAAGAAAAATTACAAAGTTGATGGCTCACTTTACAAGCACAAAGTGAGGCTTGTGGAAAAATGTTTTGCAAATAAAGAAGGGGTCGATTATGAGGAGAATTTTCCCCCCACCACAAAATGGGATACCATCCAGAAACTCATTTCCTTAGCATCTCGGAATGGTTAGAAAGTCCATCATATGGATGTGAATACTCCTTTCTTGAATGGAAATATAAAGGATAATGTTTTTTATGTCGCATCCAGAAGGATTTTTTGTGATGGGCCAAGAACACAAAGTATGCAAGCTTGTAAAATATTTGTATGGCCTAAAACAAGTACCATGAGCATGGTATAAGAAGTTAATTCAACATATTCTGAATCATCACTTAAAACATTTAGACCTTGATGATGAAACTTTGATTTTCAAGAAAGTTGGAAAAATGATTGTATATGTTGTGGTGTATGTAGATGATATTTTTATGACAGGGAATAATGAGAATTATATTGCATCCATAAAGAAGGAATTGAGGAAACATTCCGAAGTGGCAGGTTTGGCCTATGTTCAGTACCATCTTGGCATTGGAGTGACTCAACATACTAAGTTTATATTCCTCTCTCAGAAGAAGTAAATTGGAGATCTATTGAACATGTTTGGCATGGTTGAGTGTAATTATTTGAAAACTTCAATGGAACTTAACTCGAAGCTCACATCCATTTACGGGAAATAATTTGAGGATGCAATGATTTAGTATTGACAGCTTGTGGGAAGCCTCATCTACATGACTACTACCGTACCTGAGATCTCATTTTTTGCTAGAATCCTCTCCAGGTTTATGAAAATCATTTTTTTCTAGAATCCTCTCTCAAATCATTTTTTGCTAGAATCCAAAGAGTCTCTCCTCCATGTATATATTCGTATGCATCCTTAATCAAATACAAGTTTAGTTTTTTGGAGTTATCTCCTAGCCTGAAAAATAATTATAATGTAAATTTGAATGATGTTATGATGATATGGGGTGAAATTAATGTGTAAATGATAAAATAAAACTCTCAAAGAAAATATCAATATATCCTTATGAAAAATTAACAACGTTTCAAATTTGGGCTGAAGAAAAGCCATGGAGAACACCCCCATGGAGAAATTTTTGATCGATGTAAGAAAAGAATGGTTGAGACCTAAAAGAATTATAGAGTATGAAGAAAAACCTATGTACTTAGTGCATACATATTTAATGTTTAGGGTTTGAGAGAAACCTTGTTTTATGGAGAATACGTGATTTCATATGTGAAACCCTAGAATGGTTTATGTGAAGATGCTCAAGTACTTGAGATTGATTTGATGAATCTCCAAATTACATGGTTGTTGATAAAGTTGATTAAAGGAAACACTCCTATGTGTACTATGGATAGTGATGGATCTTGGAGAGTATTTAAAGAGGGAGAGGATCACCTCTCATTCAAGATAAGTATTCCTTGACTCTCGATGTTTCCTTCGGTCTTTTATCTTGTTTAGATTTACAAATTTTATTATTATGATTATTGTTTTGGTAATTTCTTATAATTACTGAATGTATATTTGAGTATATGGATGTATCTAACCTCCATAATGAGATGTGATAAGAGGATCCTTATGGAGTATCATTTGAGATGCAGGAAAGAAAATCTGGATATGAAAACATAAATATGTACATGATTAAAATGTGCCACTCACTACAAGATTCGCATGAGAAGGTGCACAGGTATTTGAAAATTATAGGGTATGAATTGTATATTAATTCAATGTTATGCTTTAGCTATAACATTGGATGGCTAGGTAAGCCTTATGGTATGTTGAGAATGTATCCTTTGAAAATGGCTCATGCATATGAAAGTTATTTGGATTTAAAATTAAATGATGCACCTAGTATTTGATCATGATGATCATCTCAGGCTACTTATTGTTGATCTTGGATATAGTGGTTTGGATAATATTGATTGTTTTTGGAGACCTCGATTCTATGAAGAAAGATAGCACCTTGAATCTAGTAAATGATACTCTTCACACTTGATATGCATAAGACATATTGGATCTCTTATAGAAGGTTACCTCTTTGATATGGTATTGATATTTCTTGTGATAAGTATAAGGAAATTATGTTGACACTCTTGTTGTTTTGGTAAAGTTTTATTGAATGACCTCACTTTTTTCTATTGATCATGACAAGAATGATAACCATGATAGAACTATGGGATTGATACTTTATATATCTTATTAACCATGGTTATGTTTCTGATAGCATATGGAAAAAAATGATGGATTGACTAGATAAAAGAGATATTTTCTTCATGATCTTTGAAGTGTGATGTGTCACATAATTGCTGCACCTATCATGGAATCTAAGCCTAGATTAAAGTTTGATTTCATGATATAATGAAAGTAACTAATGAGAAAATGTTATGACCATTATGGATATATGTTTGAATTTACAATCTAATATATTTTTTGATGCATGAAAGTATTATAGACATATCGATGACCTCAATAAAGATGAATGACGTGTATTTTAATTTAGAGTGATAATCCCTCCATTAGATCGATTATCCTAATTTCATGTATATGATCTATGGTTATCTAACATTGATGATCTGCAACTAAGTTTTAATCTGGGGTAAAATATTTTTCTTTAACTATAAGCCTTAGTCACATAGAGGAAGGCTTATGGGTATGAATGTGTTTTTTGAACAAAAATCGAAGTTTTGTGCATGAAATCCAATTATCACCTTGAATATGTTAGATGTATAGCAGATATCGAAATTATCTTAGAGCAGGGAAGTTTGCATGTCTTCTCTTATATGAATATGTAGATTGATCTTCTATTTTTAGGAGATCGGGACACATATACGTCATACATTTAGAGGGATCTGTCTTCTCTTATATTTAAGAAGTGTTTGGAATTCATACATAAATTATTTTGGTAGTTCATGCTAGTCTTATATTGGCCTTCTCATTCTCAGCACATTGGTTGAAGTATTGAATGTTATATGAATCAAACATGCATGACATATCCTTGGCATCTAGTGGAAGGAATGGCTTATGACTTATATTATATAGATGATTTGAATGACGTCTGATAATGACTTAGACCTTTGAATCTATGTTTGAGATATGTATTGAACTATATACCTTACTATGATAACAAATTTTGATCTGATATGATTTTCCTTGATGATAATGATATATGAGCATAGCGACTTCCTATATGATCATGGGAATGACTTGATGAAATTATGGATTGATATTGTATGGTTGATGACAACCTCTTGGAATGATAATAGATGATGTATTGAGTTGATGAAATCTTTATCTATCACCTGGTCCATTGAATTGACTCTGAGATATATATGACTTTTGATATTAGTATTGATATGGATTCTAAAATTTGATGATTTGAATTAGTTGATTTGATTGCTTAATAATTAAAATTTGGGCATGATCGTTTGGTAAGGAGTTGTGGTTGCAATGAGAATTCCATGAAGCAAGCTTCCCAGATCTAGATTTGTCTGAATTGAAATTTATCTGATGAAGCCAGGAATTTGTATTGATCCAAACCTTCTTTTCAAAAGAGTTCCAAGGTATGAATTTAATTTTTTATTTGGGTTTTTATATAATGATGATCTATTATTGTCAAGTAACAAACCTCTGATGATTTAAGTTAGAGGGATATGGTTTATGAAGCTCAAAATGATGTATCATGGAAAGATGAATTAATTTATGAAATTGGGAAAAGATAATCTAATTTATGAAGCTATTAAAGAAGTATTGGAAGATCGAAATGAAAATCCTTGGAGACTCTAATTTGAAATTTGAGATGTTGAACCTGACATGGAAACCGACAACTAATTGAAGCATTGAGGCTCTGTTTATAACATCAATTCATATATATATACAGTGATGTGCATAGAACTTGATTCGATTCATGATTGAGTCACTTCTTTCACATTGAGTTTCCACCAAGAATCCTTTCAGGATGTTTGCATGAGATGATATATTCTTCATCTCTAATATTCCTCCTATGATATATGACTGTATGGATATCATGATGTTGGTTTTTGATGAGATGAGAAGATATAAGTGATGTCTGAGTATGAAATATTCCATGATGAGAAGTTTGCAGCTCTACCAAGGTTGAGAAAAATGTTTCTAGCATGGCTAGCTATCAAACATGATGATGAAGTGTTTGAGGAGTTGTTTTCAGAATGTTCTAAATATGACTGTTAGTCTAAAATATTATTGCAAAAGTGTGAAAATATTCCACTTTATTTATGTGTGACTAATAGTTGAAGCAATGGAAATCATTTCTTAACCCTTTATATCTGCAATAGACAGTTAGAAAAAATCCTACAAAAACCCAGATCCTTGTAGTCAAAGTAGATAAACAGTACAAATAAATAGTAATAACTGAATGATCTAAGTGTATTTTTATAATATTAAAGTGAGGCCAAAAATCACATTATGAGAAAAAATAGAAAAGGTGCGCAGCTTGAAAAATGTACTAGGATACTTTTAAGTGATGGGGCCAATGTATGTGGGGGGTGGTCATTTGGGAGAAATGATCTCAACCACACATCTTGAGATTTAAGGATGTAATCTCAACCATTGGATCCTACATTTAGGGATTGAGTCTTCTCCAAGGATACAAAAGAGGGAAAAGGGAAATCATTCTTCACTTCACACTTGAGAGAGAGCATGAGGAGAAGAGAAACTTCATGGAGGAGGAGAGGTTGCAATAGTGATAAGGGAGGAAAAATTCGAAGGAGAAGGATGTCATACAGTAACATGAAAATTGAGGAGAACAACAACTGCAACTCAACACAAATTTTGAGGCAAGGAGGAATGAATTTGGAGGAGATGTGGCACAAAATTTGAGGAGTAGAAAACTTGAATTTCGAGGTAGAAATTGTTGTTGATAGGTGCAAAATTTGAGGCACAAATTTTAGGAAATCATATACAAGAAACAAGAAAGTATAGGAGGGTTTCTGCAACTATCAGGCATGATCAAATTTTTCCTTTATTCTTGTGGGAGAAGGTGTCTAATATTATTTTTTCGGAGTCTTACATAATAACATGTCCCTGAGTCGAAGAGGATGAAGTTGGAACTCACTACAGAGAGGGGTATCCTAGTGGGTTAGAATGAGACTAACAAATCCTACCATATATATCTTCCTACACATAGGAAGATTGTCCCAAGGCAAGATGTGAAATGTGAGGAGGAGAGCGTTTTGATGAGCTCCTGGGGGGTTGATAAGGCAAAGTATCAAGCTCCTCATTGGGGCCCACATTAAAAGTTTCAGGAGCATCTAGTGGTGCATCGGGATCAAGAGGTTCACGTTCTTCAAGGTTTACAAGTTCTCTGATAATAGATCACAGGGTTCAGGTTCATCAGGCACAATATCTTATAGTTCAGGATCTCCATTGGTTATATCATAGCCTTCCACACTAGGAGGAGAGGCGCTAGCTGAGAATTTTCACATACAACCATAGGAGAGTACTGTAAGGAAGAGGAAGCCAAGATGGCTTTGGGAGACTTGAAGAGACTATTGGAGGGAAGAGGAAGGCAAGATGGATTCGAGAGACTTGAAGGAGGCTCAGGAGGAAGTGGGGAGACCAAAATGACCAGTGAGGAAGAAAAGACAACCAAATAATTTGGGTGGCTTTGTGGCAAACTTTCTAGAGATAGAGCCAAGTAGTTCTGAGGAGGCCGCAAGTCAAAAAGACTACAGGGACGCCATGCTGGAGTATGTCTCTACCATGGAGAATGATGTTTGGGAGGTAGTGTGGCGTCCTGGTTGGAAGTCATTAGTGACTTCTAGGTGGCTCTACAAGGTCAAACATGTTGTAGATAGAAGTGTTGAGAATTTGAAAGGTCGGTTTGTGGTGCGGGGGTTCTCACAGGTAGAAGGAGTTGACTATGAGGAAATAGTTTCTTTTTATACTTCCATTAGATCAAATATATTTATGACAGATGAGATGGAATGGAGGATTCACCAGATGGATGTGAAGACCTCATTTCTTAATGGTGTTAAATAGGAGGAAGTGTACATTGAGTAGCTTGAGGGCTTTAAGTTGCGTGGGAGGAATTCTCATGTATGTATGCTAATGAAACCCATGGATGGACTGAAGCACACATTAAGAGTTTGGTATATGAGGATAGATGCCTACATGTAGAATATGGGTTTCCAAAAGAGTGATGCAGATCCAAACCTATAATTTATCATGATAAGTGACTATCGACTCATTCTAGTTTTGTATTTGTATGACTTTTTTATTACATGGGGGGACATACTCATCCATCACTGCAAGAGATCTCTTGATTCATAATTTGATATGACTGATATAGGGTTTATGCATTATTTTCTGGGGTTGGAGCTTTGGCAGGAGGATTGGCATATATTTGTGGGCTAGGGTAGGTATGTCAATGATAGATTCAGAATATGTTTTATGGATGGTTGTAGGAATATGGCTACTCCTATTATCACCAACTAGAAGAAGATGCATGCATCTAATTTTGAGTTGGTGAACCACACTTTGCATCAACATGTGATCAATTCATTGATGTATCTGGTCAATACCCAGCCAGATATGTATTTTGCAGTCAACACATTACGCCAATTTATAATGGAGCCCAAGAGAGTACAATATGAAGCTATAAAAAATTTGTTGAAGTACTAACAAACAAAATGGATTATTGCCTAGAATATGTTAGGTGTGATAGAGTAAGTTTTATTTATTACACAACCTCATATTGGGTTGGAAGTGTTCATGACTGGAAGAGTAAATTTGAATGTTGTATCTAGTTGGGCTCAACAGTTGTGTCATGGTTAAGTAAGAAACACAGGTCAGTAGAATTTAGTAGTGTAGAGGAAAAGTATATTTCAAATATCTAGACACTGTGTGGGGCATTGTGGCTTGGAAAGATGCTTTGTGGTCTATTTTTTCATATGATGCAATCAAACAATATTTCATGATTGATCAAAAAATATAGATATCATCTACAAATTCATCAAGAACTAGCTTTAAGGAGAGGCAGTGAAGCATGAGTATATATCCACTGATGAATAAGTAAAAAATGTTCTCACCTATCCTTCTCCAAAAGGAAAGCATGTTTTATTTAGATATGGGATAGGTGTTGAGCAAAAACTTCCTTGGTACCACTAACTCTTGAAAATAGTATCAAGGAGAGGTGTTACTAGGCTTTTACCCCTTTTAGCGTAGTGAGCACATTAGTGAATTTTTTCTGAATGGAATTAATAAGTTAAATTAATGTCATGCGTGGAAGGGGTATTTAGAATGGTTTTACCATGTATTATTTCTAATACTAAATTCACTTCTATTTTATAAAGTGACTTTATGTGTAAATTACTAAGTTTACTTTACTAATATTAAAGTGAAGTGAAAAATTACTTTATGAGGAAAATTAGAAAAGTTACACAACTTGAAAATGATGCTACGATACTTTTAAGTGATGGGACCAATGTATGAGAAGGGTCATTTCAGAGAAATGATCTCATCCACACATCTTGATATTTGAGGATGAAATACCACACATTGGATCTTAGGTTTAGGGATTTAACATTTTCCAAGGTGACAAAAGAGGAAAAGGGAAATCATTCTTCACCTGTCAGTTGAGATAGAGAATGAGGATAAGGTAAACTTCATGGAGGAGGAGAGAATGCAATGATGAGAAGGGGGAATGAATTCCAAGGAGGAGGTCCTATAGTAGCTCAAAAATCGAGGGGAACAATAGCTACATTTGAAGAAAAAAATTGAGGAAAGGATGTACAAATTTTGAGGATATGTGGCATAAAATTTGATGAGAAGACAACTCAAATTTAGAGGAATAAAATGTTGCTATGAGGCCTGAAATTTAAGGCGCAAATTTCAATGCAATAGCTACAAACAGATCAAAAATCAAGGAGGTTTTTTAGAGCTATCATGAATGATTTTTGAGGAGGTAAAATCATCCTTCAACAAAAAATTAGAAGCACCTTCCAACACATATTTCGAGGTATATTCTAGGCACATTTTTCGAGGAGATGGGAAAAGATAATTATCTAAATCTATGGGCATGTGATTTTCTGGAAATCTAAGAGTTTCAGTGGGTACAAATTTTCAGATTGAGTGCAATTAATGGTACAAAGAAAATTTTATATAATTATTATTTTTTATGTACTTATTTAAATTTTCTCAAGAAATTAAATCCTCCTTTGAAGATTGTTTTTAGAAAGAGGCTCTGGGGTTTTTCCAGGGTCACATTGACCAAAAACTAATGTCTCAGATTTGTTTAATGCTTGCATAATTTTTTCATTAGTTATCAGTTGTTAGGAATGTGAAAAATTAGTATAAACACTCTTTATGTCTATAATTAATGCATTCTAAAATTTATATCAGCCTGAAAAAACATGTGGGTTTGGACTAAACAATTACCTGAAAACTTGTAAATTGGGTTAAGGGTGTAGATAATTTTATTTTCAGGAGTCTTAACCATACCTCCTTCAACTTATCACTTAGGAATTTTTACCTCATGACTAAGCTACACAAGTTTTTTTCAAAAAACATCCACCATCCACCTTTTCTAGCAAGGGCTAAATCGAACTACTCCATATTTCCCAAGCCCCAACCTCAGAATCTTTAAGTTTAAAGAACCAAAATCTATGGAGAAGTCTATATCCATAATATAAGTCCTATAGATGATAAAATATATTCCAAGCACATGCTACCTTAATTAAACTATTTATATTATAAATTATGATTGATATATAGGGAATTTACAACATACAAAATTTATGACAACACTATTGAAAACATCTCACCACTAATACTAATCAATGAATAATCAAAGGATATTTAATAATGACATGAGGGAAAATATTACAACATATTTTGAATGCAACAAAAGGAAAAATAGAATACTAAACCCTAGATGTAAGCCCTAAAATTATGGATGAAAAATGCATAAAAATATTTTTATTTTTCCATTTTCAATTTAAGATATGCATATCCTAACCCAAGGGATATGACGTCTAAGGTATTTTATCCTACTTAATACAAATTTTGTTGTAACATCACCCTAGTTTACCATGAAAAGAAGAAAATCATTAAAAAATGTAAAAGATTGACATACAAAGGCTAGTGCATTATCAATCTTGTATATATGGAGTCAAGAAAAAAGGTAAGGTCAAAAGTGAAAGACCTTGGTTGGAGTATGAGAGGGAAATTCTCAGAAGAAAACCTAAATATCTCCAGTTAATTTGAAATTTAAGGTCAAGGGTTGTTATTCTAAATTTCCTTGATAGATCTGAGTGACATATCTTGCAAAGGATATTTTATACCCACAAAATATCTGACATATCATGAAAAAATAATAGAAATCCTAATTCTACAACATTGCAAAATTTTAAAAATACTCATAATAAAATAACACAATTAACTATAAAATTTCTTCATCAATCGAAGGAAATATCCCTCCAGGAAATTCTCTCTTCCCCAAGTCAATTCACTATCCTTTAGCGATCCATTGCATCAAAGAGACAAGAAAAAATACTGTGCACTCTCTCCCAAGAGAAATAATGAGCATGTGTTACAATGATCCTCCCAAATTGACTTCCCTTTATCCATCAAAGGGAAATTAAGTCACTTTAGGGAAAAATTAGACTAAAATCCCTAAAAATAATATTCTAAGTGTAGAAATTATATAAATGATATATTATACATCTGAGATTCTCCTGATCACACACTATTTGACTTCATTCACAATACAAAATCTCTTCTACCATTGATCATTACATGCGGAAATAAAATTCAATTGCATGCACACATTAAAACCATAAAAATTCACACATATGAAAATAGTAATTTATGGGAAATATTAAAGCTGAAAACCCCCAAATATATGTATATTATATGTCATAGAGATCATGTAAAAATCATAATACAAAGCTTATCACAAGCTCTTATTATCTCCAAATCGCTACACACTTATCAGGCCTGATCTTGCAAATCCATGGACCAATCTTTGCCAGCGTTTAGCCTGCCTCTACTGCGCAATCACTGCTAAAGAATTGGCTCATAATGAACTCAAATCCATCCTATATTTACGACGCAATACTCATTGGAATCTCCAATCACTGGTTGTTGCAAACCATGCAACACTATAGTCACAACTGATATTTAGCCTGCTCTTTCACCTATCTCTCCACTGGTCTCCACTAAAACTGTCCATGCACTGTAGTTAATTGATGTATTCTTTAGTTGATTAATGAGTTAATAATTAGTGAATTAATTAAAAATTAATTCACACCAATCTCACTAGTGTATCAATCAGTTAGACTAGATACAACTAGCTCAACTATGTTTATCTTAGTTAAACTGAACACAACTCCATTAACTACCTGGTACTCACATAAACTACGTACGCAGTTATAGCGGAAATATCCATACAGCCCGGCCACTTAACTTTCAGGAATAGTGTAATTCCTTCTGTCAGCTGTTGTGCCACATCTGTGCAGTTAACTGAAGTGCTCAAAGAGAATAAGATAATGTTTAGAGTCCAAATATTATTAAGAGCTAATAATATTCGACATATCTATTTTTACACTGGCAACCTAAAAATAGATTCCGCCCAATATGTCTAAAAATAGAAGTCCATATGTTTTTCCAACTTGACCAACCATCCACAAATAACATCCTGCAACTCATAGAATATGATCGACATGTCTAAAAATAGACATAGTCTAAAAATAGACTTTGCGACAAAAATCACCTGTGTGGGCCCCACCTAGTTTAGGTGATCACTTTCCAACTAGGATCAGGAATGATGTTTCATGATGCCTCCTTCACTATTTCTTGTTGCAATCTTCAACACTCCCTCTCAACAAGAAAGGGCTATCTTTGCATGCGACATACAACTCCATGCATTCGCCCTGCAACCTTTACAAGCACCATGCAACTCCATGCCTCTGCTCTACAACTCTTCTGAAACTGAATAGGTTCCAAACAAATCTATCAGCAAAATGAATCTATCAAAGTGTTTGACCTCTACTAGTACCAACTTCACATGTCTTCAGGAACCACTGCAATGTTGAACTCTGCACCCATGCACTCTACACTTGCTGTCAACGCTGATTCACGCTCCAGTATCCGACACTGTCACTTTGATTTGCCTGCATCAATCCAACTGATCATGCTACTACTACTCTGTGGGCACGTCATAGCCAGGTTTAGTTCAAGAGATCCACACCATCTCATGAATCCTATCCACAAATATCCTCTTGGGATTACTCATGCATGTTGCCCCACCTCTCACCTGGTGGTATAGCTGCATGCACTCCCTCTACCCATCTCGCATGAAATTTCTCTGCATTATTGGTAGCTCCCACTCCATGATCCTCATCTTGTGGCTGCTCCACATCCCTAGGTTGACTCTTACCTGCATGCAAAACTTGCTCCCTCTCAAGCATCAATTGCATGTCTTTCTTGCACTTCCCAACAGTAGGAAGCTCCATAGAAATCTCATCTACTTCAAGTTTGTAGAGATTCTTAGCTCGAATCCCAACCTTCTTGACTTTTCCTTCTTCATCCACACTAACTACTACACTCCCAAGCTCATCCCTGCAGTGGAAAAACTTTTTCAAGTCTACCGGAATAGTGTCATTCTTCTCCATTTTTATTTTCCTGAGTTTATCCCTGAGTGCCAACTTCCTCTGGTCACTCTTTCTTTGGAACAAATCTGTCAAATATTTCCACATCAAGAATGGAGAAGCTTTACCATGAATACTGGACACTATGTGATCCTTCACACCTTCCAACAGAATCCTTCGACACTTTGTTGTCTTCTTTTGCCATGCATCAAGTACGACAGCATCGCTAGAAGTAGGTTTTGGAATTTCAACATCTATGAACTCCTTCAACTAATTATCATCTAGTAGCGCCTCCATCCTGTCCTTCCATGCAATATAATTCGAGTTGCCCTCAAGGGCATACTCCAATCGCAATCCATTGAAAGACATCTCAACTTTGACACCAAGAAAACAGTGTTGCAAATTCGAATTCCACCAGCTCAAAACTCAACCGCTTCAATGTTTTGCAATTGCTCCAATGATCAATATCGCTCTGATACCATGTAGAAATTATATACAATATGCATTTATATATCCAGACTCTCCTGATCTCACAATATTTAACTTCTTGCAAAATACAGAATCCTTCCACTATAATTCTTGCAGAAATTTAATCAACAATTGCAAAACACATGAAGCAATAAAAACGCACATAACACAGTTGTTTACCGGGAAATATTGAAGCTGAAAACCCCAAATATATATTATGTAACATGGAGATCATATGACAATCTCATACAAACATAAAAATCTTATCACAAGCTCTCAGTACAGTACAATCGTCATACACTAATCAGGACCAATCTTGCAAATCCATGCACTGATCTTTGCCACCTGCTAGCCTACCTCCACTGCACAATCGAAGCTGATTACAAGGACCAATTCAATGTAATCCCACTCTCATTGACTTCGTTTGTATCATTGGCAACTCCAATGTATAGATGGATGCAATATATACATTGGAGTTGCCAATGATACGAATGCAGTCAATGAGAGTGGGATTACATTGAATTGGTCCTTGTAATAAGCTTGGATTGTGTAGTGGAGGCAGGCTAGCAGGTGGCAAAGATCGGTGCATGGATTTGCAAGATTGGTCCTGATTAGTGTATGATGATTGTACTATACTAAGAGCTTGTGATAAGCTCTGTATGTTTGTATGAGATTGTCATATGATCTCCATGTTACATAATATGTAGTTGGGGTTTTCAGCTTCAGGCTTTCCTGGTAAATAACTGTGTTATGTGTGTTTTTATTGCTTCATGTGTTTTGCAATTTTTGTTTAAATTTCTGCAAGAATTATAGTGGAAGGATTCTGTATTTCGCAAGAAGTTAAATATTGTGAGATCAGGAGAGTCTGGATATATACATGCATATTGTATATAATTTCTACACTAAGTGTTTACGAGTTAATTATGTCATCATAAAATATAAAATAAGAAAACACAATAAAATTTCTCCTTTTAGGCCACATAAGAAAAAAATGTCCTCCAAGGATGACATCATATTTCTATGTTGAGGATCTCCATAAAAAGTGTTCCAAGAATGGATCAAAATATTTCTCCTCACTCCAAACCATCTCCTCATCAAAAAATGTACAACCAAGTAAAATCCTTCTCCAGATTAAGTTATCATCAATCAAAACCCACGTCATCACTCTAGTTTTGATGAGGGTGATGTCCCAAGCTTAGGGAATGATGTCATCGTCTAAAAAGGTGTACCATTCCTTGAAAAAGGATCTGAATTCATCATCATCATCATCATAAAAGTGGTCCAAGAATAGGGTAATGTCCATCTATAAGGTTCAATGCTAGCTTAGGTGTGTTATCACTAGTGAACACCCCCTTTGTAGCCAACATCTTGGCCTTAATGATGATTTCATAAGGCTTTGGAGGGAGAAAAAGTGATAATCATCAATTATGGATCCATCCAAAGGTAAATAAGCATCTCTAAATGTTAAACATTATGGCTATGATTCCTTAAAATGTCATGAAGTGTATTTATATGTTGGTCTATAAACTGTCGTGGATATTCCACTAGACAATTTGTCACCATATATTTGATAAAAAAGACTGAAATCTGAAATATATACAATGAGGGTTTATTTTCCTTATTTTTATGGATTTATTAATTACTATTTTTGTGCTTAATAGTAATTTTCAAAAAATAGAGAACGATGAAATACAAGCACACACCAATCATAGTGAATACAAAGATATGATTTGGAAAATCATTTTGGGAGAAAAATAAATAGGAAGGCAAGGTTTATATGTTCAATGGAAAAGATAAAATACAAAGTAGTAGGCACTTTGTATAGAGTCACTTCAGACTTATTTTCTATGGGTTGTTAGAGAAGACATTCCCCCTATGTTTTTCTCTCTCTCTATCCACTCCAAGCTACTGTACTATACTACTCAACAAAAATGCATTGGAATATAATGGAACCCATTTTCCTCCTATCGACATCCATTAGAACAGATGGAATCCAGTTTAGGCCATAACTTCATCAAAATACATCGGAAATCTGCCTATACTCGGAAAGGAAGGTGGGAATTTTTTTCAATTGAAAAATAAATATTTCATGAGCCTCAGACATGATTTCATGCATATGGGTTGAGTGTTGAGTTATTGAACTCAAATAAGAAGAAATATTTAGTTAGTGTGAGGATGAATGCAAATCCCACACGCGAATATGGTGTTGAACGAACAACTTAGGAAGCACCCTTTCATTGAATTAATTCAATATGGAGCGCACTATTAAATGGATTATATCATTGAAACAAATTTTTTAGGAGAATTGAATATCCATCATCTATATTGATCAAATAATGACGTATATATTCCCTTAGGAAGTTTATATTTAAACATAAGAACAAAAAAGGATAATTCTATAAAATTGTGTAATTACTCAACCACCCTAAGAATCAAAATCTCTGAAGTTATAACTCTTCTTTCTCTAATTAGGTTTTTAATGATCACCCAATTCACGATAATATTTATCTTCACTATGCGAAAATATCAATAATTATTGTAGTAATAAATATTGTATTTTTCTAATTTATGAATATACTAAATTTACTTCTATTTCTTCACTTTATGAATTTAATTACTCTTATTTCCACATTAAATTTATATTTTTCAATTTATTTTCACTTCAAAGTGTTTCCCAATGTATCCTTTTCATTTTGAGAATATATTTGTAACATATATCCTTTGTGTTCCTTTCCAATTTTAAATCACTTAAAAGTTTTGATCATATATTTTCAATATATTTGTCTTTTATTGTAAGTTTTATAACTATGGGAAAATATTATCACTAAATAAAGATGAAAAACCAAAGATATTTTTTTAAATATTTTAATGTTGCATATAGATTTTATTATGTTAATTATATATCATTGTATATGATAGGGAATGGAAAATTTGATTTTCTAGTCTTGCCACGTCCGTTGGTGATTGTCAAAGGTACTCACAACAAACAACAAATTCTCATGTGAGTTGATTGAATTGTCCTATTGGATTCATGTTAAATGTAATATTTCATCCCCATGTTTTGTGGTTATTTTGATTATATCCCCTAAATAAATGAACAAGTATTGTGTTTGAAATTTTTGGTATCCATTTACTCAGGTGGAATGAGTGGATTTTATTCCATTCTCAAGGAATTTCAGTTGTCTCTTAGGCTTTGATTCTATTTTTACAAGGAGTAAGAGAAAACACTTGTTCAGTATATCCACGGGCACTATAGAGTAGGAATTTGTAGTATTTTCCATTGGCTAATCCCTCAAGAAATCCATGGCTATTTTTTTGTGTTCTAGAAGGCAGGTATAATGGTGTATACAATCCCAATAGGGAGGCCCTTTGATCCAGATTTATGTAGGAACACAATAGAATACAGAAATTACCATAAACATAGAGAGGGAGCAGAAATAATGCTTCATTTCATTAATATCAAATAACATAAATGTGCTTACAGACATAATGTAAATAAAATAGCTAGGGTGTTGGCAGAGAATCTCTAAGAAGAGATGTGGTGGCTACGGACCTCTGAAATGTGTTACAATGAGGCTCGAGGGCCTATTTATTATTGATAAGAAATGGATAACTCTAAATGTCCAAAAAATTAACCCTAGGAGATGAAGCGCCAAAACTATGGGCCCCTTTTGGGTAAATTGGTGTTTCAACTTCTTAGAGACGTAACTTTGGCATACGATCTATGTTTGACGTGTATCAGACCTCATTAGAAAGATCTATCTCAGGATTAAAACTTTTGATGTGAAAAAAATCGGTCCATGGACCCATGTTCCTCTAGGTTTTCCCAAAAACCGTCATTTAGGGCCTCAAAATGGCTAGGGAAGTTCAAGACCCGTAAAACCTCTAAAAATAGTAAGTTATGCTGCAACTTAACTAAACGAATTGATTGTGGGGGTTGAAATGGTATAGTTGGGTGGCCAAAAATATCCACCTAGATCATTAAGGCCCCAAAAAAGCTCTGGGAGTACAGGCCCCGAAAACTTGCTAAAAATAGTAAGTTGCGATGAATGTGAAAAGTTGCAAAAATTGATGGTGTGGATCCAAATGGAATAGGTGGGTGGCCACCAATATCCACCTGGATTATTCCCCCCTCCTTAAGAGGCAATGGTCCCCATTACGTTGAGATCCTCCATGAGATGATGCATGTTCTGTTATTGAAGATGTCATGGACCTGTGGGAAAACATGATGGATGCAATTAGTAAATATGTTTTCTTTATCAGCCTCAGATAGTACATGTGTGGATTTTGTCTCTGTAGTTGCATGAGGTATGGCAACATCAGGAAGCGGTATGTCAAAGGTAAGATCAATGGAGTGCTTGTCCTGACAGTGTAGAGGAACCTCTATGGCCACCCACCTATTCCATTTGGACCCGCACCATCAATTCTTGTAGCTTTTCACATTCAACATAACTTACTATTTTTAGCAGTTTTTATCTCTCGGAGCTATTTTGGGGCCTTAATGACCCAGGTGGATATTGGTGGCCACCCACCTATTCCATTTGAACCCCCATCATCACTTCTTTCTATTTTTAAGTTGTAGCAGGAATTACTATTTTTAGCAGTTTTTTGGGTCCTAAACTTTCGAAGCTGTTTTGAGGCCCTAAACGACATTTTTTGGAAAACTTGGGAGCAACACAAGTTTATGGAACGATTTTTCTCACATCAAAAGTTGTACTCCTTGGATATATATTTATCAAGAGGTATGATACGTGTCAAACTAGGATCGTATGTCAAAGTTACGTCCCCGGGAAGTTGAAATACCAATGTACCCAAACATGGCCCATAGTTTTGGTGATTCATCTCCTAGGGTTAGGTTTTTAGACGTTTAGAGTTCTCCAGTGTTTCTCAATAGTAAATAGACCCTTGAACTTAATTGTAACACACTTAAGAGGTCTGTAGGCACCACATCTCTTCTCAAATATTCGCTAATAGTACCTTAGTTATTTTATTTCCTTTATGTCTGTAAGCACATTTCTGTTATTTGATATTAATGAAATGAAGCATTATTTCCATTGCAACTCTATGTTTATGTTTATTTCAATACTCTATTGCGTTCTTGCATAAATCTGGATCAGTGGTATCAGAGCGGTTTGCTCTTTCTTTGTTTTCCTTTACATGTCCCCAACGCGGTTAGGGTATAAGGAGTTAGGGCTCAATCTAGTTGATCCCTTGTGAGATCAGCCTCGCAAACCCCGACAACCTCCCATGGGGAAAGAAACGAAAGACGAGGGAGTAGGGGATCCTATCAAGATATTACTCGAAGAGGCCCTCAACAAACAAAATAATGCAAAAGAATACATAAATAACCATAAACATTGAGAGGTAGCGGAAATAATGCTTCATTTCATTACTGTCAAATAACATAAATGTGCTTATAGACATAATGGAAATAAAATAGCTAGGGTGTTGGTAGCAAATCTCTAAGAAGAGATGTGGTGGCTACAAACCTCTGAACTATGTTACAATGAGGCTCGAGGGCCTATTTATTATTAAGAAACAATGGGGAACTCTAAACGTCCAAAAACCTAACCCTGGGAGATGAACCACCAAAACTATGGGCCCTGTTTGGGTAAATTGGTGTTTCAACTTCCCGGGGACATAACTTCGGCATACGATCTTCGTTTGATGCATATCATACCTCATTAGAAAGACCTATCTCGGTTTTCCCAAAAAACATCGTTTAGGGCCTCAAAACGGCTCTGGAAGTTCAGGACCTGAAAAACTGCTAAAAATAGTAAGTTATGTTGCAACTTAAAAATTGAACGAACAGATGGTGGGGGTTCATATGGAATAGGTGGGTGGCCACCAATATCCACGTAGATCATTAAGGCCCCAAAAGGGCTACGGGAGTGTAGGACCCGAAAACTTGCTAAAAATAGTAAGTTGTGCTGAATGTGAAAAGCTACAAGAATTGATGGTGCGGGTGCAAATGGAATAGGTGGGTGGCCACTGATATCCACCTAGATCATCCTTGGTTTGCTTATATCACAAAATGTGCTTTCACTAACATGCATTAGAAAATATTGGTCTATCGTCAAGTCTTTACAAAATTCTTCCTTTGATGCTTCAACCTCCATGATGCCCCCTTCTCCTTGTTTCGATGTCAAAACCATCAAAATAACTTTTTACTCACATTTACCAACCATTTAACTGTTTGGCATGCCTAATGACACAACTTGACATTAAATTTCATTAAAATAATTGAGTAGAAAATATGAACATGTATTTCTTCGTCACTTTCATATTGTGGTCTTTGATCTTCCAATCCAAATGATATTGTAGAGAATGGGTATGAATCTCCAATGCAAGTTATTGTATCAATGATTTTGAAATAAAATTTATCTTAGAAGTGGAATCAACAAAGAGTAGAGAAAACCTGATTTTTTATTTAAATCTTCGGAAGGAAGATTATTTCTCTTTCCCCTTCAAATTTTTCCTTTCCCATATTTTTCCATTTGTTAAGATGATATGTTTTCTTCGTTGTTGGATTTTTCTTTCTCATTGCTAGATGATTTATTTTTCTCGTGGATTAGTATTCTTGCACACACATGATTTATTTTAATTACTTTCAGCTTCTTTTTTTTCATATTTAGCTTTTATTTTTTATTTTTTGGTGGGGCATGAAAATTTTACAACTTCTCTAAATTACATTCAATTTCTTCACCTTCAACTTGAGCAGTCATTGCTTGTTTCACATATTTATTTTTATTTTCTCCATTCCAAGTTCATTCATGATGTATTTCTTGCAATTCTATTTTTTCTTTCTACATACTTGATGTGTTTCAAATTCACTTTCTTGTCATTTTATTTATTTTTCAATTGTAATTTCGAATCCAAAATTTATTTACATGTTTTTCTTATTTTTCATCTCTATACTTTTCCATGGAAACACCATCAAAATTCCTTGGACAATAATTATGGCTAATGACACAATATTGCATTTTTTTCATCAATATACCTAGAAATAATAGAAAATTTGAACGGACGTTTCTTTATCAAATGCATATTGGGGTTTTTGATCAACCAATCAAAGGCGTATGCTTGTGGATAAGCATGAGTCTCCAAGACAAGTTGTTGCACCAATGATTTAGAAATAAATTTTTCTCAAAACTAAGATCAACCAGAGTCGATGGTTCAAGTCTTCGAAAAGAAGTGTGTGTCCTTCCTCTTTAATTAATTTTTATTTTCCCTTAATTTTTGAATTTCACGACTAATGTTTTTCTTAATTAGCAAGTTTTCTTTCGTCGTTACTAGCTGATTTATTTTCCTCTTTCAATTTTGGTTTTTTGGGGCTTGTTCATAGGTCTTCTTGCAAATATGTCACTTTATTTTCTGTATCCATAAATTGTTTTTCATGTTTGAAAATTTTTATTTGGAATATGTGGGGTTTATTTTAGGTCCATACATGTAATATTTACATCTCTAAAATTGATTTCAATTTTTTCTTTGTTTTTATTTTTTTTATGGGTATGGGGATTTAGCTTCCAACATGTGTGCCTTTTATATCCATCACTACTACAAGGATCACAATGATGTTTTGAGTCTCTACATTCTTGAGAAGCTTGCACTTGTTTTGTATTGTATTTGAAGTACTATCAGTATTTCTATCATTACTTCAAGTGGGCCTGTGCTTCAAGTGCGTCCCCATCTCATTTAACCACTTTATGTGGGTGAGGTGTTAGAGAGTGTTCTCTACACCCACTAGCTCCTTTATTCATGGCATTAAAAGGACATTGGATACCTTTGTTGAGGAATTGATAATGGTTAAATATTTGTTGGGTGAGGGGTTTCATTGCACTATACCTTTATTTTTCAAGAACATTTAAGCCTAGGCATCTTCATTTCCAAGTGATATTTGTAGGTAATAGATGGTTCAGGTGGTAAAGGCTATGGGTGGTAAAGGCTACCTCTTGGTCAACCTAGGTAATAAATGGTCACAAATGGGATGATCCATCATTTCAGAGTGAAATTAAACTATGGGATAAGTGATGGATTGAACTTGATTACTTTGAATTGATTACAAAATTTAATGAACAAAAATGTCTTGTGGTCTCTTAGACACATGTAAACTTTAATGAAAAATCCATATTGAGGTTGAGGGTGGTAAAATTGCTTATACTCATGGTAGATAACTTTCCTTATAGTGGATCCAATTAATATGGAAAACCATAACTTCACTCGGAGCCTGATGAAATCCACATATGGTAGGTGGTGAATATTTTCAATTGCAAAAACAAGAAACTAAAATGGGGAGAAATTTAGCAAGACATATTTTCTTAGGATGGGTGAAAATCTCATACATCCTAAATCACTAAGTCACATGATGATATTTGAGGTAATGGTTGAGCTTATGGTACAATGGAAATGAACATGTTGAATTAATTAAGATGGATGATAACTTTGGAACCAACTTTTAAGGATCAATCTAGACTGATAAAATGATTGATTGTATTTTTAGTGTAGGCCATATTACCTCTTTTATAATGAAAAAGGTTGAGATATTTAAAAAAAATTAGGCCATAACTAATTAAATAAAATTATGTAATTACTCAACCATCCCTAGGATAACAATATATCTTCTCTCTAATTAAATTTTCAAAGATCATCCCAATTCACCAGAATAATTAATGGTGTGTTTATATTTATCGAATTTATGAATTGAGTTGTTTCATATTTGAGTACATAGTATCTAACATTGTATTTACATTTCTCAAAATTATTTTATGAATTTAGTTTTTCATCTTTAATATTTCCATTTTCAGTTTATATTTTT
The DNA here is from genome assembly GCA_034641835.2 of Pinus albicaulis. Taxonomy (NCBI): domain Eukaryota; kingdom Viridiplantae; phylum Streptophyta; class Pinopsida; order Pinales; family Pinaceae; genus Pinus; species Pinus albicaulis. The sequence goes on from JAXQQM020060627.1 coordinate 355,396, forward strand.
GAGTTGTTTTTTCCTAAAATCATATCCTTTTCATTGGATTGAGATAACTAGAGATAATTTCATATATTGATAATACATGTATGTTCTTTTGCATTTCTTTTCACTTTTAAATCACTTATTATTTTTTAGTTTCTTTGACAATTTGTTAAATATTTTAACAGTGTATATATATTTTAATATTTAAATTTGTATTTTGCTAGATATTTTAATGCTATTATGTTAAATATAAAATGGATTGGAAGATTTAATTTGTATTGGCTCTCTATAATCTAGGTAAAGGAAGGATCAAATATTAGATTATGGAGAGGAGGGAAGGAGAAGCTACATATCTATATAAGTTTTTATCAATGATTTTGGACTTTTTTTTAAGTTCTAAACTATGACTTTGAGAATTGTTCTTTGATCCATCATATTTACAATATAAAATATTAGATTATGGAGAGGAGGGAAGAAAAAGCTACATTTTTATATAAGTTTTGATCAATGACTTTGGACTTGTTTCTAAGTTATAATCAATGAATTTGAGACTTATTTTTTGATCAATAATGTTTACAATATGACTCCATGTTTTGGACTTGTTGTTTGATCCATCATAGTTACATTATGAATCAATCTATATTATTAACAATCTATATTTTTAACTTGACCTTAAATTTGTAATCACATTGAGACTCGATTCCATCTATATTGTTACTTTTAAAAAGGATTAAATATGAATAAGTAGTGGTTCCTTGAAATTTTATTACACTACTTTATTTTTGTAAAGGGACATTAAGACATTTGAGTGTGTTTAGTAAGTGTAATCATTTTAATTTTTGAATTATATTACTAAATTCTTTTTATATATATGTCAATTTTGATTATGTCAATTTAGAAATTACAATATTTGATAATAAATTCAAAATTTTAGAATTATATAATAAGTATATTTTTAATTAATAAAATAAATATTTTAATTATCATTATATATGAAATTATATTCAGAGTGGTGAAATTTAATGTTATAAATTGTAAGGTAGAAATTATCCTAAAAGGTTCTTTTTTTCGTAAATTTAATAGTTCCTTACCATTTTCTATTTATCAAAAAGAGAGAGCAAGTTGCAACATATATACATTTGGTGGCCTCAAATTGCTGGGAGGAAACTACGTCTATTGGCCACCTTAGAGCATTAAATACCATCCAAAATTAAAATTGTTTATTTCTTCTACTACTCGCTACGTCTATTTTACAGTTTAAAACAAATTCTATTTGAAAACATGAAATATAAAAGATGTCCGCAAAAATTATAAAAAATTAAAGCATCATATGTTATCCATCTGAAGAGTCAATCGGTGTCGGGTCTTTTGCTATTGAGCTCGGCATGTCAACTTGTTGCATCTATTGAAGCTGCCTTTTGATTCTTCCAATGCGATTTGTGGCATGATACTATGACACCCTTATATCCTGAATTTCTTTTTTAATTTCCTGTAATATTGAGACGATTTTGCGACTGCCTTTACTTTCTTCTAAGCTTTGCAGTGCTTTAACCATCACACATTTCAAAGTCCAATATGTGTGGATGGACTGATGAAAGAGAGATAGCACCCTCTTGTATTTCCAGGGTCAGCAACAAAATCCATGTTTTCCTCTTAGACTTCTATGTCTTCTTCCTTGATGTTACTTTCTCTCTCCCATCCTTGGATTACATTACAAATCCGTGGAGGATTTCCTACAAAGTAAACGTTAATGAAATTATCCATTATCTCTTTCTTTGTCCTTCTACCTTACTTGCTTGGCTCGACCATGTTTTTTGAAAGCTTCTATTTTCCTTTATCCTTGGGCTGATGCTTTGCTGATTGCCCTTTCACCATTGTTATGATTGGGATGAGGTGCTCGAGAAGTTGTTGAACTAAACCTACGGATATTTTCATAGGGCCTATAGAAGGTGGGATATTAGAAACAAAGAACCCAAAAAATTCAATGGTCCCACCCGTAATAATGGTGTAAGCCAAGAAGATATGCATGCATATCATTTTATAGAGATAGGTAATTGAACCAATGTCACTAATGACCTTGTTGGTTGACAAATGAAACTAACTAGGTTTACGATTATTACTATAATTCTCCCTATCTACCATTCCAAACATATAATTTACCAACTTGACATGAAGGAAAACAAAATTAAGATAATGATGGACCCAATTTCTCAAATTGTAGGTTTTGAAATCCTGTCTACCACAGTCATACTGGGCATAGGTAAGGTGACAGATGCCTTTCAGTTTGTAATGGAATTGAATGCAGGAGATTTCATTAAATTGAGATGGGCTTCCATGACATATCACAGAGGTATGAAGAAGATGAGCCGAGAGACTTTGGATTAGCAGACGCAAAATCCAAATCCTACAGGGTGTTCTGAAACAGGGCTCTGGCCTTTAGAGGGATAAATAGGTTTTGGTTTTTGAACATGCTACAGGCAAATTCAATACCAAAGATTAAATTCATGTTCTTGAGAACATAGTGATAATTTATCCTACCCTTCCCGCAACAACGCTGATGCATGCCTTCTACCCTTCCTATACACATACTAGTGGGTAAATTGACAAGGATAAGAACCAAAGCCATTACATACCACTAAACTTGAGGGTGCGAACCTTGCAGAATTGGTGTTGCGTGACCTGTAGCAGTTCTTTCCAATCCTCGACGAATTTTACTACTGGGAAGAATGCGCTGCCATGGAGCCATGCCTTTCCTTAACTTCCTCTTCTGTTGTTTCCCATGTTGCTCTGACATAGTTAGTTGTCATTCCTTTGTTGCCATAATGAACTGGCATGCAAAGGTAAAGTACCGTCCAACTGCCTCCCTCTACAGGTTTAATGTATGATGGCAGGATGGGACACGTCATCACGTGCCTCTAGCTGTTGGCCATCCTCCATTTGTCAAACAGTCTTTGCCACTAGGCACCCCAATCGGGGAGAAAATATCCTAAAAGTTATATAATAGGTTTATTTTTAACTAATAAAATAAAATGATTAAAAATATACTAAAATTAAATTGTAAATATTAAATAGTTTAATATGATGATTATATATTAGAAAATGCATTATTCATTTTTTTTTATTAGGGGAATATTTTAAGAGGAAACTTACTTGAGTGATGTTTGTGTTGATTTTTTCATTTATATTTGTAAATTAGAATAAAAAGTGTATACACTATTATTGTTAGCTTAAATTTAAAAAAAAAAAGGTAGAATATTGATTAAAATATACTAAGAAAAACAGTTTATTATTAATTTTAAATGTTTGAAAATGAATATTTAATGATTTTTTTATTTTATTTTATTTTTTATTTTTTTTTAAGCAGGTAAGCTTTTCTTTAAGAAGTGTAAAAATTTTGAAATCCATAACTTGATGACATAAATAATTTAGATCTAATCACTGGTAGGAATAATTTCCAAAATAAATGATTTGTGTTCTAGAACATGAAATATCTAGGATAGAGTAAAGTATTATGTGTTGTACGGATGAGTGCCAAAAATAATAATATGGGAGCCTTTAAAATTTTGATTTAGGCATCGATAGACCATAAAGTTGGACATTGTTGGAAATAAACCACATGGAAACCCAATTCCACTACAAAGTAAAAGATTTGAAATAAAATAGAATAGAATAAATATAACTAACCCCTATAATTAATGGTTACAACTGGAAGGTTAAATTTTAAAAAAATATCACCTAATCTTCATAAGCTATTTAGCATGAACTGATAGATAATGAGAATTAGTGATTGTAGTACACAAAATAATATTGAATAGTGCAAGAGTTCCAATGCTTATTTTGATTTTTAATGAATATCATATGTTGAATAATAATATTCATCTCTACTGGAAAGGCTTCATAGGCCCATCCCAATTTCTCAACTGTGCGATCAAGGAGGAAACAACTGAGCATCTCTTCAATGATTATGTGGTCGCCATGGCCCTTTGGGATAAAGTGGTTCTCCTAAGTAGAAGATCAGAAAAAAAAATCTTGGGAACATTATGAACACAATTCGTAACTAGCCCTCTACTCATTTTCACTGTTCTATTCTTAATTCTCTCTATATAATTCTCCCAGGGCACATTCTTTGGACAATTTGGAAGGAGCGCAACCACAAAATTTTTAAAGATCAATGCACCACTCCTGAGACTCTATGGAACATGGTTTGTGGCGACCTTTAGGAGACTCTAGCTCTCCAGCGGTGGCTGGATTCAGACATCCCCACTCTCCAAGGGGAATAGATCATCTGGGCCAACTAGAACCTTAGGCTTCATTCCTTTCCCATTCCCGAGCCCCCCTCAAACCAAAAGCTGCCTTCTCCCAGTCAATGTTCCCCTCCGCCTGCTAGTCTCTTTAAGCTCAACTTAGATGGAGCCTCCAAATGGAACCCGGGGCAAGCCGTATTTGGAGGTATTTTCAAAAATTCTCTTGGTAAAGTGCATCTGGTCTTCTATGGATCTCTAGGATGGGATACAAACAAATCGATGGAGTTGGAGGGCATGCTCCAGGGGCTCATTCTGGCCAGAGAATGACACCTTTACCTCTTAATCATAGAAGAAGACTCTCATATTCTCATTGAAATGGAAAAGCGTCTCCAAGCAAGTTCCTCAGCCACCAAAATCATCAAGAGTTGGTCCCTGGCCACACGGATCAACATGCTCATGCAGAGGGTCCGCATTGATATGGCTATTGAATTCCACCATGTTAAATGTTATGCTAATAAGGTATCAGATCTCCTTGCGAACGTAGGTGTTAAGCACTCCTCACCCATTTGGGTGGGCACTCTATCCTCCATCGATGATGAAGCTCTCATTCAGGGATGCACGCAATTGGTGCATAGTTACTTCCCTCCCCTGGATGCGGGTGCTAGATAGCTCGATAGGGCTACATGGGGATGCCATGTGGATCACCACATGACTCGCGCATGTGCCTCGGCCTTGGGATGCCCATTGCCTTAAATTTTCACGTGGTCTGGGTTTTAAAGAACCATGCACCACCCTCCATGTGACGTACTCGGCGATTCTCATAATAAATCTCCTCTAAAACATGTTTTTTAGCACTCCCCCTATTTCTCTAGCTCTCTCGCTTGCTTTGGTCGTTCTCCCTCTGGTTTTCTTGCTTTGGCCCTCCCCTGATTAGGTGAGAGGCTTTTGGGTTGTTGCCTTTGCAACGGTTCCTCAGCTGTCTCGTTTCTCTCCCAAGTTAGCCTCGATGCCTCGTCATCACCGAAAACGCTGTAGGAGAGCTGGGGGGAGGGGTCTCCCTTCACGTCGTGCTCTGTCCAATACCTTCCCCCAGGACCTGATTCTTCCCGTGGACTGGGCCATGATAGAATTTCCACCCCCTAACTTCGTGACTGCCTCGCCTCCATTGCTGCTCCTTGACCCCTCCGCTCCTCCCTCCTCCTCCCGGTGTAAAAGGCGGGCCCATAAGTCCATCATCCCCACAGAGCCAACCTTCCTCCCTCAAAAGCTTAAAGCTCTCCCAGTGCAACCTGCCTCCAACACTAATTCTGAAGATAATGATATTGAGCCTATAGAAGATAAGCATCTTCGAGGACTCCATCATTTGTGCTCCTCCTTGCGGAATGACGACTTCAACTTCAATTCCTCCCTGGACATTCCAGCCACTCTATAGGATGAAACCATTCAGGACACTCCGGCGGAGCGCCTCGGGCTTCCAGTATCTCCTCGCGCACCGCATGATCACTCTGAGCATGGGATCGATTCTCTGGACTACGGCTACATTGGTCGCATTCTCGAAGAGGCATCTCCCTCTAGCAACAAGCATGAAGGTTCTCCATAGCGTTCTCTCTTCGGTTTTATGCAGTATGGTGGTTTTTCATGTTACCTATGTTAGTTCATTCTGCTTCATTTTTGCATAGTTTTAAGGCTGGTTTCCCACTAAGGGCAGCTCGTTTTCCTTGGATTATCAGGCTTGGCTTCCCCTCTAGGGGCAGCGTCATTTTTTACAGTAGTTTTTTTACTATTCCCTCCGAAACGGGCCTGTCTATTTCTGAGGATGTGCAATGTAACTTATGATTGATGATATAACAGAATTAGTTTTACTTAGAAAAAAAAAGTAATATTCATCAAATTTTAATTATAAAAGATTAATTTTAATAATACATAACTATTTGTTTTTGTTTTCTAAACCTTATATTTCAAAAATTAAATTAAATGATAGGCTGTTTAGACATTATGCATAAGTGAAACAATATATTCATGTAAGAAATAATCATATGTATATCTAATTGTAAATATATTGAAATTTATTTTATTTTTCATATGTAGTAATTAGTTTTTCTTATAAAGATTTGTCAATGTATGGTTAATAAATATTATTCATTGATGTTTTTATTAAATAGTTTTTATTAAACTTAATTAATTACTTGTTTTCTAAACTTGAAAAAATATACTATAGAAAATATTTAAGCATTATTCATACTTGAAAGATATTCAAGAAGAAAAGATCATAAAATTTGGTTTTATTTTCACTAGTGAGTAGTTTTCCTTTAAAATAGCTTTCCTTTAAAAGACTTATGGTTAAATTTCTTTTAAAATATTTATCTAGGATTATGGTTTAGACATATTTTTCATTAAATTTGTTTTCTAATATTTATTTATCTAATTTTATGGTAAGAATATATTTTTCATGAATTTTTTTTTAAAATATTTATTTATGTATGTTTGATACATTATTGTTAACTAAAATTATTTATTAATATTTATTTACCTAAATTTATGGTTGGTATATATAGTTTATTAAAGTTGCTTTTAAATATTTATTTATATATTGCAAATTATTCCTCAAATAACTATTATTAGCCTTATAATTGTCATTAAAGTTCTTTTTTTTTATTTTTATTATGTGAAAAAAAAATCTCATTATTTCCAGATATTAAGCTTTTTTATTAATATATGTACCTTCTATTTATCTAAATTTATGGTTAGTATATATAGTTCATTAAAGTTGATTTAAAATATTTGCTTATATATGGTACAAATTATTCCTTAAATAACTATTATTTAGCTTTATAATTGTCATTAAAGTTGTTTTTTCTTTTTAAATCTCTGTATTTCCATATATTAAGCATTTTTATTAATATATCTACCAGAAAAGAAAATAAAAATAAAAATAAAAATATTATATTGATTTGTGATATGAATGTAGTTTTTATGTCATATGGTTAAAATTATCAAAATAATAATTTTAATAAATTAATTAAGTTAATAAAATTTACATTATTTTTTATGAAGTTTATTAAAGTTTTACTATATTATTATTAATATTATGTTATGAAATTTATTAAAAATTTATCTCATTATTATTTAGATGAATATTTTATGTGAGTGATATTTATAAAATATAAATTGAATTAATATAATCTCAAAATATAAAGGAACCACATATAAAAATAATAATAATAATAATATAATTTAAAAATAATTTTTTATAAAGTCATATATTTAATTAATATAATAACTTGATACACTAAAAATATATAGATATAAATAAAAAAAACAAACTTAATATATAAAAATAAAAAATTACTACTATAAATAATCTTAATATAACACTAATAAAATATACACAATTTTAAAACATTTGAATTTATATCAATATACACAAGGTATACGTAAATTAATAAATAATACAAGTAAATGTCTCAAAATACAAACATACATAACGAAACATTCACTCTTAAATTATTACCATTATATAAAAAAAAAAAGCATTACCATAGTACTATTCAATATAAAAATCATTATAAAATTTCATTACACATTTTATGTCCCCGTGTGGTATTCAATTCACACATTATTAAAACACCTTTGAACCACAAGACCATAAGGTCTGTGCCAATCGATCCTTAATTATTCTTTGTGATAATAACATCTATCCATAGATATGAATACTATGGGGTCTTTGTGGGACATCGTGAAAATTTAAGGTTATAATAATGTATGCGTTGGTTCGCCAAATTCTTGCCACCTCGGATTTGATGTTGGTTGTTTAATTCAAATGCAAATATTAATTACAGTCACATTATGGTGATATATCCATTCTGATATGGAGGTTATGAAAATTAATACGGAGTTCATCTCCGCTCTCCACTTGGTGTTCTTGATGCTTATCTATGGAGATTTGTCAACTCAACCATTAATAGATAGTATGCGGTTTATCTTCATGATACAGTTGTTATTGTTTAGGATTCTGTTTGCTTTTCGAGGGAAAATCTCCCGTAGTCACTCCAGTTAGCTGAGAGCGAAGAACTAGTCGATGAATTTCTTAGCATTTTCCAGAGCTTGGCACCTCCTTGCGAACTCCGCCTCAAACCCTTAAAGGTATTACTTCTCCCTATGCATGGCTCCATTGTCCTACTACTTTCTCAGTTTTATTCATTTCACATCTTTCATTTACTGTATAGGTAAAGCTATCTGTCGGCGCTTCTCGCTAAGTATCTATTTTGTGTTTTCTTAGCGAGTTTCAAAGGTGTTATGTAGTTTCCCCTTTTTTTTCACCACAGAGTTTAGCTTTCACCGACGATTCGTCCTTGGTTCAGAGGTTTACGCTTCTGAGTTTCGGTATTTTACAGAGCGACCAGATGGGAGCCTTCTCCCTTTTCAGGTATCACTCATTTTCAACAATTTTTGGGGTTTCAATTTCTTATCTTGTCCACAGCTTCTCTGCAGACAATGCTAACATCTCGTCATTGGTTGATTTCGGTGCAGGTTTGTGGTATTACCCCAATATTCTTCAAGCAGCTAGTTCCTTTCAGGTTCTTGATGCGGTCGCCTCGGCCCAAACTGTCTCTTCCACATTTGTAATCCTAGGTACCCTATAGTCTTCGATGGAAGGCCAAAGTTCCTAGATTTCCATAAATTGATCCAGTTTTTAGATTACAGTTCTCGACCTCTTCTTTTTCAATGTATAATTTTCAGGGAAGAGGGTTTAAAACCCCACCCTAGGTTTTTTAGACAGTGTCATTTTTAATTTGTATAAAAATTATGTTAGGGTTTAATCTTGAATTTTTAATGGAGTACAGAGCGCCTTCTGAACCATGGTGCATGTTATAGTTATATATGTATATATAGTTATATCGTAGAATTTTTATATTGAAGAGAAATTATTTTGTTTATTGTTCCTCGTAATGAGTTAAGTTTACGCATTTCAACTGTAAAAAGGCTTTCTTGCCCAGTTCTTGGCTTAGTTTATTTTGCATGTAAATACTCATTAAGCTATCAACGAAAATAGTTCTGGTTTTTTTCCTTTTTATAATGAGAAAGAATTTTTTGTTTGAATCTAAGAAATTACTCTTAACATTTTATTTTATGTTTATCAGTTTTTTCTCTGTTGATAAGTATCAGTTTGTCAAATTTTTACTGGTAATGCGTACCAACGTTCTTTCATTTTCTCAATTTTATTGAGTTTTTTAAACACTATTTTTCTCTCTTTCAGTTGGTAGGTCTCTCCTTACGATGTATGGACCTCTGAAGGCAATCGCCCACGTTTAGTTTGGGGTTATTGGTCACGGATGATGTACCTCTGTTTTGGGTTCGTACCCAGAACTAAAGTCGATAGTCCATCGATACTAATACCCTGATTCTAGTAAATTTAACTTAAACAAGCATAATTATCTTGTGCATCTTACATTATATTATATCTCTCCATACCTGCAAAGATAGGTTACAACTATGTATTTCACAACAACAAGAAAAACAGTATATGGATAATGTTCATTACTTTTAGTAATTTTATATGACTCATTCTATTTTCAGCAATGTTATTTCGTTATGTTTCTTTTGTTGTACATTGAACGTAATAACAGTTTTTCAGTGTTCTATTTCCTTTCCACATGACTTATAGAGGTTAGACAGTAACTCTATCATAATGTGATAATAAAAGAAAAGAAGTAGAATTACCAATATTTACTACTATTTTATCTCAATAATCAAGAGAATAAGTCATCTACAGACTTCATTTCCTATCTCAAGCATTTGTAATAAATATACACATATTAGAATAGTGTCCACTCAATTGTAATACTGTAGTACAATCTTTCAAACTTATTAGTAACCTGCTCAAAATTTCACAATAACACTTATCTGGATTAAGTAGTTTTAAGTTGTGGTCCTCCCAACCATCAAGGGAGGCTATTACATCCTCCTCTTGCCCCCTAGCTCCAAAATCTAGACGGTGGCCTGGGTTAATAGTGGAATAGATTCTCTTTCTGCTATGACCTCTGGATGTCCAATCTAGTCAAACTCAGAAAATCTGGTTTCAAAAGGGTTGTAGTGAGATATTTTCAACTGATCATAACCAGCTCTAAAAAATACTCCCCTTTACTAATCTAGCACAGAACCCCTACTCCTACCCTGGGATCCAGCTTTATCCTCAGAGGAGTAGGTAATTGTCTTTCCAACTGTCCCCAACCACCTCCTATTCTTGGAAACATTTTCACCAACAACTTTTTATGTAAGTTTTTATATTAAAATATGTTTCCTAACATTAATTAATTTCTTCTAACTAATAAATCATCAAATTAAATAACTTGCTTAATCAACAGTAATTATCTGAGTTTTTCCTGCCAGATAAAATAAACAAATTGTATTTTAACTAGTTAACACTAGTTAACTTTAATGAAGCTGTCACAACTTCCCCCCTCGAAGTAACACCGTCCTCAGTGTTTTAACCTAGCTATGCAAAGAGTTTTGGGTAAGCTTCCTGCATAAACTTCTCATCCTCCCAAGTAGCTTCATCCGGTCTGAAGTGCTTCCATTGCACTTTTACCTGGATAACTATTCTTTTGCGGAGTTTGATTTCTCTTCAGTCAAGTATGCGTTGTGGCTCGACCAGGAACTCTCCATCCGGTTCTACCTGGAAAAAAAAAATTGGTTCCAAGTCAATATACATTAAATGGGTTCAGAAATTCAAGTTAGGATTTTATTTCTATCCTACCTGGATATCTTACCAATGAATCACATTTTTTTCATCATAAACATAACACTTCAACAAGGACACATGGAACACATTTTGAACTTGTATGTGGCTGGGTAAGGCTAATCGATAAGCTATTGATCCTACCCTTTCTAGTACTTTGAAAGGTCCACAGTATCTGGAAGATAATTTGGCACAAGAGGTCCGCCTCAAGGTACTCCTCTTGGGTTTAGTTCTCACGTAAACATGATCTCCTACTGCGAACTCACGATAAGACCTTTTCTTATTTGCATAAATATTTTGTCAGTCTTGAGTAGCCTTTAGGTTCTTCCTTATTCTTTTTACTGCAGCTTCCATTTCCGCTAACATCTCAGGTCCTAATAATAACTTTGTCTCGGGACTACTCCAATTTATATGTGTACGACATTGCCTACCATATAATGCCCCAAAGGGACTCATTTTTAGGGATTCCTGATAATATTTATTGTAAGAAAACTAAACAAGGTGCAAATAATCCTCCCACTTGGTTGGCTGCTGCATTACATACATGCACAACATGTCTTCCAAGATTTGGTTCACCCGCTCCGTTTTTCTGTCATTCTGGGGATGATAAGCGGTGCTAAAGTTTATATGTGTTCCCAGACCTGAAAACAAAATTTTCCAAAATGTGGATGTGAATTTAACACCCCGGTCTGAAATGACGGTTTTTTGAATCCCATTCAACCTGAAAATTTCTTTCATAAATATATCAGCAATTTGTACCATCTTGTAAGTATATTGTACAGGTATAAAATGTGCAGATTTGCTTCATCTGTCTCCCAGTACCATGATTGAATCATTCTCTATTTTCGTTCGCGGTAAACCTATGATGAAGTCTAAGGAGATAACCTACCACTTCCATTCAGGTATAGGTATGGGCTGCAATAATCCTGTAGGATGCTGGTGCTCCATCTTTACTTGTTGACATTCCAAACATTTACTTAAATATTAAGCTATATTACTATGCATGCCTGGCCAATAATATACCTTTTCTTATTGCAGTAAGCATTTTCTAATATCCCGGATGACCAGTGTATTCGTTGTGATGGAATTCATTCAGTATTAACTCTTTTAGAGTTATACGATTAGGCACATATATTTTTCCTCTAAAGTTTAACACCTGATCTTCATTCCTCCCATACTCATATGTCTTTCCTTTCTTCCTATCTTCTTCAATTTGTTTCCATAGAAATTTGTATATCGGATCTTTCTATGCCTCTTCCTTTCATTGTTCCAAAAATTGGCTTTCTAGTTGATTATAATATAATGCATAAATGCTATGTAATTTTCTTCTCAACGCATCGGCTACTCGATTTTCCTTTCCCTTCACATGCTAAATGTCCATATCAAATTCACTTAGAAAAGCATTCCATCTTGCTTGTCTAGAATTTAGATTTACTTGCTGAAAATAATTAGTTAAGCTACTATGGTCTATTTTAAGTACAAACCTCTTACCCAGCAGGTAATGCCACCACACCTGGAGAGCATGTACCACTGCCGTCAGCTCCAAATCATAAGAAAAATATTTCTATTCATGGTCCTTCAGTTTTCTAGACTCGTATGCCACCACTTTACCTTCCTGGGTTAAGACTTCTCCTATACCTTCTTTACTTGCATCAGTACATACTTCATAGTCTTTATCAGGGTCAAGTACCCTCAAAACCGGTGCTGTAGTCAGAAGTTGTTTCAGCTTTTCAAAGTTGTTCTAACACTCATTTGTCCATTTGAAAAGTTTTCCCTTCTTCTGCAAAGATGTAATACGAAAAGAAATTTTAGAAAATCCTTCTATAAATATTCTATAATAACCTGCTAATCCCATAAACGATCTAATATCAGCTACATTCTAGGGTACCCACCATTCCATAATAGTTTTGATCTTTTCTGGATCAATAGTGATTCCCTCAGCTGATATAACATGTCCCAGATATTGGATTTCTATTTTAAAGAAATCACATTTATTGAACTTGGCATAAAGCTTATGCTTTCTTAATATCTCCAAAAATATCCTCAAATGCTCTTTATGTTCTTTCTCACTTTTAAAATATATCAGTATGTCATCTATGAAAATAAGAACAAATTTATTTAAAAATTGATGAAAGACACCACACATAAACCTCATAAAGGTTGTTGGTGCATTCGTCAATCCAAAGGGTAGCACCACGAATTCATAGTGCCCATAGCGAGTACGAAATTTTGTCTTACAAATATCTTCATATTTAATCTGAATCTGATGATATCCAGATTTAAGTCTATCTTAGAGAACACCTTAGCCCCTCTTACTTGATCGAATAAGTCATCAGTTCTTGGTAAGGGGTATTTGCACTTGACAGTTAGCTTATTAAGCTGCCTGTAATCCATGCACATACGTAAGGTTCCGTCTTTATTTTTAACAAATACGACTGGTGCTCCCCATGGAGACACACCTGGACGAATATAACCTTTGTCTAGCAGTACTTGTAGCTACATTTTCATTTCAATTAGTTCTGGCACGCTCATTCTGTAAGGAGCTCTTCACACTGAGGAGGATCCTGGCATCAACTCTATGATGAAATCAATATCCCTCTTAGGTGGTAAACAAGGAATGTTTTCTGGAAAAACATCCAGAAATTCCTGTACTACAGGGATATCCTCCATTATTGGTGACTTTTCCTTGGATTCAATGTACCCCACTTGAATTGCATACAGCTGACATCCTTTTCTAATACACTTACCCATTTGAGATGTTGTTATTGGATGTAATTTCACAGGTTTTTTAATTCCTTGCATCTCTTTACACGTGCCATCTTGCATCCTAAAATAAATGATGTTTTCCTTGCAATCCACTAAGGTCCAATGTCTTTCCAATCAATACATACCCAATAACACATCATAAGACCCTAATGGTAATATATTTAAATCTACTTGTAATTGATGTTCTGCGACCTCCAATATACAGTTAGGAACTTTTGTAGTTACTTTTCATTTTGCTCTGGTAGCTAACTGTACTAACCAGGGATTCTTAAATTTTTATTCTTTTAATTTTCACATTTCCACTATTTTAGGACTTACGTAACTCAAACTTGCTCCAAGATCTACCAAAATTGACATAGGTTTAGTTAGTAAAGTACCTTCTAATTCAATCATTGTGGGCTGAAAATCAGCCTGTTGGTCTTCCCAAGCTGCATTGATATGAGGTATGTTGCACGTCATGTCCCCCACTATAGATGCTTCCTGCAGATTTGTTACGGTTTCATTTTTGTTTCATTGTGGATATTTTTTATAATAATGAGCCTCCCCACAGCCCTAGCACTGTAAGGGAGGTTTTGTAATTTGTCCTTGCTCTGGTTTACTAGATGCTTTTGTGGGCTTTTCTTCCACTAGCCATTTGGTTCTTTGGTGATTCCTACCAAATTGCTTACTCATAGAATTTTGTGTTGTGCCTTTAAAGTTTCCACTTTTACTGCTTTTAAAATTTGACTTATTTTTTTTACTTTTCTTTGGCTACCAACTTTTTCCTCCTTTACCCTTGGCCTTGGACTATTGATAGCACATTCGTGCTTTATGAATGGCTTCATCCATGGTCTCAGGATTAATAAATTCTATTCATTCCCTCATATGAGTAGGTAGGCTACTCAGGAACCTCTGCACTTTGGCCTTTTCCTCTTAGAGATAAGGAACGTAACGTAATAGGGATGTGAATTTAGTGACATAATCATCCATGGTCAGTTGTCCCAGTCATAGATCATGAAATTCCTTAGCCTTGTCATCATAAAAAATTTCTGTCAAGTACTTATCTTTAAAGTACTACTTAAAAAATTCCCAAGTAATGTCTTGTTCATCAATTCTACATACATTTTTAACTTCTTCCCACCACAGGGTGGCCTTTTATCATAACTATTATATAGCCAATCCCACCTTCATATTGCTACTATATTCGTATACCTGAAATTACTTATTTATATTAATTAACCAAGCTTCAGCCACCTCCTCTATCTCACCATCAAATTTTGGTGGTTTAATTTTATGGAATTCCCCCTGCAGTTCTACTTTCTGTCTCTTAATGTTTTGCTAGTCAGAAAAATTTCCCGACTCTGCCTCGTTACAATTCTTGTCTTTTCTTTTTTGGGAGGGAGTATTTTCAACTCTTCCTGTAGTATTATTTATGGTTTTCTGGTCGTCCTCTGTTGATAATTATCTTTCAGCACTGGGATCCATCTCCTGATTTTTTTTCCTGATAAAATATTTAATATTTTCTGTTGATCTTGTAACAGTCGCTCATTATCCCTCCTGAGTCTTAACATTTCTTCTTGTAATTGCTGCACCGTGTTCAACAAAAAACTAGTTTGGTGGTGTTGTTCTTCAACTAACCGACTGGTCTTTTGGTGTTGTTCTACACTTAATTGTACCCACATCTCCAGATTCATTACTGTTGGTGCTTGAGTTTCTTCTAGTTGCGTTTGTGATGCTATCGCTCTTCTCATTATTAACCTCTCTCTCTCTCTCTCTATGCACTATTCATATACACAAGTTCACTGTTAGTAGACCCTTAGGGTCCCAGCATAGTAAATTTTCTTTGATACCACTTGAAACATTCACTCTTAAGTTATTACCATTATAAAAAAATAAATAACAAAAATCATTACCATAGTACTATTCAATATAAAAATCATTATAAAATTTCATTACACATTTTATGTCCCTGTGCGGTATTCAATTCACACATATTATTAAAACACCTTTGAACCACAAGACCATAAGGTCTGTGCCAATCGATCCTTAATTATTCTTTGTGATAATAACATCTATCCATAGATATGAATACTATGGGGTCTTCGTGGGACATCGTGAAAATTTAGGGTTATAATAATGTATGCGTTGGTTCGCCAAATTCTTGCCACCTCGGATTTGATGTTGGTTGTTGAATTCAAATGCAAATATTAATTACAGTCGCATTATGGTGATATATCCATTCTGATATGGAGGTTATGAAAATTAATACGAAGTTCATCTCCACTCTCCACTTGGCGTTCTTGATGCTTCTCCATGGAGATTTGTCAACTCAACCATTAATAGATAGTATGCGGTTTATCTTCATGATACAGTTGTTATTGCGTAGGATTCTGTTTGTTTTTCGAGGGAAAATCTCCCGTAGTCACTCTAGTTAGCTGAGAGTGAAGAACTAGTCGAGGAATTTCTCGGTGTTTTCCAGAGATTGGCACCTCCTTGCGAACTCCGCCTCAAACCCTTAAAGGTATTTCTTCTCCCTACACACGGCTCCATTGTCCTACTACTTTCTCAGTTTTATTCATTTCAAAAACTTCATTTTCTGTATCGGTAAAGCTATCCGCCTGCGCTTCTCGCTGAGTATCTATTTTGTTGGTAAGATATTTGGAGAGATGTTTAATGTAATAACGATAGCTAGCTGTGGTAGTAGCATGGAGGTTTTGTTTTCCTAGCGAGCTTCAAAGATATTATGTAGTTTTCCCTTTTTTTTCACCACAGAGTTTAGCTTTCACTGACGATTCGCCCTTGGTTTAGAGGTTTATGCTTCTGAGTTTCGGTATTTTACAGAGCGGCCAGATGGGAGCCTTCTCCCTTTTCAGGTATCACTTACTTTCAGCAATTTTTGGGGTTTTAATTTCTTAGCTTGTCCATAGCTTCTCTGCAGACAGTAGCTAACATCTCGCCATTGGTTGTTTTGGGTGCAGGTTTGTGGTATTACCACGATATTCTTCAAGCAGCTAGTTTCCTTTTAGGTTCTTGATGCGGTCACCTCGGCCCAAACTGACTCTTCCAAATTTGTAATCCCATGTACCCTATAGTCATCAAAAGAAGGCCAAAGTTCCTAGATTTCCATAAATTGATCCTTTTTTTAGATTACAGTGCTTGACCTCTTCTTTGTCAATGTATAATTTTCAGGGAAGAGGGTTTAAAACCCTACCCTAGGTTTTTCAGACAGTTTCGTTATTACTTTGTATAAAAATTATGTTAGGGTTTAATCTCGAATTTTTAATGGAGTACAGAGCGCCTTTATAAACCATGGTGCATGTCATAGTTATATATGTATATATAGTTTGAACTAAGCTTTGGCATGGGCATTATAATTGCTCTATCGTAGACTGTTTATAATTAAGAGAAACTATTTTTTTTATAGTTCTTCGTAATGAGTTAATTTTATGGCCTTCAACTGTAAAAAGGCTTTCTTGCTTAGTTCTCGGCTTAGTTTATTTCGCATGTAAATACTTGTTAAGCTATCAATGAAAATAATTCTGGGTTTTCGCCTTTTTATAATGAGAAATAATCTGTTGTTTGAATCTAAGCGATTACACTTAATATTTTATTTTATTTTTATCAGTTTCTTCTCTGTTGATAAGAATCATTTTGTCAAATTTTTACTGGTAATGCGTATTAGCGTTCTTTCATTTGCTCGATTTTATTGAGTTTTTTAAATACTATTTTTCTCTCTTTCAGTTAGCAAGTCTCTCCTTATGGTGTCCGAGCCTTCGAAGGCAATCGCCCACGTTTAGTTTGGGGTTATTAGCCACGGATGATGTCCCTTTTTTTTGGGTTCATACCTAGAACTAGAGTCGATAGTCCATCGGTACTAATCCCTTGATTCTAGTTAATTTGACTTAAACAAGCAGAATTGTCTTGTGCGTCTTACTTTATATTATATCTCTCCATACCTGCAAATATAGGTTACAGCTGTGTATTTCACAGCAATAAGAAAAACAATATATGGATACTATTCATTTCTTTTACTAATATTATACGACTCATTCTATTTTCAGCAATGCTATTTTGTTATGTTGCTTCTGTTGTACATTAAAAGTAATAATAGTTTTTCAGTGTTCTATTTCCTTTCCACACGACTTATAGAGGTTAGATAGTAACTCTATCATAGTGTGATAATAAAATAAAAGAAGTAGAATTACCAATATTTACTACTATTTTATCTCAATAATCAAGAGAATAAGTCATCTACAAACTCCATTTCCTGTCTCAAGCATTTGTAATAAATATACACATATTCACATGTACACATATTAGAACGGTGTCCGCTCAACTGTAATACTGTAGTACAATCTTTCCAACTTATTAGTAACCTGCTCAAAATTTCACAATAACACTTATCTGGATTAAGTAGTTTTAAGTTGTGGTCCTCCCAACCATCAAGGGAGGCTATTATGTCCTCCTCTTGTCCCCTAGCTCCAAAATCTAGACAGTGCGTTGGGTTAACAGTGGAATAGATTCTCTTTTTGCTATGACCTCTAGATGGCCAATCGAGTCAAACTCAGAAAATCTGGTTTCACAAGGGTTGCAGTGAGATATTTTCAACTGATCATAACCAGCTCTAGAAAATACTCCCCTTTACCAATTTAGCACAAAACCCCTACTCCTCCCCTGGGATCCAGCTTTATCCTCAGAGGAGTAGGTAACTGTCATTCCAACCGTCCCCAACCACCTCCTATTCTTGGAAAGATTTTTACCAGTAGATTTTTATGTAAGTTTTTATATTAAAAGATGTTTCCTACCATTAATTAATTTCTTCTAACTAATAAATCAGAAAATTAAATAACTTGATTAATCAACAGTAATTATCTGAGTTTTTCTTGACAGATAAAATAAACAAATTGTCTTTTAACTAGTTAACACTAGTTAACTTTAATGAAGTTGTCACACATAAAAATCATTTTCAAAATCACGAACATGCATATACAAAAAATTTCAAATACTAAACACAACATATAATTTCGGATAAGAAAAATTTAAATTAACCAACATAATACAATTTCAGCATAGAATATAAACATTATGAAAACCATCTATACACACATACATATGAAAATTCAATTAAATATATGCATAGATCATGAAATTTCATATCGACATACAAATTAAATTTATCAAATAAAAAAACATTGTCATAATACAAATTAAAAATCATAATACAATTTCTTAGAAGTCAAGCATTATGAAAACCACCTATTGGCACATGCATATGCAAATTCAACTAAATAAATAAACATATTATATAGTATCAACATACAATTTTAAATCAACATAAAAATTTAATCTACCAAATAAACAAACATTGTCAAAATAACTTAGAGTTTATCAAAGCACATGTAGGAGCATAAAGTAAACATCATTTCATAGAATTTCAAATAAGAAGAATTGAAGTTAAAAAAAATAATACAATTTAACTTAGAATACAAACATTATGATAACTACCTATACACACATGCCAATGCAAATTTAATTAAATAAATAAACATATTATACAATTTTAAATCAACATACAAATACAATCTGTCAAATCCCCAAAACAATTTATATAGGAATTTCTAAAACACACCTACAAACATAAAATAAACATCATTTTTAATTAACAATCATAATACAATTTCAACTTAGAATACAAACATTATCAAAACCACTTATACAGACATAAACTTAGAATACAAACATTATCAAAACCACTTATACAGACATAAAAAGGTAAATTCATTTAAATAAATAAACACATCATACAATTTCATATCAATATACAAACTCAGTTTACCAAACAAATAAACATTGTCATAATACTAATTAGCAAACATAATACAATTTCAACTTAGAATTCAAACATTATGAAAACCACCTATAGAAACATACATATCATATCATATCAACATACAATTTTAGATGAACATACATAAAGTAAACATCATTTTAAAGAATTTAAAATACCAAAAATTCAAATTAACAAAAATAATAAAATTTCAACATAGAATACAAACATTATGATAACTACCCATACACACACATACAGATACAAATTCACTTAAATAAATAAACACATTATACAATTTTAAATCAACATACAAATTCAATCTATCAAATAGATAAACTTTGCCAAAACAATTTATATACAAATTTTCAAAATACTCATACAAACATAAAATAAACATTGTTTCAATGAATTTCAAATACTCTATATACAATTTCAAATAAAAAAAATAAAATTAACAAATATAATACAATTTCAACATAAAATATAAATATTATGAAAAGCTATTAAACAAATAAGTACATCATACAATTTCCTATAAATATACAATTTCAATCGGTCAATAACTTAATATATTATATATAATTATTATTATTTTATTAATATAATATAATAATAAAAAATAAGTTGATTTTTTTTAATGAATTGAAATATAAAATTAATTTAAAATGAAAAAAATGTGTATATCAAAAACTCATTTTGATGATATGTGTAAATTTAATTAAAGATGAACATGAAAATATGAAAGCAATAAATGCTACACTACTCTAAACTGAATGAAGTTCTATCCTTCCTAAATCATTTGAGAGAGATTTTTCCCTTCTCAACGAAAATATTTTTTATTAATATTTATATGTACATAAAATTACATTATTACAGAAAAATTTCTCAAAAATAAAATGTCTATACAACTACATTTATATTTCTTTCCAATAAATATATAGTCAGAAACTATTTCTGGAAGTCAATGAGGAAGTAACCCTGCAAAACCAAACCACATATATAAGAAAAAAACATCAAAATACTGAAATATTTCTAATAAAATAAAATAAAATTACTTTACTGTTTCAACACAATTACAAAACATAATACTAAATAAATCTAAAATCAGAGCTGAATAATTCTACAAGAAAAGTGCAAAGGTTTTGGTATAAACGGCGGCTAAAGCTGAAATTTGACAAGGTGCATCCCTGCAAAAGATAGCGTAGAAAAAGGCAGAGATAGCACAAAAATAAATAGAGGAAGCAGAAGTGGTGCAAAAGATAGCATATAAAGAAGAAAATGAAGCATAAGCGGTTCCATTGAACCACTTGTACATCCAAATCCATTTCAATATGCAGACTGAGTTCCCCGCTACGGTTGAATAACCAATGTGGCTGAGAATTATTGTTAATATATATATGTCCTTCATTTTAAAGATAAATTGAGTTAGCAGTCGGGACCGGTGAGTAAGGTTTAGTGATTTGCAATGAGTGGGATTTAGAGATTTTCTGTGTTAGAATAATCTAATTGAGATGATTAAGAAATATAAAAGAAAATTGTTCAATGTAATGATTAAAAAAATTAAGATTTTAGAATATAAAGGGTTAAAATTTGGTTATTTTCTTTATTTGGAGGATTTTCTGATCTCGAGTACAATTTTCTATATAAAAAATTTAAACATTCATTTCAACTTAAGCCATAGTATTTCCTTACCAACTATTTTCAAATATGTGTGGTTTTTTAATTGTGAAACTTATTATATCAAACATTGCTTCAATTTTAGTTACGATAAATTAACACGATCATAAAAGTGCCTCAGTTATGTACGGAAAGCACCAATCAAATAAAACAGGGGCCATGATGCCAGCAAATGAAAGTAATCCCCGCAAATTTTAATTTAATTTATCAGGATTGAGCCACCAATCAAATTTAATAAAATAAGTTACAACATTTGAGAGAGGAAGCCAGAGCTTCTTTCCCTTGTAATTATTTTTTTGGGGAAGAGATTCAGGGTTTGAACAATAACATGAACAAGGAAAGCCTCAGTAGAGTAGCACAGAAACGCATGCACAACCACAGAGATTAGAGGAAATAAGGAAATGTACTGGAGACGCTGAACCCAAATTTTCAGAAGAGCAATTTGAATACAGTAAAGTGTGATTGGTTATGATATTTTTTATGATACATTAGATTGAAAATAGGTTTTGCTTGAATAAATTGAGGACTCAATTTTTTTTATCAATATGTAGGGTTTAAAGAAAAGTGTAGTAGGGTTTAATCATTTTCTTTCCTGCGGATGTTTTGATCAAATTGAAAATGTTGGGGTTCAGTTTGCCATATGAAAAGTCAAAACTCTGATGCGTATACCTGAAGATAATCCAATATTTAGTAACCAACAAATTCCAAATTATGACACATAATATTAAACGGTAATTCTAATATTATATTAATAGGATCAAAAGAAACTTGACAGTAACTTTCAGAAATTACGTATCAAATAAACAAGGCCATGATGCTGCCAAATTAAATTAATCCATGAAAATCTTAATTTAATCAATTTGAGAGAGACATAGTCAGCTCATACCTGGAGCTGAAGTTTAAAATCGCCATGGTTTTTTTCTGAGGAGCTTCAGGGTTTGAACAGAGATCTCAACAACTATGAAAGAGCAGGGAAGTTCTTTTAGAACGGAGAATTTTGATCAAAACATACGAATTATAACAATAACAGAAGAACATAGAATTTAGTTTAAAAAAATAATTATAACAAAATCTAAAGTCTCATAGCAACGGCGACTGTTTTTCATATTGTAGTTTCATAGAAACACACAACAATGGAGATTGGAGGAATGTCCTATATGAGTTCAGAAAGTGCTAATCCATTAACAGGGGACATAAATTAATCAACGAAAATCTTAATTTAATTTTACATTGAAGATGGTTGATCTACCCATTGAATGAAAAAACAAATTTAATAAAATTTGTTAAACAATTTGAGAGGAAAGTCCAGCGCATATCTGGAACTGGAGATTAGAATCAGGATGACCTTTTTTTAAAAGCTTCCCTCTTTGAACAGAATTCTGAACAGTAAGCGAAGAACAAAGAATTGTGTTAGAAGAGAAAACGTTTTAATAAAATTAAATATCTCATTATAAAAAAAACAACAGCAGAGATTGCTTTGCATAAAGCAGTTTCATAGAAACACACAACAGTGGAGATTAGATTACAAATTAGAAATTAGATTACTTAGACAATTGTTTTTCGGAGAGTACCAATCCAATCTAAAAAATAGGGGTCATGATGGCCACAAATTAAATTAATTCACAGATATACTAACAAAATTGATTAGACAATTTGAGAGCGAGGGCGAGGGCATACCTAGAGCTCGAGTTCAGAAACGCCATGGCATTTTTCTTTAAGAGCTTTAGGGTTTTTGAACAGAATTCTTGAGATCCCGTTGCATAGCTGGAATTAGATCTTAGAATCTTCATGGGGTTTGAACAGAAATGAAGAACCATTATATCGGAAAATTAAATTAATCCACATACATGCTGATTTAATTTTACATTGAGGCCTCCTGAATGAAAAAAACAAATTTAATAAAATCCATTAAACAATTTGAGAGGGCCAGTGGACACCTTGATCTGGAGTTTAGAATAGCCATGGCCTTTTTCTTCAGGAGCTTCACGGTTAGAAAAGAACTGTTAGATCAAGGGCATCCTTGGAGTTGGAGCTTAGAATCGTCATGGCCTGTTTCTATCCAAAAACTTCGTTGTTTGAACAGAACTGAAGGACAAAGATTTTTTTTAAAAGAAAAGAAATTATGATAAAAAATAAAATATCATAGAAAAAAATATTATCAACATATATTGCTTGTGCAGCCGTGGAAAATAAAGGAAATGTACTAGAGGCCCCGAGCCAAAAACTTCGAAAGAGAACTTTGCAGACAGAAAATATGTGTAACGAAAAGTTGTGGAAAAATAAAAATATATACCCGAAACCAAAAACCCATGATGAGCTGAACAATGCTCCAGAATCCTGTTGCTTCTTCATCCTTTATCACGTACACCCACCCACATGACTCAGACTCACACACCAGACTCGAACTTGACAGTAGGCCCCACACACATGGACATGACTCCAACTCAGACTCCCAATCCCCACAGACAGAGAAGGCCATGGATAGAGGAGGAAGAAAATGGTAAATTTGGCCCACTTCCTTACAACTGATAGATAAATGATAAAGGATGTATATATACCACTTCCTTAGAACGGATAGAAATTTTGTAACTCTTGACCGTCAATGCTTTCTTGAACCATTAATCAAAGGCTAAATAAATTTCTTCCAATATCTACTGCAAAGAAAACGAGTTGATTAGCATTCTTAGCACCATGGAATCCATTTATCCCTAATGTTCACGTCCGTTATTAAAAATTACAGAATCACTGATTTCTGAAATGAGTATCATTTCATTGATTTTTATTTTAATTATATCTGTAATCATTTGTACGACCTTCGTTTTTGACTCGTGTCCAATATAATCATTGATCCTGATTTTGAACTCCAATGGTATCTACTTATGTAATTTATCTTTCTGTTTTTTATTGAATTACCTTAATTATTTTTTCATTGTTCTTCCTCAAATTCTGCATACACCTTTGTTTTTGTGATTCCGCCATTCAATCAGTAAGTTTTTTTTGTTTTATTTGTTAAATTTATGGATATTTTGATTTTAAATGTAACTATTATTTAAAATCATTTTCAATAATCTCAGAAATAATCAATAAAATGATACCTTATCGATTTCAATTATTTTTCCAATACAATTAATTTATTTTATTTAATTTGAAATTATATGTATATTGTTAATCATAAGATAATAAAGATGGCAAAGAAGAGTGACTATAACTTTACAATGATTACTTTTGTGTAGATAAACAATTGAGTTTTTATATCCACTTTTGATATTTAGTTCTCCATCCCCTCCATTGATAAACCTTGATTATGGTGCTAGTTGAATAACTAAATAAGAGAGAATCAACAATTTCGATTGTTTATGGGGTTTTTATGCAAACTAACAAGCCATTTCAGAATTATTTCAATGTCCATTAGTTTTCCTCCATTAAAATTTATCTCAATTTGAGCCAGATATCATCTAGGACTGGTTCTCTAATCACTAACTAAAGGCTTGGTGAAATCCAAATTTTTCTAAAATTCCATTTATTAAGTAACTTAAAATTACTATTATGAATTACCAAGTCGTAATTTATTTCTTAAGGTCTAATAAGAAAATAAAATTATAATTTTTTACCATACACTTCATTCCAACATGAATTGCACAACTTGTTATGGGTATGATAAATGGGATTCTTTGATCGATTTTTAGAAAAATACACATTGTTTATGTAAATAGACTACTTTTCATTCTAATTTTTTGGTGTCTTTTATATTAGTTATGACCACAATGATTTCTTTGCAATATAGTAGTAAGTTACTAAAAATTCGGAAGAAACAAGGTATATTATTTCAACGTTTCTGAAAACAACTAAAATATATGGAAATATAAGAAATTATTTGAAGATGAGGAAAACTAGGAACATGAGCTCAAAACCAAAAATAATCTATCAATTTTTCAATTATTAGAAATTGAAATAAGAATGTGAGTATATCAAGATAAGTACATCAATACAGCAAGTTTCTAGATGACAATGATGGAGATCAATGTCCGTTTAATACCCCACATTATGCTGACATTGAGTTTGAGTTTGAGGATGTTGGACATTGCTACTACTAATCAACCAATGAAATATCATCCAAGTGTCCAACACCATTGCATTAATATGTGTACCTTTAGCATATAAATTTTGTACCTTTGGAAACCATCTTTTGTATCTACCTTTATTCTGATAGATAGGAACATTTTCTAATGGAGCTATACTAAATCTTCTATCTTTATGCAGGTGAAACTATCATTCTTTCATAGATTTATATAGTTTTATGTCTAATTTTTTTCACATTCCAATGTAATTAATATCCATCTTAAAATATAGGACTTGTTCACCTTAAAAATATGAATTAAAATGCAGAAAAATTGGAATGTATTCTAGCCATTTTGTACTCTCCTTGTTTTTTTCTAAAAACCGAGATCCATATTAAAACGTAAGACTTAATAAAACATTGGATCATATAGAAAAAATAAAACTAAATAAATAATGCTTAAGTGATGTTTAATGAACTGTGTATATACACAATGGTGGAGGTTTTAATAGAAACATGAAAGATGGAGTTTTAATCCAATAAAAATATCATTTGACTAAATAAATAAGTGCCCACAATAATCAAGGCATAGGTGGGTTAATTTAAGGAGGCATAAAAAATATGTCAGAGTTGAATAATATACTTAATGAATTTGAAATCTAGATGCATTAGACTAATAAACTTATGAGTTTACCATGGCCAACATATTAAGGATAAACAAAAATAATGTGAGAACCAAGGAGAACAATACTAGGTAGGGGAAAGTGATTTAAATTAATATTAGATAGGTTAAATTCATAAATATGTGGGTTATACCGATTAATTAGAAATATATTTAATAAAAATCACAAAAAAGGACTCAAATAACTACATTAACCATGTAAGTTTATGGGTTCAAGAACCCTAGACACACAAAAGGAATAAAATGTATTCTAAATATGAAAAAATATAAAATAAGTGTCCCTAACCATACTCCAGAGTCTCTTAATACTTTTTTTTAACATTCAAAGTTTCAAATACCAAGCACAAATTCTTAAGCTAGTTGCATAGCTCGAGGCCCAATATCATAAAATATTTTAAAATATATGCAACAATGTATCTATGCCCTTGTATACTTAGTCTCGATGTCGACATCAGTAATCAACTAGAGAAGAAGAGAGGAGTTAAATGGGTTCTTACCTTGAAAGGTAAATCATATCTATAACGTTGAGATAACCTTGAAAAGAGGTTTGAAAATATAGCTTGTAATAAACCAAATGAGAACATTTTGTTAGTATCCACATCACAACACCTAAGAAATAAATAAGTATTTTGTGCTTATAGACTAAATTGTGAACTTATATTTAGGGTTTGAAAGTACTTGTGGATTTCAAGCACCTATTGGAAGTATGAGAAGTTAGAAAATAAAATTCTATTGTTAGTCCCACAACATTCAAAACTAGAAAAAGAAAAGTTTCATATATATAAACACTCTTTGTTACAATAAGTAACAAGAAACTAAAATAATAGTAAGTGTTCATGGTACAAAGAACAATGAGCTAGAATTATCTAATGTAATACCTAGTAGCAAGTATATATAAGGAATATTCAATACTCGAAACACACTACAACACGAATCATAGATTTTATACTTTAGCTTAGTACCATCGATCAAATAAACAATTGAAAGCTCATGGATAATTAACACGAAGTACCAACATTGGAAATGACTACGATAGGATATATAATTTCCTTAGTAACATTATAAACTGATTTTAGGGTTTGTAAAAAATATATGACATTGTAGTGGCCCTTTAAACTAATAAACATTCTATATTTAGGAGAAAATGGTCATTAATAGCATTCATAGAAATTTCAAATGACAATCCTCATGTTTGAATGAATTGAGATACTCAATATTCGAGTAAATATTCATCCCATAAATCTGAAAATGAAAAGACGAAGAATAAAATAATTAAGCGAATAAAAAGTCAGAACAAGAAAAATAGTGAAAGTTTAGGATGGGGCCTTTATTTTTTTGACAAAAATGAAGGGACTACGATGGTCTGCCAACATATATCTTTTATTTAAATCATCTACAAAATTATTTTCCCACTATTCAAAATATTGAGGCAAAACAATAATACATGTAATAAATTACATGCTCAGCTATTTAATTTCCTTCTCTATTCACTAATTTTTTTTTTCATCATTTATGTAAACACACATATATTAAATAATCATTGATTAATACATGCTTTCAAGATGATTTTTGAACTACAAGTCTACATTGATTAGTGAGAATTACTTAAAGCTTATTACTACACAACACATGCATTCCCTTCCATGTTACCTATTATAGAAGAAATTTCATCCTAAAAGTGGTCTCCTAGGGAAAATTTATAAAATAATAGGAAAATAATAAAGTAAGAGGTATGAATTTGGAGGGAAAAGAAGAAAAATACATTTTTTCATTGTATTTTTTACTTATCTGTTTATAGGTTAACTCAAATTTCAAGTGTAGACACCCATTGGATGTGGAATAAAATTCTGCATCCAATGAGTACCTATTATGCATACTTTTGACAATACCTACATTCATAAAATTGAAGACACGTTAAAAAAAATGTGTCAAACATGTATCTTCAATTTTTACCTGTTTTAATCTTCTCAAAAGCATGCATAATGGGTACTCGATAGATCTGTAATTTAATTCTGCATCGAATGGGTGTATACAATTGAACTTTGAGTAAAAGTATAAGGAGATAACACAAAAATATAGTGAAATTTTTTTTTTTTTTAATTTTCTCTCCAAATATGTACATGTACATATTTTTAAATTTAAAGGATTTTAATTGGTTTACATGTTATGTACGTGAAAATTTCATCGGAAAATTTAAGCTAAACTTTCCTCTAATGTATATCATTTTCATTGATAATTTTGATACAAGCACTTTCATACTAAATATCATTGATAACAACATAACTGCATTAATTTTTTTTCTTATCTAGATAATATTGAAAAATTGAAAATATTGTAGGGAAAAAAATGTTTCTCACAACGAGTGAAATTATAAAATAAAAATTCCTATTTGGGATTTTCCATCTTTACTACTAACAACTTGTTTTTGTTTTGTTGGTATTATTACTCCTCCACATAGATAGTTTAAAAGTGTCTTTATTTTTAACATATGTTCTTTAGTTTCTACTTTGGGATTTTTACAAGAGTATCTTACTCAACATTGAGCATATATTTCTCTAGCTTTGCATTTTTTTCTTTTCTCCATCGAAAAACAAAACACCTCTGTAGATACATCATCTCCTGGTGGTAATTATTCCTCTTGTAATATTGGGGAATCATTGGAGGTTATAACCCATACAACCACCACATTTTTCTCTAGTACATTTGGCTCCAACCATCTAAAATAGTTACAAATAGTAGAAAAAATTGAATACTCATGTGTGGTTCACCACAATATTTCTATGAAAAACATATAGTTATTTTTAAAATAATAAATAAATACTTACACACATGCTTCAAACATTTCAAATTTAATGTTTCAATCTGGGCTACTGTAAAGGAACTAAGCCCTGGTGCAAAAGAAATAATATGTTTATGATTGGGCAAGATCGTGGATAATGTTGATACTGTCATAAATATTTAGAGTTACATTTTTTCCTATCATTATATCCCTTTGTATTATTTAGTTAAAGTGATAACAAATATACATTCTTGAATGATGGATAAACCAACAGATCATGTCTGAATGGAATGTAGATTATCTTTGGCCATTTTTGTCATCAAGGTGATAGCTGAAATAAGCTATACATAGTAACCTTCTTCCATCACAAATTCAAGGGATGAACCACCTAGATAATTACATCGAGATAATCTCAATAACATCATTTAATCAACAATTCACCACTTGGGTTCTAGGAAAGCGGGTTGGACTCTTTGGGCACGTAATTTAGACACTAGGGAATATGCTTTATCATGGATATATTCATTTTAAAAGATAGTTTATCACTCCTATTCTATATTGATATTATTCTACCTATTAGTCTCATGTTTCACCCTATTCATCATAAATACTTGGTTTGACATTACTACAAATATGGTAAATTATAATAAAATGAATTTCCATTAAGTTCTCTTAAAAGAAAATTCCATAACTCAAAGAAATATATGTTAATAGATCTAGATGTTCTTTCATGATTGAGTGAACTAAATTTGTGCCATTAAAAATTTATGATTTACACTGCCTACCATCCTAGAAATGATGTGGTAAGCTTGGGAGGAATCCCTAGAGATATGTTACAAAAAAAGGTATTATCCCAATAGAAATTTCCCTCTATTGAATATGATGTGAGGCATTCAAACACACATCCTCATAAAGGTATCAACACTAAATTTAATGAGAACCTATGTGCATGAGTACATTTCTTAACTAGTAAATGATGCCCTATAATTATCCATAAAAAACTAACTAAAATAATCTATAAGCACATCTAAATGGTTAAATTTAAATATTATCTAAATTCAAACTAAATTTATGATAGTTCATACATTCTCATCTTAGGAATAAACTCTCCTACACCATCATTATTTTCATATGGAAGTGGTAGAGGAGGGTTTTATTAAACAATTGTACTATAATACATGAATTTATGTGAGGAGGGTTGGCTCACTACAATATAGACCCCCAAACCTATGACACACGCTTATTTGCATGCAAACATATTTATTTTACTCATTACTTATATTGAAGAAATTATTATGTACACTTTTCAAGCTACCAAAATTATGGCATAACAAGGGTCATGTTCGTATGAACCCTTTTATTTGTTTTACCAAAACAAACTGGATGAGGGTTTTAGAGAAGTAATCATGGAAATATTTTCTAAGGAAATGAGGGGAGTATATAGAGAGTTAAAATTAAATCAATTCAAAATCACATTACTAGATACTCTATGTATGCTTCTTTAAATTAGTATAGTTCTTAGCCTTGGAGACCAAATACTTATAATTACTATTAAAACAAATCTAGAACCTTTCATTCTATAAATCAACCAATATATTATTTAATTATATTCTTTATATGTGACAATTTTCTCTTGTAAATATATATTTAATATACCAAATTATTCTAATATATTTTCTCCATGGCCAAAATAACTTCCCCTTATTAATGGGTTATATTAAGACTTAAATCCATTTCCCAATGATTTATCCTTCCACTAGCAAAAACAATCCCATACATATGGAGTAATACATTCTTGATCAAACTTGTATCCATATGATGTGAATGTCTTTATCTTAATGTCTTTTTTATCTTTATATAATTCACCAACTCTATGTATACCTAGCAAAACCATTTTAGTTTCCAACTTAAACATACTAGTGATATAAGGATTTTAATTCTTTAAGTGCATAGATTTCCCTACATGAATAAAGCTCATTTATACCATTAATTGTGATATAAGTTTTATATGTGCATTCCCACACACATACTTTAACTTTAAATAGATGGAAAATTTCCTTAAAAACACATCTCCAACATACTTTGAAAAAAGGATGACACAATCTAATATAAAGGGGATGACTATCCTCTACTTCTTTATGATCATAGTTTTCCATTAAGAAATTGAATGTAAATAAAATGAAATTAATGGATGTGAGGAATAAAAAGTAAATAAAGCCAATTATATATATATCCTTTCAAAATTTTGGAATGGAAGTTAGAAATTTCTTCGAATAAGAACATGATAAAGTTAATAAATCAAACAATTTGAAGAGAACAAACTTTTATTGTGTTTAAATTAGTGTTGACGATTGGATAGTTTTTCTTAGGCTACTTAAACATCCCTATAGAATTATTTCTAAAAGGAAGAAAATAATTTGTAATGGTAGATTCTCAAGAAGTATGTTAGAATATGTGTTAGACCATATTGTATGGAATATAGAATATTCATTTCCCTAGGACATTATTTTGTTTTATATGTTTGGTGGACCAATTCTAAATTAACATAGCATATGCTTCACTTTAGATTGGTTTCTAGTGGCATAGGAAAAAAATTGATGATTTTCAGGTAAGATGGAAAATTATATGAAAAGGGTTATTATGCATATGTTCTACAATACAAGATTTCTCTTAGAATATGCACTATAGTAAAATATTTCGTCTACTCTAAAATCGTCTAAAGGTAATACTCTTAAGACAAGAATAATGTGAATATATATTCACATGAGAAATTTCAGTTTGAAACATGTACTTTCCTTTATAGGCCTATTATTATTAAGATATTGGAGTTGGAATTATTATTTTCGCTATCCTAGTTTTTAAAGTAACAATGTGCCAAATAAGATCATAGTTATTGCTAGAGGGAGAAAGAACTTCAAGGAGGTGCATCACTAGATGAAAGCAAGTTCACATTAGTGTGGATAAGATTTCATTTGCGAAAATAGTTGGGTAGGAGTTTTCTCCTTAACTCTCTTGAACACTTGTAGATTTTAGAGTTTCAAATTAATTTAGAAAACACTTTCATTTCTTGCATGAAATAAGGAAGAATTTTTTTAATCATGAGAGAAATATATTTTGAAAGGTGTACAGGTTGGATTAAGGTATAAGTTTAAAGAAATAATTTCACTAAACATGTGTGAGTTTTTTTTTTCTTGGTAGATAGTTTTTTATTTTTTATTTTTAATTCACATACCTCACAAGTATTTAGAAAAAAGATTAATATATTCAATTAATAACATATAATTTGCAATTACAAATTGTGAAATGATGGTGAATGTCATATATAGATGACTTGTATTGTACAAGTGGTTACAAAATTATGGTAACCGTATTAATTTTTGGATATTTGTATAACCTTAAAAAAAAGTCTTGAACAAATTACCAATGTGTTATATCTCATTTTGAGTCTTTTATGTATGCAATCCACAAAAATATCATATTTTTTAAGTAGTTATATAAAGATTCAATATCTTCCTAGAATTTCCATATAAATATTAAAATAATTATTGTAATATATGAAATTAAAGACAAGAAGAAGTAAAATCTAAGCATATTCAAATATATCTATTAGAAAGGTATCTATTTTATGGTTTCAATTTGTAAAGAATTGTTTAAATTTGTGACTTTATAAATAAATAAATAAAAAGAAAAATCATAATAAAAATTATTTCCATAAGACTTTTTATTTTCACATGGACTTCCACAAATTTAATTTAATTATCAATAATTATTAAGTAGATGATAGAGAGTTTAGATTTATCTCCAATGTAGTTATGTCATTTCTTCTCTTTCATCTAAATTTATTAATTAAAAAATGTCATATCAATGGATATCATATCCAATGAAATGAGTTATCGTTTTTTGGCCATATGGTATTGATAAGCCATGATATTAGTCTATGGTGTTGTAGTAAAACCTACTTGTAAATTAAAAATCTCGTAAAGTAAAAGTGACTATGTATAACTAATTTTTTTGTATATATATTTTTTCAATATATTTAGATTATACTTTGATTATTTGAAAACTAATAAAGAAAATAATTTAAAAAAAAAGTATAATTCTATATATATATATATATATATATATATATATATATATATATGAATTTATTGATATTTATTAATACAACTATCATAATAAAGTTTAGCATTGTTTGTGCATATATATATATATATATAGAAAATATAATTCCCAATCAAGAACTTACTAAAAATGAAAAATTCATAAATTAAAATCCAACAAAAATGTGGAAGATTTTTTTTGGATTTATATTGACAATTGTATGTGAACTGCTATTTATTTAAGCTACTTTGATTTTTTCATTTCGGTAAGTTGTAATCACCTATATATAATTTATTTTTGAATTTGAAATTATATTGTATCACTAAAAACTTATTAAAAAAATAACAATTATGAAAATATATAATGGGTATTTATTTAGGTTCATTTTAATTTTACATTTATCCTTCCATTGTATAGATTCATGAGTTGTAATCATCACCAACGGTCCATTCCGGAGTGGTACATTGAATGGGAAGAAGATGGATATATATTGAATAATTATGTGGGGATAACTTTGCATCAAATCATGAACTCTATTCAGTCATATGTTAATGGGTATCTATTTAGGCTAACTTTGAATCAAAACATGAACTCTATTCAATCATATGTTAATGGTAAAATTATGCACAAGTTGAGAGCAAACGAAGTCCCAGCAGTCATGGTTTATTTAGCTGCGCAATGTAGTAAAGGGGTCCAGTTTAATTGGGTTGGCTATATATGAAAGGAATTCTTAGAGGATTGTCATGAAGTGCGGGAGGAAGGGAATTTTTTTCACTATGCATGGTTGTTGTTAATTATCTCTCTATTGGCGTGGAAGGAACCAACGGAGTCACATTTTGTCATGGTTAACTTAGATGTATGTGAATACGTGAGGTATGCCTCACTCTAATTTTTCAAGGAGCCGATGCGCGTAAGAGAAAACAATAATTTTCGGGTCTTGAAGGAGATGGATTTGTGCATGGTGGTCAATCAATGCCTGAGGTTGTCGCTGACTTTGTTTGAAGAGTATTAAAACATCGTAGATTTTAAGAATGATTTTCAGAGTATATGTTACAGCCAAAATGAATCCAATGAAGGAGTGACATATTTTTCCATATTTGGTCATAGAGGACGAAGTTTTGGATGTCATAAAGAAATAGTTGATAGATTGGATGACTCCACCCATTGGAGGAAGTGATATAGATAAAGACACCTCGCATCATGTGAGAACCAGTGCAAAGGAAAAATCTGTTATTGCCAAAGTTTGGTAATCTAACCATTTACAATTAGATGGATTGAAGTACACTCTGTAATACGAATTTTACTATAGTAAAATTGCTTTCACTATATGAAATAATTTAATAAACCATATTTTATTAAGTTATTTCTCGTTAAAACAAGAAACCCCATGAGGAATAATTAAATAAATCTTTATTTATTTTACTTTCCTCTAGGAATAATTAATTAAACCATTGTTTAAATAATATTCCTGTCATATTTAACTTAATTATGGGAAATAATTATATAAATAATTATTTTTCTTATTTTTCTTTAGGAATAATTAATTAAGTCACTATTTAGTTATTATTCCTTGTCAAATTTGACTTGATCACCTAGAAATAGTTTAAAAAATAGTTATTTTTTAATTATTCTTTAACCACATACTTGAAATGATAAATAAATTATTTATTTTTTTATTATTTCTAAATAAAGGTATATAACCAATTTAAATACCTTTTCTCTCCAACAAAATATAATAAAATATCTCAAGCGGTTAGATCTAAATCTTGGTTAATAATATTTTATTATTCACCATTATTGAGGATAACTTATTTTGTTATAAATAGAAAGATTTTTCATTCACTCTTCACTTTGATCCCTTTAATTGTCATGCTTTCATCATTCTCATTGTCGCTACTATTTTATTTTGCTTCTTGAGCTCCCATAGGTTCAAAACCTTTAATGGGTATTCAGTCATAAGTTTTTTGGATTTATTCAGTCATATGATAATAGGTATTTATTTAGGCTCTTTCTATTTTTTTATCAATCCTTCCATTGGATACATTCATGAGTTTTAATCATCACCAAGATACATGAGTTGTAATCATCACCAACGGTTCATTCCAGAGTTGTATATTGAATGGGAAGATGATGGATATGTATTGAATATCTATGTGGAGCTAACTTTGCATCAAAGCATGAAAAAATAGTAAATTTAAATTTAAAACATACCAAAAAAATATTCCTTATTGGCTGGTACCTTAAAAATTAATAACAATAATGAAAATTATGTAAATTACAATTTAACAAAAACATTTTTTATTTATTTATTGAGTTATAGGTTAACGGATTCTTTTTTTTATATCCGTTTATCATTCCAATTGTAAGTGGTAATAATCACTAGTGGTTCTCTAATTTGGAAGAAGATGGATATGTCTGAGGCATGTTGTTTAAACTTGGTATCTAAGAAATTAAATGAACTTAAATCTTTTCTCTCATGGATATAAAAATAATATTTTATTATTACTACTTTTATTATTATTTCCCCAATATTGTGAGCCATAAAAACCTGCTCCATTTATTCTAGTGTTTCCATCTCAGCCTCCACGTCGTTGTTTCTCAAGTGGAAATTATTCCTTCAAAAAATTCTGCTAAGCGATTTTAATAGATTTTCAAATCGTACTTCATTTCATTCCGACCATCATCTTTGGTTGTGAAATTACAGGTACCTTCACCGATATTTATTAATTGGTATTACAAATAATATGCCCCTAGTTACCAGATTAAATGTATTTTCTTCATTATTAGTTTCACTGTTGCTTTTTCTAATTTTTTTGTTTATTCTAGTTTATCCATTATTAGTTTTGTGGAGTTTCAGTGTAGTTATTTCAAACTAGTGGTCCCTTCACCATTCTTTACTAATTTTTTTTTAAGAAGGGAATGCGCATTTCCACCTACTTGCTGGATTAACTGTAGTTTCTCTATTATTAGTGGAACTTTAACACATTCTAATTTTATTATATTGGTATTTCCAAGTGTTTTAATCGACGCCTCCATCATATTTGGATTTTAAATTTTACGTCAAATTTGGTTATCCTAGGAAAATATATCTAATCCAATCGTTGCTAATTCCAACATAGTTTTTTTCTTTAGTTCACCTCAGTGTTTACCTACATTGATTAAATTTTGAGAGGGCTTGTTAGGGATTTTGGGTTGTGGTTTTGGATCGGGATGTTCCTTTGGTTGATTCATTGCGGTTGATTAATTATAAAATATTTTAATATGTCAATTTATAACCAATTTTGAGCCTGTTTATGTCAAATTAAAGAAAACAATACTTTCCAACTATAGATAAGGGTGAAAATGTGAAGTTGGGAAACACTTTTTGCCCCTTTTTGACGTTGAAAATTGTAATTTTCTATGTTTTTCAACTTCAACTCCACTAAACTCATATTTTTATTGCAAATTATGCTTTGACATAAAAACAAGAATTGTAGAGAATTGTCTTACCTCCATACCCATATTTAAAAAAAAAAAATTATTGACATATAGAGGGGTAAATTTCTTGTTTACTAACTGCATATACTTGAAATTTTCAGGCAAACATAAATAGTCACTTTATGATCCTTCACTTTTTTTAGGGAAGGTTATTCATTTTTTGGAAAAAAACCATAGCATCATAATATGCATATATTGCACTAGTGCACAGACTATTTTTCGGTAATTTTCGGATTAAATCACTATTTTTTATTATTTTTTGAAATGGACGAAGAAAAAAAAACAGTGATGTTTCAGTACATTTTATAATCCTTTGATTTTCTTTTCAATGTGACCGTCAATAAGAAAAATGAGAGTACCCTTTTGAAGTAGACAGGGAGAGGAAGTGCTCCATGATTTTTTTGAATTTTTTGGTGTCCTCATTAGAAAGTTATTGAATTTTCATTCAGTGCAATTTTTCGAAAAACGAAATTCCATAGTGACACAGTTTAGTAAAAAATTAATAAAAAATTGAAATTTTTAATGAAACTCCACAAATCTCATATCATCAGAAACTAGATTCAGAGATGAATCTAATGGTACTTGGTCTGACATATAACATTTTGTTTTTGTAGGTGTTCTGCCCCTCCAAAGTTGCAGGTTCCTGAAAAATGCAGAATTTTCTGTGTTTTTCGTTGACCAGAAACTCTTGGCCGAGATAATGTCTCGGACGAGAAATTTATAAAACTTTCGACCGAGAGTTTAACCCGCCTAAAGTTACATTTAAACGCATGGTCAAACTCTCGGCCGAAAGTTTAAAAAACTCTCGGACGAGAGTTTGCGCCCGAGAGTTTACCCAATGAAACTCTCGTATGAGAGTTTTGAAAACTCTCGTATGAGAGTTTTGAAAACTCTCATCCTAGAGTTTTTTCAACTCGAGTTTTATTCCTATAATAAAACAAAACAATTATTAAGTTTTTAGAATTGGTACTTTATATAATTTAAATAGTACTTTATTAAAATTAAAAAATGATAAAAAAAATAAAATTATAATTTTATTTTAAATTATTTTATTATTATTAATGATAAAAAATACATGAAGATTTAATTAAATAAAATTTGTTACAATATTTTGTAATATCAATGTTATATAAAAAAATAAAAATATTTTATATAAAACTAATTGATATATTAATATAAATAAAATAAAATTCTAAAACATAAATGAAAATAAAAACAACTATATATAATTTATATAATACTTTTTTTGAAATTAATGAATAAATTTAAATTTAAAAAACAATTAACTAAATGCAATGAGGTGATAAAGGAGACAATGCATAGCACCTTAATATCGTTATAAATTCTTGGAAATCTCGAGAAATTTTTGAAGTGAGATGAGCTTCTTGGAATGGGTCACTTTATCTTCCACTTCGGTTTCACACGATTAACTTGAAAGGAAGTCTATTTTCCTAGGTATGGATGTAAGGGAATGAACAATATTATTTGAACATTGAGTGAGATGCCCTTCTTGCAATGGGTCCTCCTATATTCCACTTTAGTTTCACAAGATTAAATTGAAATGAAGTTTATTTTCCTAGGTATGGATGTTTAGTTAATACTTCTTTATTTCGTTTGAATTTAGTTTCTTTAAAAACGAAAAATAATAAAAATTCTGTGTTTTTTTCGCGTTGTTGTTCCTTTCTAACAGAACAGCACTTCCGCCGTTCCTTTCGAATGGAACAGCAGTTTCACGCAGTGTTTTTGCTGTTCCTTTCGAATGGAGCAGCAGTTTCGCGCAGTGTTTTTGTTGTTCCTTTCAAATGGAACAGCATGTCTGCAGAGCATTTCCTTGCTGTTCCTTTCGAATGGAACAGCAGTTTCACGTAGCATTTCTGCTGTTCCTTTCAAACGGAACAACATGTCTGCAGAGCATTTCCTTGTTGTTCCTTTTAAAAGGAACAACAGTTTCGCAGATTATCTTTGCTATTCCTTTTAAAGGAACATCACTTTTTGAACGATTGTTTTAAGTTTGTATTTTGAATTTGTGAGCATTTTTTTTTATGGACACCTGTGGGCAGCAGAGCTCTGTTAATAGTATTGAAGTCATACTTATACAAATCAATAGTTATTTAACCCTCTTTCCTATAATTTTTATTGAATATCAAACGAAATGCATAAAATTCCTTAAGTTCTATCCCCGAACCATCACACATGAAAAATATTATTAATCGGTCATATTACTTTAGTGTGGTAAATAGCGTAGTTACATTAATCTTTTGCTGTCCCTTCACCTCATACTTGAATTATTACAACACGATTCCCTCATTATTACCGATTTATCTTACGCATCGATTTCAGTAATTACTTAATTTGATTGACTTTATCATGATTGCGCCTGTTTTTTCACTGTCGTCCTATTGATGTTCCACACATGCCACCTTAATCGACGGTCGAGGCCGACCTTTCATTCGTTTGGGGGGCGGAAATATCTGCATGCAGATCAGATACCCAAAATTTCTTCACTTGTATCTCTGCAATAGATTTTTATGAATTAAAACCCTTGCATTTTTAGAAAATAACGAATTTTAGCGAACTGTGCTGTGCTGTTCCATTAAGGTTACCGTGTGTTGAGAACAATTAACGAAGAACAGAAATGGGAGGACATCCAATTCGCACCGAACCTCAGACGTTGGTTGTCTCTGATGCTGCACGGGCAATATTAGACAAACTGGGATGGATTACATACTTTATGAGAATGCAGCAACCCCATGAAGCAGTGGCTACTGAATTCTTGTTAAATCTGCAGGAAGGTTCCTCCATAGTCAGAGGAAGGCAGATAGCCGTGACCGATGAGATAATTGCAGAAGTATCCGGCATCCCCGCATAAGGAACTGTCTGGACTCAGAAGAAAATCAAAATTCGGGAGGCCATGCAAATCTTTCAAGATGAAGGACAGAGGCTAATAGTCAAAGGGAGAGGAGTACACCCGGCGTCGCTAGGCGAACCATGGATAGAATTAGCCAGGATCGTGCAGGCTTACATAACATGCGACGGTAGAAAAGACGTGGTAAGACCTCACCATCTTAAGCTGTTATCTGTGCTAAAAAAAAATGCACTATCAATTTACCTGCATTCTTAAACTCTTTATTGCATGATATTGCTCGTGGAATTAGAAAAGCACAGCATGCAGACATGGTGGTCAGCCACCATTGCTTGATTCAGCTAATAGTAAGTTACAGCCTCGCCCAACAGCAAACCAGCTGGGAAGAGCTAATTTTTTCTATTGAAGGAGGGATGGCTTTACCCGCTCTGAGACGGAAAAGGATGGCCGGCTCAATAGCCGGGTCCTGAACTTACAGACAATCCTTCCGAGGGGTTACAGGTTTAGAGGTTAATGGGTTACAGGTTTAGAGGTTTAGGGGGTTAGGGGATTTAGCAGTGAAGGATTTAGGGGTTATGGGTTAGGGTTTTGGGGGTTAAATGGAATCCACACTTAAATGGGTTAGGTTTTTAGGGGTTTAGGGTGTTGAATTTGTTAGGGGTTGGGAATTAGGGTTTAAGGGGTTAGGGGTTAAGGTTTTAAAGGTTTAGGGTTTAGAGGGTTAAATGGGTTACAGGTTTAGAGGTTTAGGGGGTTAGGGGATTTAGCAGTGAAGGATTTTAGGGGTTAGGGGTTAGGGTTTTGGGGGTTAAATTGAATCCACACTTAAATGGGTTAGGTTTTTATGGGTTTAGGGTGTTGAATTGGTTAGGGGTTGGGAATTAGGGGTTAAGGGTTGAGGGGTAAGGAATTAGGGTTTAAGGGATCAAGGGTTATGGGTTGGGAATTAGGGTTTAAGGGGTTAGGGGTTTTGGGGTTTAGGGGCTTAAATGGGTTAAGGGTTAAGGGTTAACGGGTTAGGGGTAGGGGTTAAGGGTTTAGAGGTTTAGGGGTTAGGGGTTAAATGGGTTAGGGGTTTAGAGGTTTAGTAGGGGTAAATGGTTTGGGGTTAAGGGTTTAGAGGTTTAGGGCTTAGGGGGTTAAGATTTTAGGGTTTAGGAATTAGGGTTTAAGGGGTCAAGGGTTATGGGTTGGGAATTATGGTTTAAGGGGATAAGGGTTAAGGGTTTAGAAGTTTAGGGTTTAGGGGGTTAAATGGGGTATAGGTTTAGAGGTTTAGGGGGTTACAGGATTTAGCAGCGAAGGATTTTAGGGGTTAGAGGTTAGGGTTTTGGGGGTTAAATGGAATCCACACTTAAATGGGTTAGGTTTTTAGGGGTTTAGGGTGTTGAATTGGTTAGGGGTTTTTGGGTTTAGGGGCTTAAATGGGTTACAGGTTTAGAGGTTTAGGGGGTTAGGGGATTTAGCAGTGAGGGATTTTAGGGATTAGGGGTTACGGTTTTGGAGGTTAAATGGAATCCATACTTAAATGGGTTAGGTTTTTAGGGGTTTAGGGTGTTGAATTGGTTACGGGTTTTGGGGTTTAGGGGCTTAAATGGGTTAGGCATTAACAGGTTAGGGGTAGGGGTTAATGGTTTAGAGGTTTAGGGTTTAGCGGTTAAATGGGTTAGGGGTTTAGAGGTTTAGTGGGGGTAAATGGGTTATGGGTTAAGGTCTTAAAGGTTTAGGGTTTAGGGGGTTAAGGGTTTAGGGGTTATAAATTAGGGTTTAAGGTGTCAAGAGTTATGGGTTGGGAATTAAGGTTTAAGGGGTTAGGGGTTAAGGGTTTATAGGTTTAGGTTTTACGGGGTTATATGGGTTACAGGTTTAGAGGTTTAGGGGGTTAGGGGATTTAGCAGTGAAGGATTTTAGGGGTTGGGGGTTAGGGTTTTGGGGGTTAAATGGAGCCACTCTTAAATGGGTTAGGCTTTTAGGGGTTTAGGGTGTTGAAGTGGTTAGGGGTTTTCGGGTTTAGGGGCTTAAATCGGTTAGGGGTATGGGTTAAGGGTTTAGAGGTTTATGGTTTAGGGGTTAAATAGGTTAGGGGTTTAGAGGTTTAGTGGGGGTAAATGGGTTAGGGGTTAAAGGATTAGAGGTTTAGGTTTTAGGGGGTTAAATGGGTTAGCCCGGTTAGGAATTAGGGTTTAAGGGGTCAAGGGTTAAGGGGTTAGAGGTTTAGGTGTTTAAGGGGTTGAATGGGTTATGGGTTGGGAATTAGGGTTTAATGGGTTATAGGTTTTGGGTTTAGGGGTTTAAATGGGTTAGGGTTGGTTTAGAGGTTTAGGGGGTTAGGGGATTTAGCAGTTAAGGATTTTAGGGGTTAGAAGTTAGTGGTTAATGGGGTTAAATGGGTTAGGTTTTTAAGGGTTTAGGGTGTCTAATTGGTTAGGCATTGGGAATTAGGGTTTTAGGGGTTAAGGGTTTAGAGATTTAGGGTTTAGGGGGTT
The DNA here is from genome assembly GCA_034641835.2 of Pinus albicaulis. Taxonomy (NCBI): domain Eukaryota; kingdom Viridiplantae; phylum Streptophyta; class Pinopsida; order Pinales; family Pinaceae; genus Pinus; species Pinus albicaulis. The sequence continues at coordinate 397,052 of JAXQQM020060627.1, forward strand.
AAATGGGTTACAGGTTTAGAGGTTTAGGGGGTTAGGGGATTTAGCAGTGAAGGATTTTAAGGGTTAGGGGTTAAGGTTTTGGGGGTTAAATGGAATCCACACTTAAATGGGTTAGGTTTTTAGGGGTTTACGGTGTTGAATTGGTTAGAGGTTGGGAATTAGGGTTTAAGGGTTTAGGGGTTATGAATTAGGGTTTAGGGGTTAGGAATTAGGGTTTAAGGGGTCAAGGGTTAGGGGTTGGGAATTAGGGTTTAAGGGGTTAGGGTTTTTGGGGTTTCAGGGCTTAAATGGGTTAGGGGTAGGGGTTAAGGGTTTAGAGGTTTAGCGTTTAGGGGTTAAATGGGTTAGGGGTCTAGAGGTTTAGCGTTTAGGGGTTAAATGGGTTAGGGTTTTGGAGGTTTAGTGGGGGTAAATGGGTTAGGGGTTAAGGGTTTAGAGGTTTAGGGTTTAGGGGGTTAAATGGGTTAGGGGTTAGGAATTAGTGTTTAAGGGGTCAAGGGTTAATCGGTTAGAGGTTTAGGTGTTTAAGGGGTTGAATGGGTTATGGGTTGGGAATTAGGGTTTAAGGGGTTACAGGTTTAGGGTTTAGGGGGTTAAATGGGTTATCGTTGGTTTAGAGGTTTAGGGGGTTAGGGGATTTAGCAGTTAAGAATTTTAGGGGTTAGAAGTTAGGGGTTAATGGGGTTAAATGGGTTAGTTTTTTAGGGGTTTAGGGTGTTGAATTGGTTAGGGGTTGGGAATTAGGGTTTAAGGGGTTAAGGGTTAACGGTTTAGAGGTTTAGGGTTTAGGGGGTTAAATGGGTTATAGGTTTAGAGGTTTAGGGGGTTAGGGGATTTAGCAGTGAAGGATTTTAGGGGTTAGGGGTTAGGGTTTTGGGGGTTAAATGGAATAAAGACTTAAATGGGTTAGGTTTTTAGGGGTTTAGGGTGTTGAATTGGTTAGGGGTTGGGAATTAGGGTTTAAGGGGTTAGGGGTTTTGAGGTTTAGGGGTTAAATGGGTTAGGATTGGTTTAGAGGTTTAGGGGGTTAGGGGATTTAGCAGTTAAGGATTTCAGGGGTTAGGAGTTAGGGGGTTTGGGGTTTAGGTGCTTAAATGGGTTAGGGGTTAACGTGTTAGGGGTACGGGTTAAGGGTTTAGGGGTTAAATGGGTTAGGGATTTAGAGGTTTAGTGGGGGTAAATGGGTTAGGGATTTAGAGGTTTAGTGGGGGTAAATGGGTTAGGGGTTAAGGGTTTAGAGGTTTAAGGTTTAGGGGGTTAAGGGTTTAGGGGTTAGGGGTTAGGAATTACGGTTTAAGGGGTCAAGGTTTAGTTTTCTGCAATAACATAATTCTCCAATACCATACACTTCTGCTTGGAATGTCACACTTAACATTCATTTCCTTTTCGGATAATATTCTTTATCCCCTTACATCCATACCTAGGAAAATAAACTTCATTTCAATTTAATCTTGTGAAACTAAAGTGGAATATAGGAGGGCCCATTCCAAGAAGGGCATCTCACTCAATTTTCAAATAATATTGTTCATTCCCTTACATCCATACCTAGGAAAATAGACTTCCTTTCAAGTCAATCGTGTGAAACTGAAGTGGAAGATAAAGTGACCCATTCCAAGAAGCTCATCTCACTTCAAAAATTTCTCGAGATTTCCAAGAATTTATAACGATATTAAGGTGCTATGCATTGTCTCCTTTATCACCTCATTGCATTTAGTCAATTGTTTTTAAATTTAAATTTATTCATTAATTTCAAAAAAAATATTATATAAATTATATATAGTTGTTTTTATTTTGATTTATGTTTTAGAATTTTATTTTATTTATATTAATATATCAATTAGTTTTATATAAAATATTTTTAGTTTTTTATATAACATTGATATTACAAAATATTGTAACAAATTTTATTTAATTAAATCTTCATGTATTTTTTATCATTAATAATAATAAAATAATTTAAAATAAAATTATAATTTTATTATTTTTATCATTTTTTAATTTTAATAAAGTACTATTTAAATTATATAAAGTACCAATTCTAAAAACTTAATAATTAATTGTTGTGTTTTATTATAGGAATAAAACTCTCGAATGAGAGTTGAAAAAACTCTAGGATGAGAGTTTTCAAAACTCTCATACGAGAGTTTTCTAAACTCTCGGCCGAGAGTTTTCTAAACTCTCGTATGAAAGTCTTCCCGAGAGTTTCCGTCAATAAAACTCTCGGACGAGAAAATGCATAACTGTCGTTCGAGAGATTTTTAACTCCGGTTAAACCCAATAAAACTCTCCGACGAGAGTTTTTAAAACTCTCGATCGAGAAATAGAGTTGACTATTTTCTCGGACGAGAAATTAAAAATTTCTCTCAAATTCTAGTCGTCCGCCAAAAAGTGTTTCCCAACTTCGTGATTTCACCCATAAATAAATTGCAACTTAATATGTCCATGATAGAACTGATATTAACAATAAAAAATGTGTCTTAGTTTCAAAACAACAAAAAAGGAGTTGCCCCAAATGAGGAAACCAACGCATGAGATATGTTAAAAAAACTTAGAGTAAGCTACCCATTTAGGGAAACCATCCGTGTACATATCATTACTAAACCAAAAAATAAGAAGAGACAAAGTGACAAGAATTTGACTAAAAGAAAGCACTGAGAGAAGAACCCAGTTGTTAGGCAGTTGGATTCTTGGCATGCTGAAAAGGTGGTTGAAGTGACTGCTCCACAATTCTGCACATGTACTCTGACGTCCTCCAAATTGAACACTTGGGCATTCGGAAGAGGAGGGGATGTCGTGTGAATGTTTGATGGAGGAGAGGATACTACGTGAACCTCGGTATCTACACTGGTTCCATCCTCGTCCGAGCTGCAGCTGCGTTCACTGTTCAAGGCCCACTAAACCAGCAAGGCCACCATCTCATGAGGGGAAAGGGGGAGGTGGGAGAGATGGTGGACTTGCAAAGACATTTCCTACAGCAGGAACCAGATCCAAAGGCCTAAATAGAATTCTCAGGAAGATGCATTTACAGGCTAGCAGAGAGGCTAATGGGACTTAGGACATTTGAATATGCCCAATCGACGGTGAAGTTCATAGTTCTTCTAGCATTGGAAGGAATAGGAGGCCTGTAAGGGAGATCGTAACCACCCCCTATAGTAATGCATGCAGTGGCAACAGGGCATGGTGGTGGATCAAGAGTGCAGCTAAGGAAATGGGGGATGCACAACGTCGCTGCTGGGAGCAGAATGAGTTGTAGGATGGAGTAGGGACTTTGCAAAGGAATAGGCATAGGGATCGACAGAGCTTAGCTAGAGAGAAAGTGTAATGATGAATTGAGCAGTAGAATTCCTAAATTTAAGGTCCATGAATGGCTACAGAGGACAAAATGGTGTGACAGGCGTAATGAATGAGTGCTAGAAAATGTTAATGGCAGAGTGAAGTGAAGAAGACATTGCAGAGCATTCGAGGGTGATGGAGAATAAAATCCTCACGCTCTAGGCATTAATCAAATTGGGATGGCCATGTTCACCCGCGTGAGGAGGATGGATGTCCAATGTATGCGAGGCTAGGTGGCTCCCAAAATTAATGCACAATAACACTTGCTTCTAGGGTAAAAATATATATTGTTACATTATATTTTTCTTAAAATAATTATTTTTAGTTAATTTTAAGTAATGTTATATAAATTTTATGTTCTAAATTTACATCTATGATGATTGTCTTAGGCTTAGGATCATGGGAGGGAGAGAGGGTGAGAGGGAGAGTGAGTGAGGAAGGGAGAGAGGGAGACGGGGGAGGGAGAAAGAGAGAGAGAGAGTGAGAGAGTGAGAGAGAATGTGAGGGAGATAGAGCAAGGGAGACAGTAAGATCAATATAATGAGAGAGAGTGGGGGGATGGAGCTAGAGATAAAAATAGGAGAGAAACATTGGAAGAGAGAGAGAGGGAGAGTGGGAGGGAGAAGAGGGATAGGGAGTGAAAGGGATTAAGTGTGAGGGGAAGAGAGGTATTGAAAGTGACTCATTGAATGGTGATATGGTGAGTGAGAAAGAGAGAGTGAGAGAAAAATGGATTGAGAGAGGGAGTGTGTGTGTGTGTGTGTGAGAGAGAGAGAGAGAGGGAATGACAGGGAGAGTGGGACATAAAGAGGTAGAGAGATAGAGATATGGGGGGATATGGGAGGAGAGAGAAGGAATGAAATGAAGTATGTACGAGAAGGGGGATAGAGGGAGAGGGAGAGGGAAAATTAGATAGAGTGGAAAAAATAAAGAAAGAGTAGGAGAGAGGGATATAGATATTTTTGAGAAGAGGGAGAGAAAGAGAGTGAAAGAGATAGGGAAAAAGTGAGAGTAGAAAATGAAAAGAAAGTCAAAGGGAGAGAGGGAGATGAAAGAAGAGAGAGGGGGAGATAAATAAAGAAATATATTGAAATATGATTTGTGTGTGTGTGAGAGAGAGATATATGGAGAGATACATGGGTAAAGAAAGAGTGAGAGGGAGAGAGAGTGAGCAGGAGAGAGAAATAGCAAAAGAGAGAGGGGGATCAAGTTAAAGAGAGAAAAGTAGAGGGCGAGATAGAGAGATATAGAGATATAGAGACAAAGAGGTGGAGTGATAGTGTGAGATAAAATGAGGGAGATAGAGCGATAAAGAATAAAAGTGATAGATATAGGGGAGATATGGTGATGGAGTGAGAGATGGGATGATTGATGGAAATAGAGAGAGAGAATGAGAGATAGAGAAACATCAAGACATAGAATGAGGGGGTGCGAGGGAGAGAAATATGGATATAAAGGGAGAGATAGTGAGTGAGAAAAGGAGAGATAGAGAATAAGAGGCAGAGAGAGAGAGATAGATAAGTATAGGGGAGAGAGGGGGAGCAGGGAGGAAGAGTGGGAGAGATAGGGGAGAGTGAGAGAGGGAGAGGGAGGGAGAGTGATAAAGGTGGGCTGAGTGATAAAGAGCGAGTTAGAGAGATAATTAGAGTAGGGAAGAGAGGTAGAGATAATTATTTAGAAAGAGAAAAAAAAGAGATAATTAATGAGAGTGGGAGAGAGGATGAGTGAGAGAGGGAGATTCGGGGGTAAAGTGTGAGAGAATAAAATAATGAGATGGACAGGGGGAGAGAAATTAGCAATGATACAAGGGGAGAGAGAGTGATTAAGAGATCTACATGTAGTGCAAGAACGAAGGAGAGAGAGAAAGTGGGAGAGAAAGAGAGAAACATAGAAGGAGAGAGATAAAAAGAGACAAAGATAAACCCATGCCATAAGATGTTTCATGATGTTACACTAACTGAGTTAGAACTAGGTGGTAGGTTAAGAGCGAGGCTCAGTGACTGCGCATTTGTGTAGGTCATGTAGAAAAGGGTTGAGATTGAGCATTAATACTATATGCAATGTGAATTTCAGGCTTGGAATCAGCAAGAATATTTCATAGTTATGGAGCTTAGGGAGCCAGGTTGAGAGCTTCACCACTGAGTTTTCCCACCGCACATTTTTGGAAGGAAGAGGAGGCCAAGTAATTTCCAAGTTTAAGAGCTCATACGTAAGGCTTGAGCCTTGATATTTCCTAAGCACATTACTGACATGGAAGGAGAGAGAAATTGTGGAGTTTTAAGGGTCAGAAGCTGAGCTTGCGCACTGTGATTGTGTAGTGCACATTCGTTGGAGGAAAGAAAGGTGCATTGCATAGTGCCAAGAGGCATGGATACAACTCAAGGGATGTGAATACATAATGTGTAGTTTAGGAGGGTTGAATGAGGCTAGGTTTCTTGGTTGGGAAGTTTTCTAAATTTGAATAAGTATGGGATATATGAAACTGATGTGAGAAGTGACCAGAATTGATTGTGATCACACATATAAAACACTTGGCGAAACAACGTAGATCATCAAGAACACATGAACAACATACTTTCCTTAGTGCGACAACCTACAACAAGTGTGACACCAAAGATACACTTTGCAACGATAGTGACAACGCTTTTGCAAAAGTGCTTCAAACTTTGGAAATGAGTGTGACGCATGTTTACATGGTAAGATTGACACATTTACAAAAATATTACCCCTTGAAACCACCAAAAATATATTTTACACAATTTAAGACACTTAAAAAGTAAAAATAAAAAAACTTTGATTTTCTTGCAAATGGGACCAAAAAACTTAGAGAAAACACATGCAATAAGTCTTAATGGTTGCAGCGACAATATGTAAGATCAAAGTAGGCTTTGAAATTTTGGTGTAGGCCAAAATTTTAGAGGGTGTTGTAGCAGCGAGAAGATACATAGTATTCAAACTTCAGTAAAATATTACAAACAATCATGCTAACTAAGTTACATGCCAAGGAGCTCAAGCTATAAATAACTTATTAAAAAAAAGGAAAGAAAAATAAAACATGAATTAAATAGTGTACGAGAACTCACTAGAAAATTACATCATTGAAGAAAAAAATATCTTATGGTTACCCAAACAAGTTGGTGGGTAACCTAACCAAATATGTGATGATCCCTAGGGTCTAGAGAAATTAAACCTCCTACTAAGATAATGATTGGTTGGTTGCATCTTGGCCTCGAAACAACTATCATGATTTCCTTTTACACGTCATAATATTAAAATATTTAGAAAACAAAAAAAGAACCAAGAATATAAAATTGTGTTTGATAATGATGATGCATTCAAAGAATTGAGTGGTTAATAAATTAGTTTTTCTCAAATATAATAAAGATGGTAATCTAAAAATTTTCATTATTTATTTTTTATCGCAAATCCAAAAATGTGAGAGAGAGGATGTTGTAGTTACTATTTTAGAAAAAAGAAAATAATTTTTCCAAATGCCAAATATTTTTTAGTACTCATTTCATTTAAACAAAGGGGTTATGTTAACACTATCCCAATGGGACGAGACAATATGCAAAAGCTATAATAACTTGTGCTGCAAGGAAAAAAGTGAATTTTAAAAATTAGGGTGAAAGATACCTTATATTTTTACAATTTTAATTTCTAAGACATCAATGTTTAATTTCATAGCAAGATAAAATAATAATGCAATGACTAAGGCACATATATCCAATATTCAACAAATATATTTTTGAAGTTTCAAAAGGGTCGCTCAAAATAATTGATGTCATGGTTTAATACTCGATTAATTCCAAATATTGCTTTCAAGGAAAGGGTAAAAACCCCCAAAAAAATTTCATGTTGGTTGGAATTATCGAGATAATATTAGTCCTCTAATGCTACATGCCTTTCAAATTTTGAAACTAATCTTAGGCAAGTTTTCATTTAGATGTAAAATAGAATAAATTGATGTTGATGATATAAAATTGAGAGAAAGAGAGAGGACGGGAGTCCTTAACTATGAATCATGACACATATCAAGGGTAAAATTATCAATAATAAATATGTACTTGAATATTTTTGTGCTACATCAAAAAAGTTACAAATATTCTACACCATGTTCTTTTATAATTTCAAGCATAACCTCTTTAGTAGTGCCCTCTACATTTGCAAATGGCTGCAAAAAAATTTGCCTCAGATAATTCCTCAAACTAATTAATGCATAATGGATTCAGTACCACTAATGTTTCAAAATTTAAAAAAGAAAATAATAATATATACTCTAAACAACGTAAATATTTATAGCAATGAAAGATTTGGAAGGAAAAAAATTCACTCCTTGCTCTTGATTTTTAAAACAAGATTTTAATTGGAAATAAGAAGTGATACCAAATATAAGAACTACAAGAAGGCATGGGTGTAACTATATAATGAGAAAGAAGAGGGATTCAATGCCAAGATAATAATTTGGAAGCCATTTATCTAGGAGTGGATGGAGGTATCCAACAAAACACCTTTCTCACCTCTCTCAAAGGATCTATGATTATGTATATAGACCAAGAGTGAAGTTGTCTATGGAATAAAGGAGAGTATTAATTAATGTGAAATGATAAATCCCTTCCTATTTTTATTTTATTAGTCTTGTGAAATTAATCTCATTCTGAGAGGCTTTGTTCAAAAAGTGTCCTTTCAAATTCCTTGTAAAGAATATTCCAAGAATATTTTTGTATCGTATAAAATTCTCGGTGAGGTTATTTTTTCACCTCTTCAGAAAAATATATTGTAATTATAACCACAAAAAGAATGAAAACCCTAGAAAATGAAAGACAAATAGGTTAGATAAAGCAAGTTGAGGGAAGATCCTATAATTAATAGTAGTGGCTTTGAGTTCAGGAATGATATTGAAGTCCAAAATCTTGAAAAGAATAAAAACAATAAGATTTTGGAATCCTAGAAAGAGTTATAGCTTATATTATGGTATTGTTGGAGGATATTTGCACACATGTGTGTCAAACACACTCTAGTCGGTGTTTCTCTACCTAGAGATATAACCAAGATATAAAATGCATTTTTTCTCCAACATTATTCTCATTAAGGCAATGGTTAGACCAATAGTAGGAGGAGTTTAATCTAGCCGTATAAACTTCAAGACACATTTTCACATAACAAACAACCAGAATATATTTACTCTTCCTCAACAAATTAACCTCCTATTAATATACAGTGAAACATATAAACGTTACAAATTGAAATAAAAAAAAGGAATAATTTTTACATTTTAAATGCTATATTTTACTCAAAATAGGTTCAAAATTATACCCTTTTCTTTCACATTATCCAATTTCTTTGGGATCATTTACATAATTTTGACGTATTTGGTATTCCTTTCTCCAATTTTTGGGTGAAGTGGGATATATTTACTCGCTGATCTTAACTATTTCTGTTGGACTCTATCCACATCATAGTGTGTTTGTAGCTTCTTACATATGATTTTCCCTTACTATTGTTTAAGTGGGATATATCTACATGATAAACTTTTCTAGTTTTGTGACATTTTTCCACGTGATGGTGTGTTTTAGGATTCTAACATGTCATTCATTTTTCTTTATTATATTCCCTTCTCTCACAAAATATCAGTATACAACACTTTTCTTATTTTAATATAGTAATTATAATGTGCTTCTTGCTTGTTTCCATTGTTGATAAAAAGAAGGATGAGATGGAAAAATGAAATATTATACAAAAATATGTTTTGTATTTATAAGTTTAAACTCGGTCATGGGTTGATAAATAGAAATAATTTTAGTATCTGTGAAGCTGGGTTACACTTTTTTCCCTTTTTTGAGAAAAAAGTTTCATTTTTTTCGGTTCTTCAACTTTCTGCAAACAATAACAATTTTTATGTGTAGAAGTCCATTTTGCAATAAAAATAAAAGTTGTGAGAAATTTTGTTAGCTTTCTATTACTTATTTTTTGAAATTTGTTTATGCAGATTTGATATGTCAACTTAGCGTTTCTTTGAGTGTGTGTTTCTTAACAATCAAAGGATTCATAAGAAGTCATGTTATGACGCAATGTTGTGTTCATTGAAAATTTGTGTTTTTGAAAAAAAAAAATGTGTTACAACAATCTAGACAGAGTCTACTTTTTTTTCGTCATATTTACAAAGCTAATGGATGCATATCATAATTACTAGAATTTTTTGAACTGGTCCAATACGAAAAACTGCGTATTTTGGATATGTTTCGCGTCGCAAAAAATTTCTTAACATATAAGTTATAAACTAAAAATATAAAAGCTACCCATTAGAGACGATGGACCAATGTAATGCCCCATAATTTTTTCAATTTTTTTTACAATGTATTTTGGGAGATACAAAATTTTGATTTCACTGAATCACAATGACCCTGAAAATTTGTTTGCACTTATTTTATTTTAAAAATAATTAAAATTAGTAAACGTTTATGAAATTCCATAAAAGTTATATTTCCTGAAAGTAGATTCAATTCTGAAAATGTTTGTCTTGGTTCCAACAGTTAATTAACAACCTTTCATGGAATTTAATCAGTCCAAAGTTGCAGAACCGTATTCAGAGCCTGGTTTTTGCATAATTGGTGATGTGTTAGTTCGGCTGAACTTTTAATCTAAGTTCGGCCGAACTATGTTTTCCGCCGACGGCTCATTAAATCTAAAGACTTAATAGTTCATCCGAAATTTTAATCAAAAGTTTGGCCGAACTATGGTATAACTTTCCGTCGGCCGGAAATTTTTGCATAGCCCCTACTAAAACACATTTCGTGGCAATATAATTACCGCGAAATCATTCACAATTTTCACACATTTCACACATTTCATCTCATTTTACAAAGATCTTAGTTTGGGTTCAAAAAAATTTCTTCAAAGTTTGGATTTAAGAGCATTTCTTGGAAGCAAACTGATTTTACAAAGAATTGTTTTGGGTTTAAAGAATTTTTTTGGAAGACATTTCTTGGAGGCGGCCTGATTTTGCAAAAAAATGTTTTGAACTTAAAAAAATTTCTTGGACGTACATTCAAAAGACATTTCTTGGAGGTATGTACATGTTTTGAGTTGAAGTAAATCTTTTGAGCTTCATTTCATTTTTATAAGACATTTTTCTCTCGAATTTTTTAAAGTAAGTGTTTTGGATTGGAATATGTATTTTTTGCAAAAAATTTACATTGAATTTTTTTAAATTAAATCTTTTGTGATATTTTTTGTAATTGAGTTATTGTCTAATTTTTTGAAGGAAATTTTTTGAACTTCATACCCTATTATCATGGGAAATTGAAGAACTTGTGTGAGAAAATATGATCGAAAAAGAGACCCTGAGGCACGTAGAGAAGAGACGAGACAATATCGCAAAAGAAAGTTAGAAGCCCTCTCAAATATTGAAGAGGAAAATCAACCTCAAGCAGAAATTGAAGAAGGTATGTAAATGTAAATATTATGATCTATTGATATATTTAAAATTTTCCTAATGTAAAATGTGAAGCTTAATTTTTATTTGATGAACTAATTTGAAAAATATTTTGTTTAATGTAAATAGATAGAGATATTCCTCAAAATATTGAAGAAGAAAATCAACCTCAAGCAGAAATTGAAGCAGGTATGTAAATGTAAATATTATGATCTATTGATATATTTAAAATTTTCCTAATGTAAAATGTGAAGCCTAATTTTTATTTGATGAACTAGTTTGAAAAATATTTTGTTTAATGTAAACAGACAGAGATATTCCTCAAAATATTGAAGAAGAAAATCAACCTCAAGCAGAAATTGAAGCAGGTGTGTAAATGTAAATATTATGATCTATTGATATATTTAAAATTTTCCTAATGTAAAATGTGAAGCTTAATTTTTATTTGATGAACTAATTTGAAAAATATTTGAAATTTTAGATATATTTATTAATTTATTTATTTATTGAATATGTACTATTTTTTCGAATATGTACAGATGAAATCACTATCGATAATGAGATGTTAGAAAATGTTGACACTCACACATATGGAGATAAAAAACTTGACCATGTTATACGATATCGTGTTAACTGCATTTTTGAAAAGTATTTCTTAAATGAGCGGGTGACAGTTCAGGCTCAAATGTTGACAGGTCTCCTATCATTAAGGAAATTAAAAGAAGCTACGACACTATTGGGTATTCTAAAATCAACCAAAGATAAAAAAATGAAGGAAGAGGTGATAAAAAATATGAGTAGTGCTATAAAGTCAATTAAGAGATCTAGAGAGAAAGATGTTTCAATTGTACGTAGAGGAATATAGATGGCAATGGTTTCATCAAGTACCTAAGAAAATCGTTTGGTAACATCTATGGCATGAGCACTGGGAACCTCACGAAAAACTTTGCACAAACATCGGAAATTTTGGTTGCAAATAGATGTAATTATGAACTCGCTTGTTGGAGAGCTATTTGTAGGCAACCATATAAAGATAGACTTGGAGAAAATGTTAAAAAAATAATATATGAATATTAGAAGAACAATTCGTGTGTTTCACCAACTGCAATGCATGTGATGCGAAGAAGAGTAGCACGAAATCAGTACGAAGAACATGAAAAACATCTCTTGGAGACCACTTAGATAGAGTTATTCAAGAATTTCAAAGAAGAGAATCGTCAAATTCATGTTTCACTCAGTGCTTTTGTTCAACAAAAACCATGGTATGTAAAACCTATCACCGTACGCGACACTTGTTGTTGCCGTTATCATGTGTAATTAGACTTATATTATGACACATTCCTTGATTTCAGTAGAACATTATGGAAGGATTCACCTCCTCCTTCCACTATCCGTGATTTCATATCTCAAATTCTATGTGAAAGAGAAAGCGATGAACTATTTTACAAAAAGAAATGTGTTGGCGGTAAAAAATGCGATGATTGTGGAAATTTGACTAAATTTCAAAAAAAATATCGTATTGATGTAAATGATCAATCATTGTCCAACATGAAAGTGAAATGGGAGAGATATGAATATATCGATACATCAATTCAAGGTGCAAATAGTGTTAAAAGAATTGAATTACTAGAACAAGAAATTTTTCTGATATTCTTTTTGAGAAAGTTTGAGGCAGAAATTTACAAATACACCAAGCATTCCCATAGAGCTCGATGGCAAGACTTACAATTCAAAAAATCTCGTAAATTTTTTCCACCAGGGACCATTTTTTCAGTGATTGATTTTGTAGAAAACTACACATTTGTTCCACAAAAAGAAATTCAGAGTGAATACTATCATTCTGACCAAGTCTCCATGCTCGTCCATATTCTATATAGACATGCTGAAAAAAATGTCGATCATATAGAAAGCATGAGTGAAAATCGACATATCATTAAAGAATATCACTTTTATATCAGTGACGATCGTACACATGATACATGTTTTGTACAACATTGTTTTGGAAAAATTTATGATTCATTGAAAGATCGTGGAATAACATTCAATGAACATTGGATATGGTTAGACAGATGCGCAGGTCAATTCAAATATGCACGATCATTCTTTTGGTTGTGTTGTCTTCATAAGAAAACCTGCATTAAACATTGTTGGAATTTCTTTGAGACTGGCCATGGAAAAGGAGAACATGACGGTGCAGGAGCATGCATAAAATGAGCACTTTGAAGATATCAAATGAACCACTCTGCAAGCCGACTTGTGAACGCTAAAGAAGTTGTTCAATGGTGCATCGCTGCTCTAAGCCATGAGACTAACCCATCAAGGGAAGTGTGAAGGTACATTCAATTTAATTTATATTGGAAATATAATTTTAAACATTGTACATTTATCATGCAATGATTATCTTTGATTGTATTTTGATATCATATTTACAAATTCTTCTTCTAATTTTCCATATAAAGGTTTTTCTGGCATATTGGAATCGAAGATGTAGATAGATCAATTGGAAATGATGTTGAAACAATAAAAGGAACTCGAAAATTGCATTCAATTCAAACAAATTCATCCAGAAATGTGTTTGCATTGGATAAAAGACAATATTCTTGTTTTTGTGATGTTTGCATAGACAACACAAAATCCAATGACGTTTGTGAAAACAAAATGTATGTGAACGATTGGAAACATACAGAGCTAAATACAAAGGGAAAAATGTCTGTTGCAATGTTTGAATAAATGCAATCAGAGGAAACTACAATATCATCCGATGGTGATAGAGTTTCTGATCTTGTTAGAGAAGGTAACATTTGAATTACTTTCTAATGATTTAAAAATCTAGAAATAAATTTAAATATGTATAATTTTGTTAAGTTTATTTTATTGTGCAGGAGATGTTTTTGCTGTAATTGCACCTATTGACAACGATGAAAATGTGAAGTATTATTTGATGCGTTGCACTGAACAAAAAATGAAATTATTACAAAACTATAATGATCACGGATTTCAATATGATAGAGGGTCTATTATACTGAAAGGTTATTTTTCCAGACAAACTCATCAAAGTGGAGACTTTGTTTACTTTGAAGACTATGAACCTGATTCCATAAGTTGTCAATATAGTCACTTGGTGTGTGCAGCACGCATAAAGTTGATAGAAGTTCAATCAAAGAAAAAATAAAAAATTAAGAAATGGAAAATGTCAAAATCCAATCATGAACGGATTATTGAAGATGGAATTCCATTAGAATTTATTTGAGTGAATTTTCCAACAATTTATTCTCTTTGGATTAAATATGTTTTAGAACTTCCAGTGCTCAACTAAAAATTGAGCTGCTTATGTTATTTGTGCAAGTGTTTGCACATGTACAAATTGTTTTGGTACAAGCACGTGCTCTAGTATCAACTGAAAGTAGCTTTTCTATACATGTGCATTGATGAAAAATGTTATATGTATTGGATATATATATATATATATATATATATGTTCTAGAATGAAATTAATTGTTCTAGTTTTACTATGTGCATTGATGAAAAACTAGTTGGATTTTCTGGTAAAAAGTTTCCACAATGTAAATAAATCAACAAGGCTACCTATTTGAGTGCATTAATGACATTGACCCAAATTCAACAAACATATATATGTACTATACTTATATTTCCAATCAAAATTAAAGGGATAATTTTTACATATATCTACTTCTTTAAACTCTTTTTTCAATTAGAGCTCAATTGATACATGGTTAGTTGCATTGAAAAGCTATGTTCTTCCTATTGGAAATTTTTTCATTCAAACAAAACTACATGGAGAGATCAAAAGAAATCTTAAAATTCCAAATGTACTTCAACCATCCAAAAGGGATTTGTGCAACATTACTTGACATGCCATGCCAATTATAGTGAACAACTATCCAATAGAAAGATTTAACATTATATACCACATGTGCCAAATGTAGATTGAAACCATCCAAAACTTTAAAATTTTAAAAACTTTTGATAATATATCGTGCAACATTAAAACATTAAACATCACATGCGAAATGTAGATTGAAACCGTTCAAAACTTGAGTTTAAAAAACTTTTTGATTATATATAGATCGTTACTTCACATGCCATGCCAATTATAGTTCAACTAGATCCAATAGAAACATTTAACATTATATACCACATGTGCAAATGTAGATTGAAACCATCCAAAACTTTAAGTTGTAGATTGAAACCATCCAAAACTTTAAGTTTTAAAACCCTTTTGATTATATATTGTGCAACATTAAAACATTAAACATTTAAAGTTCATTAAATATCACATGTAAAATGTAGATTGAAACCATCCAAAACTTGAGTTTTAAAAACTTCACATGCCATGCCAATTATAATTCAACTATCCAACAAAAAAATTTAACATTGAATATCACATGCCAAATGTAGATTGAAACCATCCAAAACAACTTTTAATTTAACAAAAAAATATAGATCACAACATTACTTCACATGCCAAATGTACTCCAAGCATCCAAAACTTAAATTTTAAAAACAAAACAAATTATAACACATGTCATTACATAACATGCCAAATGTAGTTCAAATGACAACATTAATTTATAGATGACAACATTACTTCACATTCACATGCCAAAAGCACTAAAACCATCCAAAAATTAAATAAAACAAATTATATTAACAATGTAGTAAAATATGTCCAAAAATTGTAAATCTCACAAGTATCAAACTGTATCAAGTTTAACAAATTTTAAAACCATCTAAATTTTGAAATAAAATCTACTGTAAATCATGTCCATCAAATGGAGACGGATCTAGCGTCTTCCCTACTAGGGTCTCAGTCCGCGCCCTATCCTGTGAATAGGAAACCTACATACACAATGCACATGTACTTGAATATTAAAATTTGATGTTTTAAAAATGAATGAGAATATATATATCTAGAACTTCATGTAAAAAACAAAATATAACAAAAAAATCATGCAATACCTCATAAGGTTCCCTCTCCATTTGATGAACAAGTTCTCCCATAGGAACATCTGCAGCGGTAAACTGTACAATATACATGTACAGTTATATATATATATATATATTAAAAACTTTCAAATGAAAATGCACGTGTACATATATAAACTTATTTTCAATAATATTAAAAAAAAGGAACTAAAGACAACTTGTTCAAATGCTGTGGATGTTCCTATCTTTGTCGCTAGAGTCCGCGGATTAAAGAAATCTTCTATAGGAACCTAAATTCAAAAAAATTTAAATAACTCAAAATATAGATCTCTCTCTCTCTCTCTCTATATATATATATATATATCTCAATTTTTAATGGAACTTTTTGAGGTAGAATATATATATATATAACTTTTAAACATAAATTTTAAACTTGTGAAAAATTGTCCATACTTGTGGCTCATCTCCCAATGAAGTAGAAGGTATATCTCCTAAGGAAGAAGAAGGTACCACCATCCCAAAAACATCAGACGGAATCGGTACCTGTTAAAACATTTTATCAAATTATATATACATACATGTACATGTGTGGCAACAATTATTTATTTTAGAGTCACTTAAAAAACACTAACATACATGTGCCAACATATCATGATGGTCAGACCCATCTGCATTGTTTGAACCGGAGGTCCCGAACGTAATATTAACATTTTCATCACGCATCATGCCTGAGAACTGCAAATGGTGTTTTAACATATAATCATACATTTTTGTTAGATTAATGTACACATACAAATAAATGTATACATGCACATACACATGTATTTATTAAAAATTTTACACATGTATATGTAAAAATAATTTCAAACCCTAAAGTCACTAACACATACCGTTATGGTTCCCTCTTCCTCATGAAAAATTAGGTCTTGCAAACCATTGCGACGATTTATTTCATATGTTCGGAGATCTTCAACATTCATGTTGTAAATCTCCTCATCTGTATAATAAAAAAAATTGGCACGTGCATTTTCACGTGCTCTTTGTCGATTTAAACAAAGATCGACTCCACTCAATCCAATATGAACATTGTTGATCATAACATCCCTTTCTTCTCGACTTATTTTAGAAGTCACATCCATCTCTAATCGCAGAGTTTCGACTCGAAACGGTCGACTCACCAATGGTGGCTCAGGGCGAGGCAACTCCACATCTCGCTTAGCGCCCTTACGGTCATATAATCGACCTTTCCTTGGGCCAAAAAATTCTGAAGGAAGGTCATTGTAGTTGGGTTTCATACCCAAAAAAAATTCTGCATAAAACATTTGTGCAAAATAAACAGGAACCTCATCGTTCCATGGAAGCCTTCCATAGGCCGCAAGATGTCTATCATACAAATAACGAGCTTTGTCTGGGTGCTTGAAATACTGCACCTTCAACATTTTTATTTTTGGCCCTTCCTAATAATTAAACATTGACTTGGCCACTTCTTTTGTAACTTTTTGTTTTACGTCCTCCCATTTATCGGGACCCATCACTGTTTCTTTTCTCTTTCTCATCATTTCTACAAATGAATCAGTCGTTGGCCCAAGATTTCTACACACATTTACCATTTCACCCAGTGAATGTGTAACTATTTCAAGGCTTTGTCGACTCTCAGTAGATAGAGACAGAGCCACGAGATCTCTTTGCAATTTTGCATGAAGTCTTTCACACCTTTTTAAGGTGCATTCTGCCATGTTGGTTTCCCATGGTATATCAGTAATCTTAGCCGGATGAGTTGTGCTGGGTTGACAACCTTCTTCTTGAATGTAGCGGGCTACCCTGCGTCTATTTTTACCACTAGTTTGAACATTTTCGGCCTCTGCATCAATATATATAAAATTTCGCATATTAGAAAAAAGACGTGTAAAAAAAGTTGTACAAATTTAATGAAAAAATATTGAAATTGATGGCACCTTGATGTTATTGGTTAACATCTTCTCCAACATGACCCTACTGAGAACCAGACCCGGAATGACGTTGTTGAGAACCAAACCCAAAATGACTTTGTTGAGAACCAACAGTCGTTGATTGGCCTTCGGGGAAATAAATATCTCCCCCTTCATGCAACCTGCTACCACTCATACCTCGACCGGTTGAACCTTGGCCATGATCCATGGATGGAGTTGAAACCCTTCTCCTCTTACCTTCTAAAAATTAAAATATGAAACTTATTAACAACTAATTTAACTCACAAAGTTAATAAAAAATCAATTCCATATGTACACACATGTATGGAGATTTAAGATTATATTTAAATACTGTGAACATCCCCTGATACCTGAACCTCCATATGGGATTCGGTTGATCTTCGTCGTTCATCCTCCATGATATATATCTATTGGTCAACATTTACACAAAATAGATTTCAAAAAATCAATTTGTAATTTAGTGTACACAAATTATGTAGAACACAACTTTCAAAGCAATAATTGATCATGTGTGAAACTAAATTTAATCGAAAAAAGAAATTATAAAAATGATAAGTTCACCAAATTGCACTTTACATGGTGGGAGCACACTTGGTATAAAATTTACCACTTATACACTTTAGTTTGTGGGAGAAATGACACATGTACATAGTTTACCTTAAATTTGTTGTGTTTTATGGATATTAAAATAAAGAACTTCTATTTAGATCCATTCCAGAGATTGACTGTAGGGGCATTTATTAGATATGTCACCTTTCATAAAAGATGAGATCCAGAGGCTACCTGGCCCTTTACAGACTCTGCCTATAGAACTTGTAGAAGTAAACACTAGAGGCATTAACAATATCAAAGAACTTTTTCATGCTCAGACATGGGAATGTGTCTCTTTCCCTATGCAAAAAAATAGTTCAAGGTAGTTAATCTTCATAGACATGTCATCAAGCAAGTCAATGTGATCATCCCCAACTTACTTTTTATGAAATTAGGCTTGGAATCCTCTACAACCTGGTGGATGGAGTTGAATGGGAACTAGGTTGAAAGGCCTTTACAAAATACATGCTAGTGAATAAGACTTACTAGGTTATGCCAACAAATAAAGTGGGAGAAATGTTTTCTCCTCGAGGTTGTCCAATTGGGTGTGTAATACCAACTTCACCCATTTCCTCACAGGTTTCTCTCTTAGGTTACAAATGTCTTCCACCTTATTCTAGTTATATATTTTTCAATTTCCCGTGGATTCCTTGAATTTTTTCTCCTACCATCTCCCTCTCTCACTCCCCAAATTATTGTCATCAAACATGCCCCATTGAGGATCTGGAGCAATGTTTGCACCATACTTAGAGAACTTTCATTGCTACTAATTGAAATTGGAGTCATGTATACTAGATTGCTTGCTTAAGTGGCTCTTACTTGGACAATATCCTGAGATGAGTTTGACATGATGGTCATATGAGGTTGGAAGCTACTTGGTGTAATTTTCCTTAAATCTTCAAAAAAATAGAGCAAAAATGTCATTTTCGATCATTTTTTATTAGCTTCTGCATACAGCAGATGTTATCACAATTGCAACACAATCATGTTCCATGAGCATGAATTATGAATGTCGCAAGCCAAATTGCAAGGAAATTTGCATTCATTTTAGGCAAAAGAAGGCTATGACATTAAGGTCCATGCTAGAAAAAATTATGCAAATAAGGTTGCTAAGTCTTGATACTTACCATGTGTTTCAAAGCCATAACGAAGGTTGGCTTTGAGAGTGTCCTCTCAAAGCCCTGTGTTGAGATGAGATTTAATTCAATGTCTCTTAGAGTTGCAAAGTGAAATTGATAGAACTATTTGATTTCTTTACCATAGATGGATATCTCCTTTCATCTATACCTTTCTCTACCATCTTATTTCCAAGTGAAATGGGAATTTTCACATTTTGAATGCCATTACCATGTAATCTGGTAGTTTGCTAGCTAGACCTATCACAAGCAAGGTTGTCGTACCAAACTATTTCTCTTGCTCAACTCAGTGACCGTGACTCTCTTCTCACACTGCTTACCATATAAGATCTTCAATTGTACATGTCATGCAAAGTTGGGGGTTCTAGGTCTACACCTATTAGGTAAAGTTACATATTTTATGTCATTGTGGTCCTTAAATTTGGAGGTGTTCCACCTGAAAAAGTAGGCATTAAATATGGATGAAAAGGATTTGTTTTAACTTTGATAGAATTTCCTCGTGGAATTACTCATTGCTAGTATTCAGAGGAGAGCCACTACCTCATCAAATTCACCTCCTCAAGAAGGCGACAACGGTGAATGTTCAAGGTATAAATTTTCCTTTAATAAAATTGCTTTTGATTATGATAAACATGGTAAATATTCACATAAGATATAGAAAAGAACTTGCACATGTTCCTTTTTGTGGTTTGAATAACCATAATGTTTATAGATGTTGGAAGAATATATCCATGCACATTGAAACTTTCTAAATAAATGAGGCAAAAAATCAAAGGCCCATTGGACAAGGAAAATGATGTTGAAAATAAGATGCAATTGTTTATTACTCATTGCCATAAGAAAGGTCACCTTGTAGACAAGTGTTGGAATTTGTATCCAACAAGTCATCCACAACATTTGAAGAAGGTGGAAAGAGATAATGACAAGAATGGAAAAGAGGATTCCATAATCGATGAGGGTCGGGATGATTCACATGATGATGAAGTGCAACTAAAAGAAGCGCCATTGAAATGGTTTGGTAACAGATGGTTAGATTTCTTATCCAATTAAGGCCTTGCATGTATTTTGATGTTTCATGAATTTCTTTGCAAATTCAAAGTATGGTGCATGTTGCATCAAGCAAGATGTGGAAAGTAGAGTTATGTTGACACACTTAAATGCAACAAATATGGAAATTTGTACATGAGCTATTATTTGACTTGAGAGTCAGTTGTTTGAAGAGGCATGTTTTGTCGACTTGTATTTGGTTGATGGTTTTGTACACCAATATGTAAGAGTACATGGAGATATTAACATGATGTGAATTTTTTTTCTTTGAAGGAGAAAAATGATATGTTAGCGAGCTATGTTTCTTGCATGATGTGTTTTTCAGTTTGATGGTTTTGTTTGTGACAAGACGTCACAAGATTTTGGGAAGGTCCACTCTTGAGCGAGAGCCTCATGATTACAACCTAATCATGAGAATCAAATGGGAGTGCATACTTATTTTGAAAACAAATAGGATTCTAAGCTACCTAGGACTCAAACCATTATTTTTAAATTTGAAATATCATGGTGTGTTGTTTCAATGCCTGAATCCACAACCCTAACATAAATTATTTTATTCTTTTTTTGCAGGATTTAGTTGGTTATATTAAAAGTTAGTTGAATTTAAAATTCTTGGCTTAGTGGCATGAACCAAACATATTGTACATATTAAATGAGGAATTTCGCTCTCCCAATCATTTCTAAATCACCCATATCACCAAGAAAACATGTTTTAAAAGAACATAATTTGGTATGGGAAAGACCTTAGGTTTCAAATATTATAAGAAGGTTTTTGATATGGTTGAGAGAATGTGGAAAATAGAATCCATAAACAAATTATTTTTCAAAACGTATTACTTTCAAAGTATCAACAAGGAATGTACAAGAGTGTTCAATGAATTAACACTATTTATTTAAATTCCATGATGTATATCTTACTCATAATTTTAAAAAATTATTAAATAATGATCTAGATTGGATAATTATATTATTTGTCATATATTTTGATGCTTATAGAGTGAAAAAACTAAAAGAATCAACTTGTAGGGTAATTTTAATGGTGGGTGGAGAATTGGGGTCTAAAACCTTTTGGAGTCATTTTGAGGTATTAAATGACATTTATGGGGGTCAAACGATTATCCCTTGTGCCGAAATCTTGACCATTATTCTACACTTAAAGACATATCCAATGGTGCAAGAAAAACATCAAATGAAGTTCATTCAAAATTTATGCCTTTAGTAAGTTGACCTATCATGTTGACCAGGTCATGGTACGAGAGAATGACATTTTAGCCCCATTACTCATGCATGGCAAGCTAACTACATGTGGAATTTTAACAAGACTCTAAAAGGTCTAAAATCACAAACCTCGTTAATGGTTGACAGAGTCATATCTTACACCTAATTGGCTATCACGCTATGTTAAATACTTGGCCACTAGGAGGAATAAGAGTTCCATTTTGTGTTATTTTATTTTGTTCCATAGTTGAAAATACAACTAGGAGTGTGAAGTTAGAGAGAAAAATGTATGAATTTAATTTTTTATAGCAACCTTACACGCCAAAAGTCTGAGCTAACTCTAGAGAGATTACCTCTTTCTTTGTACTTACATATTTTCCATACCAGAAAAGCGAGAGTAGAGCATGTTTACATTTTAGTGTTGTTTTTCTCCCATAAGGATTTCCTAGGGAAAAAGGAGTCTAGAGCATCATTAATTTTTATGGTTGCTTGTCTCCCATAAGGATTCATAGGAAAATAATTGTATTGATTGTCTAGAGATATATGTATGTGTTTGTTTCATTATGTTCTCTATTTATTACGTTGTGTTTCATTATGTTTTATATTTCTTACATTTCTGCCCTCCTATTTTTCTTTCCAATCAAGGTTTATAAAATAACATGAGAAGCAACATGAGACTTGGAACAATCATTTTCATTATCTATATGGAAGACAAGAAGGATTATATCCCCTTAAGCTTAAGCTTATGTAGTTTGTCAATTTTTATCATATATTTTTTGGTAAGGGTAAATGTTTTTTTTATCTATAGTACAAGTCGTGAGTTCCCCAATTTTACCTCATGTAAAGCATGATTCTAGGATTACTACAATTTGTACTTGGTTTTTTATTGTGATGATGCCCTGTCTCAATCACTTGGCCATCTCTCAATGGGTAGTTAAATCTTTATAACAATACTTAAGTAAAATTTATCTATTTGTATTATGTGAAATTATGTAAAAAATGGTATACTATTTTTCATAAAATTGGGTTGAGTTTATCATATATTTCAATGAAAGTTGATTAAATATGTTTTCTTTAAAAGGATCTAACAATTTTGTCAAGGTATGAATTTAAAATTTTGTGTGGCTCTTTATCAACCTTCACTTCCTCATTTCTAGAAAAAATCTACTTGCTCATTCGTATACCCACTTTATATTCAAATGCATGAGTTTTGAACTCTCGGTAACTATGTTTTTCCACGCAGGAAAATTATATGTCACATTTTATACTAACTCTAAATATTATTTTGAAGTTTGGATTACTGTTATTCTTTTATATAATTTAACATTAGATATAAATTTAAATTGAAAGCTACTTAGATGAAATATAGCTTAGATATGGCATTTGCAAATTATTATCTATTTATTGAACTAAAGGACATAATTATTACACATGTTTAATTTACATTCAAATGCTTCTTTGATTTATCTCTTATAGCTTAATGTAATGCTAGATATATAATTTAAGTTGAAGGCCCATGAGATAAATATGACTTCTATGTGACATTTGTATTGAATCATCTATTTGTTGTGTTATATGAACATAATTGGTACACATATCTAATTTTCATTACTAATATGTCATGCTTCTTTAATTTATCTTTTATAGATGACTGGAGCATCCCTTTTTAATCTATCCCTTTTGACTTCGGATATGTGGGCAATACTCATCCGCATATTTTTCTATCATAAAGCAGTGAGTAAAATTGTATTCCATTTGTGTCAATGTTAAGGTTAAGCACATGGATTAAATTTTTATATAAGATACATTGCCATGGTGTACATTTATATCTAAAGAGTCCAAAACCTCAGTCAAGACCATATGTTTTGTTGATGTAGTCTGATTGGTTATAGTTATGTTGACACACTTAAATGCAACAAATATGGAAATTTGTACATGAGCTATTATTTGACTTGAGAATCAATTGTTTGAAGAGGCATGTTTTGTCGAATTGTGTTTGGTTGATGGTTTTGTACACCAATATGTAAGAGTACATGGAGATATTCACATGATGTGAATTTTTTTTCTTTGAAGGAGAAAAATGATATGTCAGTGAGCTATGTTTCTTGCATGATGTGTTTTTCAGTTTGATGGTTTTGTTTGTGACAAGACGTTACAAGATTTTGGGAAGGTCCACTCTTGAGCGAGAGCCTCATGATTACAACCTAATCATGAGAATAAAATGGCATGAACCAAAGATATTGTGTATTAAATGAGGAATTTCGCTATCCCAGTCATTTCTAAATCACCCATATCACCAAGAAAACATATTTTAAAAGAACATACTTTAGTAGGGGAAAGACCTTAGGTCCATTGATTGTGCACATGTGGTGTGAAAAATTGAAATTGGCAATTTGCAAAAAAGTAAAATTATGAATGAAACCATGAAAACAAAAATCCAAAAAGTGGTAAATGATTTAAATAGACCTAATTAATTATTTACCAACATAAATTCTTCAACTTTTAGCAACTAAATGATAAGTAAAAAACAAATAAAGTTGTAATTATGGTTCGAAAGTTACATAATCTTAAGAATCCAAAAAACAAATTATTTTTCAAAACGTATTACTTTCAAAGTATCAACAAAGAATGTACAAGGGTGTTCAATGAATTAACGCTATTTATTTAAATTGTGTTGGATTATTTTCATGGCAAGATAAGTGTTGGTTGATGTAATTTGGTGTCTAGTTCACTCTCCTAGGTGTAGATTTCTTCTGGTTCTAGTGTTGTTCTTTTCTTCTTTGATAGTAAAGGGTGAAGGAACCTTGGTTGAGGAAGACTCATCCTCTACCCTTTCTAGTGGGTCCTATGTTAAGGCTAAGTCTTTTATCTACTGTTATTGTGATGAGTTGGTATGTTGGTTCCCTGGTATTATAGAAGGTAGGTTGATTTTTTCAGTTTACTCTTATGTAGGTAGAGGAAATCACTACAGTGACAATAAGTCAACTCCTCGTCACTCTGTAATTCCACTAAGACAAAAAATGGGGTGCATAAGGGGAGGATGTGTTAGGGCTTAGCAAGCCCAACAAAGGGAAAGACTCTTTTCGCATGACTTGGAAGCTACATAATTTAATGTAGTTATGTTTCATACTCATAACGAAATCTATGAGATCGAGTCTAAAACAAGGGAGGAAAGGAAATCCCTTTCAGACTCTGAGGTCTTAGACTAAATGTCAGCTTGGGTTCTAGACCCTTGGCACACCAAGGGAAGCAGGAAGAAATATTTAAACTTGGTGTCTCTTCATTGGAGAATTAATACCTTATTGTGACTGGAGTTGAGGGATAATCACGTGGAGAGATATAATATTTTTGCTTCACTTGAAGAAGTCAAGATAATGCTCAAGAACCAAAGGTTCTTCGTGGAGAGGATTGACTTGTATCTGGAGCATGTGGAGAGCCATATTTCTTGTGATTTAGATGGTGGGGACTTAATGGATCCTCTTCGCTCTAGTGCGAGGGTTATATAAAATATCTCACCTTCGAAAAATGACGAATGAGCATGTATGGTAGGTGGTGTAGTATGGTGATTTCCTGGAAATTCTAGTTCTGTTATATGCAGGGTACTTGTCATCCTTTTGGTCTACAAAATATGGAGGCATAGGTTGGTCACATCTATATTTTTTATGTGATGGATATGGCCCACTTTGTTAGTGGGCGCTACACCTATTTGTATTGTGCATTTCTATGGTGGTTTTGGGCTTATTTCCCTAGGTTATTTCCATTTCTTTTGGTTATCTATGCTGTTGTAAAAGGGACATATGTGAGTTGTTTCTCACTAATTGTCTATTATTGCACCATTCATAGTGTTTTTGTGAGATATCATAAGAATTTATGGTGGGTTTTTGTTTTTCTGTTAGCTATAGTTGACACCCATCCATGGGAAATATTGTTTGTGTTTTTTCTATAATAGTGGGTTGAAAGGGATGATGTAACACGCAGCTTATTTTCTTTATGTTATTTTAAAAAAAAATACATTTGACTTCTAAGTAAAAAGGGAATAACAAGTATGTAAATATTTTTATTAACATGAATTACAAGAATGACTGGTGAAGTGTAATCTGGCAATTTCCTATGCTAAAAAAATTAAATCGTTTTGCACTAGATAACGATTACTTGTTTTCTAAGCTTAAAGACTGTGTTAATTTTCAGAGGGGTAGCAGAGGTTTAAGACCGTAGCCGGAGTAACCATCCTAGGTCCTATGTCTTCTGGTACCATGTCATGAATTATATAGTTATCAGATTAAAAATCTGATTTCGAAGAATAAATTACTTGACAAAAGTTATCTATATATTTTTAGCAATATCTAAAGCACAATGTTAAGCATCTGTAAAGCATAAATGAAGGAAAAACGACAACACATTACATCCAACTGTGCAACAAATCAAGATAACTATATTCAAAATTTTTAGAGGAAAGAATCAACCATGAGGATTACCATAGGAACATCTAATATTGAATCATGAAAAAAAATAGAAGAAAAACTATTCATGAGAATTCATTTCCTCGTAATAAATCGAACTTGATAAATTTAATAGTGCAAGAACAAGATTATTGCATTCTTTTAAAAAGAGAAACCTTGGCACATTCCTCACAAAACCTCTGTCAAAATAACCGATGAAAAGGGACAAGGGTTTGAACAAAATAACTTTAAAAGAAAAAAAGAATATATGGCAATTTGAAGACAAGCTTAGTCAAAGGAAAGCGTAATTGTTCCACAAGATATGTATATATATAAATTTCGATTACCAAAACCAGAAAATAGGAGCCAAGTTACACAATGTACCGAAATAAAAATAACACATACGGAATATTTTCAATAGTCCTGATAAAATTACAGCCAGTCGCACATTAAAAATACTAGAACATTTACAACTTCATTTCAAAACTGGGATACACCTCAGTGGAGGGTTTAAACTCATATACAAATTCTAATAAAACTAGAACTCCAGAGATCTAAGACAAGTACTTATACCCGATGAAAGCAACAACAGCGCCGACGAGCAGGCCGCAACAGCGCGAACGGGACGAGCAGGCAGCAACAACGCGAACGGGATGAGCAGGAAACAACAACAAAAACGCGCGAACAACAGCAGGGAATAATGAAACTGGTAAACAAAATAACTTCACGGGCGATTATTTTATAGGAATTAGTTTGGCCGAACTATTTTAAAAGTAAAAGTTCTGTCGAACTCATAGTTTGGCGAAACTTTTGTTGTTAGTTTTCCAATCTCTGGAAAAAATTCTGTTTGCCCACACCGTCAGTGTGTCGTCAATCTAAACGGAATCACGAGTTTGGCCGAACTTTATAAAATGTTCGGCCGAACTATTGCCGAAAAAATTTTCGGCTCCCGATTCTCACAAAAGTGTAACCTAGCTTCATGTTTCCGCCCATAATGGAAACAAACTAGCTAGGGTATTGGTAATGTATCTCTCAGAAGCGATGTGGCAACTACAAGACTCTGAACTGTGTTAGAATGAGGCTCGAAGTCCTATCTATTGTTTAGAGACCATGTAAAACCATAAACATCCAAAAATATAACCCTAGTAGATGAAGCGCTAAGACTATGGACCCCACTTGGGTAAATTGGTACATCAAATTCTCGAGGACATAACTTTGATTTTCGTTTGATGTACTCAATACCTCGTTAGAAGGATCTATTCAAGGACTACAAATTTGGACATGAGAAACATTTCAAAACCTTACACATTGGTCCTGGTTTTCCCAAAAAATGTTGTTTACGGCCTCAAAACAACTCCGGAAGTTTATGACTCAAAAAGTGCTAAAAATAGTAAGTTGTGCTAAAAATAAAAAATTAAAAGAACCGAAGGTGGGGGTACAAATGAAAGATGTGGGTGGCAACCAATATAAACCTAAATTATTCTTCCACCCTTAGGAAGGAATGGTCCCCATTGCATTGAGTTCCTCCATGAGATGAGGGAAATTCTACTGAACCCAGTATTGGATTTGTCGAAGATGTTGTGGACCTGTTGGTGGACGTGCTTGATGCATTCGATAAATTTGGTTGCTTTATTAGCCTTATATAGTACATATCTAGATTTTTTTCTGTATGGTCACATGATTTATGGCAACATCAGGAAGTGGCGTGCCTAGGGTCAGATCAATGGAGTGCTTGACCTGATAGTGTAGAGGAACCTTTGTGGGTGAGGAGAAAATGTCCTTTTATTCCTCCATGACTTTTTCCATCTACTGCTGTCATGCAGGGATGCCCTATTCTAAGGTTTTGGCCACAATATTCTTTTTTCCCTATGGGTGAATTAAAATGAAAATAAATTTCCTAGTTTGGGAAACAATTACTATGTTATTTTACAGTAGTAAAGAGATGGTAGGAGGCGGTACTACCTCCAGTATCCTATACAATTTATTTCCCAAAGTAATGACAATAGAACGAGGACTAGACTCATACACAACATGTCGTTTCAATAAGTATGGTTGACCCAATAATACATATGACATATCAAGAGGGTAAACATCACACAATACCTCATCCATGAATGGCTTGATGTTGTACGGAAGGCGACACTGTTGTTGGATGTGGAGATATATTCCTTGCCGAATCTACTCAACAGTATATGACTACAGGTGTGCTATGGTCAGTAGGCCAAGCCACTTCATGACCTATATTGAAATGATGTTCTTTTTGGCTTCTACTATCAATAGGGAGTTATAGTGGAGAACCCTTCACCCACATCTGTTAATTGAAGAGGCGCTCCCCCTCCTCTGGATCGTCGGGATCTTTCCTGTAGAACTTGTGGTGGAAAAAATGAAACTTAGATCCACATCAATGATCTTCCCTTTTTCATTTCCCTTATCTAGTTCTGACTCAATATGAGAACATGCATCTCATTCAAGTGCCTTTAGTTTGGCCACCAACGAATGTTTTTCCTGACATTCATTTTTGTTATGAGTGGGATGGTTATGAAATTAACACCACTTCCCCGTCTCCTTATTTGGATTTATGGTGTTATTCTAAGTCACACCTCTTTGTCTTTCCCCTTGTTCTGTGGTTCTGGGGCACGTTTCCCTTGCTTCATATTCGAGGATCCAAATTCTCGGTCCTTCTACATAAATTTATGCTCGATCTTGGAAACATAATTATATGTTGTGCCAAGCGAGGTAATTTCAAAGAAATCCATTTCTTGTTGAATGTTTATGTGCAAAAAACTATGGTACTTAAGCACCAAATTTCTGTCTGAATATTTATACCTAACTTTGTGCGTAGGCTATGGAACAAATTCATCAGTTTGTGCACATCTTGATCCCTTTGTTGCCACATCTTAGTCCATTGGATGTACATGTCATCTTATCTCCCCACAGGTTAATATTATTCCTTGATGTCGTCTCAAAATGAATTCCAAGTGGGTGCGGCTGAGAACAAAGAGGGTTCCCTCTTGCCCTTCTGCACACAGAAGGTTTCCCACCAGTATTTGACACGGTGGACAACTTTGAGGAGTGAAAAAGTAATATTTTCTCGATTCGAGAAATTTGGGACAAAGAAATACCCTTCTATAAAATTCAACCATCTATATATGACGTTTTCCTCTATATGGCCTTAAAATATAAGAATGTCGAAGTTGACCTGTACCCTGAAAGGAGACGCGCCTCACATTAGGGGAATTTTGAGGTCTAAAATGGGCCTCCTAAGGAAAATGTACAATCAAAATTCACTTTATGAGAACCAATCACATTTTAGGGGATGACATCATCCCTAATGGTTGAGGTGGCATTTATTGAGTTAAAGGTACTTACTTGTCACATTCTCAATAGTGGATAAAAACTCATTGTTAACCATGGTAGTGCTCTAAGTAATTTTAAAGTCAAAGTAAAGTACTCATAATAAATGTCAATTCACACGTTTTGAATAAAAATATATTATTGTCATTTCATATTTCTTGAAAGAAACAATGCATATCCCTATACATTTATTATATTGTATTATATTATATTATATCATATTATATTTGTATAATATATTAATTATATGATATTATACAATTTAAATAATATAAATTGTAATTAATAGCATATAATAATTAAGAATTTATAAATTTATATTTATATTTTATTTTACGTTATTTAAGTACAAAGGACAAATGCATTAGTTGTTCAATGATAATGACTTTTTCTTGAAAATATCATTCTTATTTATAGCCACATCAATACATTTTTTTATTAATTTTATTTTGGTACAAACTTTGAATTGAATTTCACTATGGTTACATGGATTGTGGTGCAAAAAGTGAATTGCAAATTTATAAATATTATTTTATTGATTTAGCTATTATTTTATTATTTCCTTAGGAGGCCCATTTTAGACCTTCAAATTCCCCTAATGAGAGTGGTTGTTTGATGTAGATACATCTTCGGTGGGTAATCGTTGAAGGATTGGCACAAATTTATCCATCATCACGTTCATTTTTTTCTCGAGGGTCTCCTTGAGCAATAATTTGATAGTATCTCCTTATCCCTCATCTTTATTTTCTTCTGCCATGGGAGGTCATCAAGGTTCGCGAGGCTGATCTTGCAAGCATTCAACCAAGTCAAGCCCTAACTCCTTATACCCTGACCTTGTTAGGGATATGCAAATAAAAACAAAGAAAGAGAAGACCGCTCTGGTACCAGTGATCTAGATTTATGCAGGAACATCATAATATATAGAAATAAACATTAACACAGAGACATGATGGAAACAAAAACTTGTTTCATTAATATCAAATAACAAAATATTCTTATAGAAATAATAGAAATAAATTAGTGAGGGTACTAGTAGCTTATCTCTAAGAAGAGATGTGGAAAAAAAAAAGCCTCTAAACTATGTCACAGTGAGGCTTGAATGACTATTTATTGTTGAGAAATAATGGAAAACCCTAAAGATCCAGAAACCTAACCCTAGGATATGAAGCGCCAAAACTATGGGCCCCGTCTCAGTAAATTCATACATCAACTTCTCCGAGATGTAACTTTGGAATATGATCTTTGTGTGATGTGATTAATACATTTTTATAAATATATATCCGAGGACTACAACATTTGACATGAGAAACTTTATAGGATCTTCCCTGTTTCTCCTCGTTTTCCCAAAAAACGTCGTTTAGGGCCTAAAAACGGCTCTGGCAGTTCATAACCTAAAAAACTACTAAAAATAGTAAGTTATGTTGAAACTGAAAAATTGGAAGAATTGATGGCGGGTGTCCAAATGGAATAGGTCGGCGGCCACCAATATCCACATGGATCATGTACACACTCGTTGCATGTGGAATTAAATTCCACATCCAACAAGTACCCATTGTGCATACTTTTGAGAAAATTGACATTGATTTAAATTGAATATACATTAAAAAACTATGTTCAACATGTTTCTTTAATGTATCTTAAATTTATATCAATGTGTGTCTTCTAAAAAGTATGCATAATGGGTAATTTTTGGATGTGGAATTTAATTTTTCATCCAATGAGTGTCTACATTTGAAATTCACGTAACCTATAAGGATATAAGCTAAAAGTACAATAAATAAAATAAAATAAATTATTTCCCCCCCAAAATATTTACATGTAGCTCTTTCTAAAATTAAAGGATTTCGATTGGTTTGCATATTATGACATGGAATTTATGTGAAAATTTCATGGGCATTTTTAGAATAAAATTTCCACTAATGAGAATAAAGAAGGAAAAGGGGTGATTTTTTATCCACTTATGTGTGCATGGGTCATGAAATCATTAATATGCTATCCCTAGGTGCAACAACACATTCAAATTATGCCTCAAGAATTTGATGTAACAAGTTATAATTTCAAAATAAATTCCAATTTCTGATAACTTCATTTAAAACTCACGAATAATTCTAAAATATTGGTCAAACGTGGCAATATGGGGAGTTGATTATGAATCTAAACTATTTCCAAACACTTTTACTCTCTCCACTTATCAACAATTTTGATGTTTATATGGCACTTTGATAACTATGTATGTGGCATGCTTGTGAATTTTTTATTACATTCCCCTCCTTATGTAGAATGAACATGAAGATATAATTGGGTATTGCATTGATATATCATCTCTTCCTTCTCCAACAAGAGCTACAAACCTAATTGGCATCCTTCTTACGTATTCAATAGTGTATGATATACTCGGTAAGGATTGGTACCTCCCTTTTATTAGAATTTTTATTTCCTATAGAAATAAAGTTTAATGCGTTAATGTTAATAAAATTATTCGTGAACACTTATGATTAATACATGAGAAAATGAAAAACAAAAAATTAAGTTAAAATCCTGAAACTAAAAATAAAAAATACTCTATAGTGAAGGCATATACAGTAGTTTTCATTCATCAAACTTAAACCTTGTGGTGACTTGGATAATTCTATATGATGATGACCGGGATTCATAACTTAGAAGGTGTAGAAATTCCTTGTAGATTTGAACTACTAATTCTTATTTGCTAATATATAGACTTTAACCTACTATACCAATTTCGGAAATAGTAAACAATCATGAAATCATGAAGCATACAAGATAAATAATTCAATCAACACATTACAGAATTATTTCCTCATGAAAGCCACAACTAAAAACCCTTTATATTTATATTTCATTAGTCTAAAAATATGAGAAGATTACAATTCTTTTCTCAAGCATGACCAACCTCTACACTATCTATATATGTATCATTTGTTCCTAGACAAGCGTAGGCCATTAATTAAACAATTTTTTTCTTTCCGAAGTCCCTATTTCATTTTTTTGTTTTCTTCTGTGATTAGACCATAATAATTAGGGAAATACCCATCCAATACTACACAATCCATCAAGTTTGTTCCTCTAACTACATGGACCCCCTCTATAATTTGGATGATTATAAAATTGATAGTACATTGTCATTAAACTCCAATTTCAACTAGGTAAATCTCAAATCTGACATCCAATAGTTATTTATGGTTGAATCATTAGTTAAATGATTGATCACTCAGTGAGGTTCAAGTTTAATTTCCAGACTTTGACCTCTCATAGTTCCTCCAATAGTTGGAACTAGTTAAATTTACTTTAACTCAGTTAAGCTCAGTTAATTAATTACAACTCAAAATAAACTCAACAAGGGATTTTGTAGAGTAGGAACCACTCTACATTACTCAGGTTAGGCCCTGAAATCTAATTAACTGAACTAACTAAGCTAAACTAACTTATTTAGCGCTTAAATGTTTTCATGTGATATAAAATTATAGTTTTATTCTAATTTAATTCAAGGGAAAATTAATTTAGAATATTTCTTGGCGACATTTTCAACACTCCCTCTTAGCAAGAAAGGAATTATAAAGTACCTTGATCCTACTTCTTTAGAACTCAAATTTTCCTCTTTCCAATGCCTTTATCAAGATATATGCATCATGTTCCAATCTAGGCATATACTATAGCATCATGATGTGCCTATGCACACAATCTCTCAGATGTTAATAATAGATGTCGATATGATTAGAAGGATCATGAAAAACTAAATTCTCGAAGAGTTTGGTACAAGTATGATTTTCACAGTAAATCATTGTAAGATCCATATTCTAACCAAATAATCCAACGAGGACCTTCTTCATCCATATAACCTCACAAGCTTCTTAACTCACAACCATGTACTCTACTTCTACTGAACTGAGTGCAATTGATCTTTGCTTCCTATTGTACCATGAAACTATTGTTAACACAATAATGAAGATTCCCCCTGATGTTTTCTTCATGTCTGATAGACTCCCTTCCCAATATTCATCTGTGAATCCTTCCATATCATATCATATAAAACATAATTCCTCTTG
Organism: Pinus albicaulis; assembly: GCA_034641835.2. NCBI lineage: Eukaryota > Viridiplantae > Streptophyta > Pinopsida > Pinales > Pinaceae > Pinus > Pinus albicaulis. The sequence goes on from JAXQQM020060627.1 coordinate 430,586, forward strand.
TATGTTTTTAGTTTCCTAGATTCATAGTCTACTACAACATTTTCCTACATCAACAGTCCCCTAAGGCCTTCCAAACAGGTATAAGTACAAATGGTAAACTCCTTATTTGGGTCTCAAATTTTTAGTATATGAGCTACTGTAAGTATTTTTAACTTTTCAAAATTTTCCTAAAATTTGACTATCTATTCAAATTTTGTTCCTTTCTTCTGCAAGGAAGTAATGGTATAAGCCAATATTGAGAAGCCCTATATAAATATTTGATAATATCATGTGATTCCCATAAATGAGTGAACTACTAATTCATCCTTCAATGAGACAATTCATAATATCCGTAACCTTTCCCATATTAATAGACACACCCTCCTTGGAAATGACGTGACCCAAATACTATATATTGTCTTTGTAAAACACACATTTGCTAAGTTTAACATATAGTAAATGTTCTCTAAAATTTTTTCATACCAATTTTAGATGTCATCTATGAATACAAACACAAAATTATCAAGATATCTATGAAGTAAATTTTTCATTAAACACATGAAGGTTTTGGGTGCATTCGTGAGACCAAAGGTTAACACTATAAACTCATACCGTACCTTGTTCTGAAAGTTGTCTTATAAATATCTTCATCTTTTATCAATAGTTGGTGATAACCTGTCCTTAAATCAATCTTTGAAAATATAGTTTTTTCCCTCACTTGGTTGAAGAAATCATCAATTCACTGAAACAAGTATTTATTTTTTATAGTTAACTTATTCAATTGCTGATAATTGATGCACATTCTAAACGTGTCATCCTTTTTCTTAAAAAATAGTATAGACCCACCCCCTCCCCCACCCCCCCCAATGGTGAGAAATTAGGTATGATGTGACCTTTTCATAATGGTTCCAGTAACTACATTTTTAGTTCTTGTAACTCTCATATACTCATTAGGTAAGGACCTATAGTCATTGAGGTGGCATGTGGTAGTAAATTGGTTGTCACCAAAAAATGGACATCTAACCATTTCTAATTAGATGTATCAAAGAACATGTAGAACCAATTTAATAGACCATATTTTATTGAAAACAAGAAACCCCATGAGCAATAATTAAATAAATTCTTATTTATTTGTTTTTCCTCTATGGATAATTAATTAAACAATTGTTTAAATAATATTCATGATCATGCTTAACCCAATTATGCGAAATAATTCGATAAATCACTATTTTTCTGATTTTTCTCTAGGAATAATTAATTAATTCATTATTTAGTTATTTTTCCTTGTTAAATTTGACTAAATCACCTAGGAATAATTAAACAAATCATTATTTGTTTATTATTCCTTAACCAAATCCTTGAAATGATAAGTAAATCATTTTTTGTTTATTGTTTATAAAAAAAGTTATTTAACCAATTTAAGTACCTTTTCCCTCCAAAAAGATATAATAAAATATTCCAAGTAGTTAGATCTAGATCTTGGTTAATAATATTTTATTATTCACCATTACATAGAATAATTCATTATTTTGTTAAAATAGGAGGGGATTTTTCCATTCATTCTTCACTTTGATCATTTAAATTGTCGCTATTATTTCCTTTTGCCATTTGAGCTCCCTCTTCAGTTCAACACACGCTTTGGGTTTTCTACACCTTTGAGAGAGAGAAAATTTTGAAGTTGAAGCATTGAGGACAACCAAGAACCCATCCCATTGAGGGGGAATGATAACATTTTCTTGTTTCCTTCACCAGGTGTTACATAATATAAAATCATTATTTTAATCTTGTCTTGTTTGCTAGATACTTGGATTTAACATTTCATCATTTAATATTTATTTTTAATGTTTAGCTACTTTCACTACATAGATCTAGGTTTTTGTAATATTTGTTCTGACCGTCAATTGCATATTTAAAGGGATAAGCATCCATTTCTGTTTTTAGGGTTACTTGTCAAGAATAGCTAAAGTAGGATCTTTTCGTATGCTTGCGATATGATTTAACACTAGAAAAATAAATTGATATATCTATCCCTACGGGGAGGTAAACTCCGAGTTTTCTCTTGAAAAACATCTTGGAACTCACTAATGACTACCAGAGTCGCTAAATTTTCCTTTTATGTTTATTGTTTATTTGTTTCCACCTGCACCATGTATATCAAGAATCCTTTTCTTGTACTCCATTTTAGATATAATGCTTAAATTTTTTAGACGGATATTGGTTTTGGTTTACCTATAATTAGTCAGGTTTTCCCTTGTTGACTCATACAACTCACTATTTTCTCCAAACAATTTATAACATCTCCATGTTTCTCCAACAAATTCATTCCCATTAATATGTCATAATAACATAAAGGAATAATGTTTAGATCTAATTTTGTGGCATAATAATTTACTTGAATGATACACTATCTTATTTGATTAATTACCTTCCTTTTGGTACTAGTTTCTAACTATATCAACAATTAATTCTTGAAATTTTCATATTTTAATTTACATTTTCCCACAAATTGATGAATAATGTAACATAAGTTAGACCCCAAATCAATTAAAAGAGAAACAGATTAGTTTAAAATGGTAATTTCAATCTCAATCATGGTAGACTGATGGTCAACCTATCTGTCCTCTAGCGTTGCACTAATTCTGGGAATTCTTTTGGAAACATCATTCATAGTTGTTCCTTCATGGACTTCTTGAATATTCTGAATGTATCACAGATTATGAAAACATTCCCTTAACAAATATGGTTTTTAACAACCCTAACCCTTTTGTGGTTATCCTTCCTTGACCCCACTAATGATTTTGTTGTTCAGTTCCATGGGTTTCAATCCAATGTGAGACTGTGCAGGTCGATTTACATTTCCCTTGCTGAATTTCTTCCTCCAAAGATCCTTTCCAAAATTCTTAAGATATTGATGTTTCTGTCTTTTTATACTTGTTTTTTTTTTTTTTTTTCTAAGTAAGTCTAAATTCTATTATGTATAAAATATTAGTACAAAACTGCACCAACGTCAGCTAGGGAAGCCTGAACGCTGTGCTTGATAGTCAAGCAAGACAAGCATAGTCAGGACTGCCCAGTACGGGAAACCAGTCCATTAATCCATAATGTCTTAGCCGCCCATAAGAGGGAAACCGGCTTTAGATTTGCAAAAAACAAAATGAAACTGTAGCTGAAAGAAGTAAACTGCCTGTACAACAAAGCAGTGTAGCTAAGATGCATATAGTTTCGACTAGAACTTAAAAAAACCTGGATGCTATAACAGCTAAGATCCATGAGTAGGAGAGGGGTCTTCTTCAACAATTCTGCATGTGTACAGCTCACTGTTGTTCACCTGAGCTTCACCTGGAGCATTTCCACCACCCTCGCGCGCAATCTCCATTGAAGGCCTGAGCTGAGGAGCTGAGAGAGCAGGGCCGTCCCGTGGAGAGCTGTTGCTGAAGGAGGGAGCGGCCATAGTCGAGGAGCTGGGCGGAGCGAAATTCGGGACAACTTCCCTCATAGTCACAGTGATGAAAGTGGTGAGAGTGGCATCACAAGAGGTGCATTCAAACCTCAGCTCAGAGCGCTGAGAGGTTTGACGAATTGAGGGACGAAGGGAGCTGACAACGGCTGGAGGCTCAAGGGGAGCGGGCGGGGTAGAGATGGCGCCAGGGGAGATGCCAGAGGCATTTTCAGACATGGGAGCAGGAGAGGGAGGCACACGATGATTAGGGAGCCGACCACGAGAGGAGCCCCTCCGGGCTCGCATGCGCTCGCGGAGGCGGGGCATGATGACAATAGCAGAACGAGGCTGAGCGAAAATCCCCAAGGAGGTGGAGGGAGAATGAGAAATCTGGCTACCCCCTACCTGAACAGACGAATCCAGAGAAATGCTACTGAGACCACGAAGAAAATTGACAGAGGAGGTAGCGGAATTACCTGTCTGAGCAATGGTGGCAGAGTTCCAAGCTCTGCGATTACACCAAGGACTGTGAGAGAAATGGCAATTAGGAGCTGGTTCGAAACAGGCCACAATCCAGCAACGCTTCCCTGTAGTGGTTTTAATGGAGGCTTCAATGCTCGCAGGCGAGCAGTTCACCTGCAGAGGCTGAGGAGAGCAGAAGCCGCTCCCTTCTCCATTCAAATCGCAGCGTAAACCTTCCATGCCAAACACAATAAACACACAATCCATGTCGAGAGCTCAATGAGCCTTTCACGTAGATAATTCGTACTGGCGAGAAATTAAGACCATAGTTAATGACAAGACGGAGCCATGTGGGCTGCACCGCGAGGTCCATCTGGAAGTGGTCCGAGTGCCACGTTCCCCGTGGTCTTTAATCAGCCGCATCCGGCGCTCTTTTTATACTTGTTACAGTTTTATTTATGTCTTTATTTTTCCATGGTTTTAAGCCTTCACTTATATTATTGAACTGTTGGTATCCTAATCTGGCTTTCCTTAGCACCTCATCAAGATTAACCTTTTATTTTTGTGATTTTGGATACGTCCTATACAATTCACCTCCACTTGCATACTTCTTTAATTTTGCTTCCACCTTTTTCATTTTCAGCCGTTTTGGTTCTATGCTTCTATGGCTAGATTTTTCAATCAACCCTCTTATCATCCTCTCATATTCCTCACTAACCTTTAGTAGGAATTCATTGTTGTTTATGAGATCAAAAATCTCTTATTGAAGATTCCAGATGACATCCATAAATTGAGAATCTCGTGGGGTATTTCCATTACCCAACTACACATATAATTCGTCCCTGGCTTTTATGGTTGGGAAGAAATCCTCTACCATTTGTAGTTGTATAATTCACTCATGTACGTCATAAAACAATACAACCGCCTATCAGTATTTCATATCTATATTTCTACACATATTCAATTTTATTCTTATGGTTAATTTATGGAACGATGTTGAAACTAGGTTCTGATACCAATTCTGGTTGAATTTATCAATCAAATTAGACCTTTGAATGCTTATTTGAATTCTCTATCTAGCCTATGCTTATTGTTTTACTAAATCAATCAATCAATCTAACCTATGAGAATGAATGAAACCCTTCTTAGATTCATTTGTCATAGTGTACTTGGATGATCTATTTCTTTTTATCTCTACCTAGGAAGAATATCATATCTCACATTTCATGTAGGTGTTAGATATCTTGAAGAAGTGCATTGATTTATTTTTTAGTTAAATTCCATAAGGCTGAAATACCATAAGGGAGAGGATAAATAACACATAATAAGAGATTCAATGGGGTTACCTCAAATTTTTTCTAGCAAGAATATTTGACAATATGATAAATTTAATAACTCTTGTCAAGATAGTGTACACATAAACAAAATGTCCTCGAGTATTTTTTCTCTAAGAAAAATTGTCATATTTTTTTTATTTTAACTATATTAAAATGTTTTGGGTGTGTGGCATAGCATTAGTTATGTCTAACTGAATTCCTATCCACTTTCATGTCTTAATTTTCATCACCAGCATTGCTTCACCCACTTATATTGGCACATAAGCTATGTCCCCCTCTCCTCGCTTATTATGGTCACTTACAGAGTAGAAATACCTAACCATCAAGTGAGGAACTAGGATCCCCTTCTATTACCAATGTTTAAAAAAAAATAGGTATGCTCGTTATCTAGGTATCAGTATGGTTATTATCATACCTATGCACTTGTATTATATTTGTGAAACACTAGGTAGAACTCTCTAGAATATATCTATTTCCCATGCGCTAGTGAAGTATTTTATCACTGTCATATAGTTAGAAACCCTAGTTTCTTAAATTTTTATATCTTTTACTCTATATGAAGTGTCCACTCAAGATTTTTTTATTCTATCATGACCACATCAAGGTCACATGGAATTGGTATGAAGACAGATAGATGGCAGGGCTATTTTTTCGAGATCAAACGGTGAAAATTTTGTGAAAGAACCCTAAACTATCATTCGTTTCCCTCCATGCCTCATTTCATTATTTCTTGAGTTAATGGAGTTGTCACACCTTGACTCACCCACACAACCAAATCTGCAACTGAATTAATACCATTCATGTCAGTTTGATGAGTTATAATTTCCCCTCTATGCAATGTTCTCTATTGATTTGATTTTATTTTGTTCCCGTGAATTACATGTAATGGTTCCTTCTTAGTATGTGAAATAAATTTGGTGGGTCTTTGTGTAAATAGATTCTGGATAAAAGAGTCTATGTCTCCAACCTTGTAACTCTTCAAATTTTTACGGTTATTTCAGTTCTGGTTGTTCTCTTTCTACTTTCTTTTTGTAGATTTTGTGAAGAAGCCTTATTTCCCTTTCTTATTCTTGTTATAATTTTCTATTGTTATTGTTGTAGGATGAGACCCTTACTTATTATGGTGATTTTTTTTGACCCATAGCTTCAAAATTTTATAATTTTTTCCTACCCTATAGGTAAGACAACTACGCCGACAAGATCTTATTGTCCAGCCATTTCAACTTTTAATTTCATGGTTAACCTTTGAGAGTTTATTTTTCTCCCCACTCTATGCAAGAATTTCTTGAGGCTTTCGTGTCATAGTCGGATAATGTAAACACTCATTAATGTGTTTTCCATACCAGAATGAGCTTCCTCTCTTGCAGGTAACTATGGTGGTCGTAAGGTTTATGGGTTGTCCAATGTATTTTTTTTCCTCCTAGCAAACTAGTCTATACTGTAGTTTCTTTCCACATAATCATTTCCTTAATCTATTTACTTTCAATTAAATAACACCAAGTTTCATATGTAGTGTTTTCTTTTTTTAGTTTGTAATTCACGTGCCCTGGATTTCAGTAACAGGTCAATCAACCTCTCCTTTGTTCAGGTGAGAATATATTATTTATGGGTACTCATTCTTTCTTCTAAACATCTAATATTTTTTTTTCTTCAACATTCTGAAGCCTAATTTATGGTTACCTATTTTTGAATGTCTACCGGTATAGTTTGAGCCTGCGCATGTGATGCTCTCATCTCATTGAGTTTCGTGTTCGAATTCTAATGATGTCTCTTGTTTTCCCACAAGTCAATTCCTCATGCATAATGTTGAGGGATTTTCCTTACAACACTTGTGACTTGTTTTAGTTTGTAGCAGGGATTTAGCTCCTGTTTGTAGCTATATCAAAATTTACCAAACTTGGGAATGTATTTTTTTTCAATTTTTTTTAATGGTAAATATTGTCACTCGCATGTAGCCTCAGCTCAATGTGTGTAACTAATATTTTTTCTATTTGGGTGATTACTGATAGCCCTCCAAGAGGCGATCATATGATGTAATCGTAGAGTACGATCAGGAATATGTGCATTCTACGTTTGTGTTAATATAATGATTTTCGGTAATAGAGTTTTGGGTATTCGTAACTCCTAGTTATTATGGTGTTTTTTCTTCTTCGTTGTTGGAGATATGGCTTGAATTAAAGTAAATTTTTCTATATGAACTTCTTACTAGACTAGTTGAACTATTAACTTTGTTTTCTAGAATATAATGTTTATATACACTTATTTTAATTTCAATTTTCTTTTATGGTGTTTTTCTATAAATTGTTTAGGAATATTCAGTAAAAGTGCATTCATTTTCTAATTTATTTTAGTCTTAGGATATATTTTCCTTAATTAAGTAAATACTCCAACTGATTTCTGAGCCTCATTTCCCTGCTTTATAAATTGTGCTCATTTACTTGATAACTATACCATACATGATATATATTACATTCAAATAATGTCCAACACTCTTTGTAACATACCCCGATAACCTCATAAGAAAATGCATGGACTTAGGAATTCTTTTAAATATTTATGAATGTGTAACATTATAGATTAATTTCTATATTTATGCATTAACCATTTGAATACCCATCATCATCACTTAGATAAATATTTAGTAAAAACCATAGTGACTTACCTAACCGTTAATTGTACTTCTTGTAGCATATTAACTTAAATTTCCTGCTATAACTATGATCATTTTAACTCAATTAGTAAATCACCTAATTGATAATATAAACATCACATCATGAAAGAAATTAACATTATGACACTGACACAATGAACAATCACATCATTAGACACCGATATGCCCTGGAAACCCTGTAGGGTGAAAACCAGCAAATGTTTAATTTTATTATTAAATGCTCATGAAGGTGGTCACCCCTCACTCAATGGTTATAAGGGAGTCAATACCTTGACCATTTTCATAAAATTACATAGAAAAATAATTTTAATTGAAATATAATTAGATATAAGCTATTACAATCATCATGATACCATTTACCCATGGATCCTTAGTCTCAATCTTGTAGTCGAATTGCTTCCTTTAGCGATTCATCCTGCAGTTGTAACTACTAAACCTGCATGGACTAAAAAATCTTTATCTTCCACAATGTTAAACTTGAAAAACCATTTTCTCAAGTCACCCTCTATTCTTGTCATTGTTGTCATCAACACACTTGATATGATGATTAGATAAATTAGTAATAATCCAATAACAAATCCTTATTGTGACACCTAAACACTATTTGTCTGCATGTATAAAACATAACCACATTGAAATGAAATTTCATCTTTAACACCATTTCACATGCACTAGTAACAAATAAATCACTATCAAGCATCATCTTTCCAACAAACACTAACAAAATTTTGCATGCATTTTCATATTATTTCCAAAGGAAAGCTAAGATATAATATAATAACATTGTGCATGCAAATGCATAACAAACTTTCAAGATAACCATCCCAACAAGCAATTTATTTTTTTGCATATTTTCCACCCAAGAGCTATTCATAATGGTTATTATGTATAACCATGCCAACTCGATTTCAAAAAAAGTTAAAATACTAGTTATAATTATGTGCATGAGATAACATAGCTTGTTATTCTTCCATATAAAACATATATTTCTTTCTAAAAGAAACTAAATAAATATTTCATGGAAAAGTAAATACATTTCTTTTCCAAGGGGTCAAACGCATACCACTTATTATTTCATGCATGAAAAGGCACATTTCCATCTCATCCATAAGATATAATCTAATAACTATGCATAATATTCTCTAAATAAAGCTAATACCATAGCTAATCACTCTAGGCTTGCAAAATACATATTATTTTCTCCAAAAGAAGGTTAACACAATAAATATTATATGATTGCATCTTCTTTTTCTATAGAAATTTAATACCATAAAACATATTTTCGCATTCATGCAATCATATATGTTTCGCTAAATAATATTACATAATAGAGCATGTAATTACTAGTTTTTCTCTCCAAAAAGCTATTCCAATAACACGTACAATGATATATTTTTCTCTTCAATTATTTTTGAAGAGTTCTAATATAATAATTACTTCCTTGCATAAAAATATATATATTTATTTTCCAAGAATTTTTACACCCTAATTATTATTTTTCCAAAATATACTAACTCGCTAGCGATTATGCATGAAATAAAAAAAAATTCTTATCATTTTACACATCAGAGATATTTGTAATATTTCTTCAAGAAATAACACGAATAACAAATTCTTATCAAATAACACAACCAATTTCCTTTTACACAAGGGTTTTATGTGAGATACCCCTCACATAAGTCATTTATTTCTTTTTACATGACTCAAGCTCCTCATGCATGTAAAATCACATAATAGTTTCTAGTAGATCAAATATACTAGATATTATTTATGTGCACCTAAGCAGATACTCTCTTCTAGAGTCCAATATTTCTCTTTAAAATTTTTAATGCATATGCATCATGAGAACATACTTGGTAATTATATAAATTAATTCCTTGTAAATAATCATCAACATAATTATTATGTCTATATGTACATAAACAATTATTCTTATCTCATTGAAAAATAAAATGGAAGCACTTTGTTCTACTTTGTTTTTCCTGTCTTACTCGTCCACTTTAGACACATACTACGATCATATGGAAATGAATCTTTGCAGCCCATTTTTCTAGACTTAAATATTAAATAATTTCCTGTTTTTTCAACAAATATGGACACGGTTTCCAACCAAATGGAAATTATTTTTACAAAGCCCAAAGAGGTTTTGTTTGTAAAGGGTTCATTCAAAATAACCTCTCTAAGTTTTTACACAGGTATTACGGTTTGGAAGATTTGAACGAATCTTTGGAGCTCATTTTTCATGATTTAAATAATAAATAATTCCCTGTTTTTTACATCAATTTAGGACACGATTTTCGAGATATGTGAAACAAATTTTTAAAATTTGAAAGAGGGTTTTGGTAATAACGTAATTTGTTTTAAAAAAACCTCCAAATTTTACATATCTATCCAGGTTTGGGAGACATAAAGGCTTATTTGGACCCTATTTTCCAATAACTCATGCATTTTACAGAATTATTTAGCCATGAAAAGATTTTATGAATTCAAAAAAAATGAAATATTCTCATAATTCAATGAATAAAATGCTTATTCATGTATGCACAAAATTATATAGAGGTTTTCTCAAGAAATAATCTTGATTGTTTATCATATGAATTTTTCCTGGAAAATAAATTCAATTATTATATCATCATGCCCCATATGAAAACAAAAGAATTTTCAAAGAAGATAGTTATTTATCTTTTGATGCATGCTTGAAATCCCTTCTTCCTCTTCTTTGGCTCCATTCTCCATCTATTCTCTTATTCTCTCTCTATTATTCTCAGAGGCTTACAATAAATAGAATTAAGAAAATGGAATAGCTTTTCCAAATCATAAAAGCATTCCATAAAGCATCAATAAATATGATTTTTCCTAAATCACAAATTCACTCCATAAATCTCTCATGATTTTCTTTTAAAGCTAGATTTTTTTTTTCTTATGAGCAAAATGTCACTTATTCATAGTTTTTCCAAAACTAGTACTTATTATTTATAAAAATCATAAAAGATATCAACCTGGAAATATAATTTATTTCTACAAAGGAATATAAATTCTTCTAAATAAAATAATTAAGAAATACTTCTTCCAATATTCTTATAATTAAGAATTACAAGAATATTCTTCATGTAATATCAATATTAATAATTAATAATATTTAATTATTTAACAACCCTCATTTTACGAAAGTTTTTATGGTGTCTTACGCCCGAGATGTAACACTCTTAGATCTAAAAGTTGTGTGGGATATACAGTTCATTCATTTATAGTATATGCAGTTCAATTTCCTTTTTGTTTGTAAATCTACACAGTTAAATTTAGCCTTAACTACAGATATACTATAAGTGAAAATATTTGCCCTTGGTTCGAAGAGTATTGTTTTTCAATATGATTATAACTTTTATATACAGTATGACAAAACTCCCTCACATCTATTGGTTAAATTTTACCAATAATGGTACTTTACCCTTAGCATGTATTTGTAACTATTGAATATCTCATCCTCTATTAATTTAATATATCTATAGATCATAGATATTTCAACTAATTTATTTTTAACTACAAAAATGCCTCACATCTCCTAATAAGTATTTTGTTTCCTTTTCCATACCACATAAATTAATATCAATATATATTTGATAAAATAGCTCCTTCTCTTCGCTAGGTATTACCACAATCAGTTTGTAAATATATAATTACAGACATAACTAATCCTAGAAGGAGTGTTTTCCATTCTCTTACACCTTCCACGAATGCATAAGCTCATGCACACTCGTTTATTTTACAGAACACATGAATACACATAATTTAAATGGTGCATTAGGTAGCATACTAAACTTAAAAAGAGTGGTTCATCCAATCATTGACTCTTCGAAAATAGTATTCATGGCATTCCACTTGCAATTGTCTACACCCATTATTAAATGTTACAAATATGAATGAAATTAAAACAGGATATTTTCACATCTAGATATGCAACATAATTTAATGTCCCTACCATTTAAAAAAAAATATATATCAAAATCCCCATCAAATTCATTCGAAAAAATATACAAAACTCAATCAATAATTTCATACTCAAATACACCCAAAGGTCTAACAAAATATGTTGCTGAAACTTTCCTTGAGAAACACTGTCCTCCCAACCTTGAATCGACCTTCCAACTCCCCTTGAGTTGAATATCTTGCCATCAGAATTAACAAACTCTTGTGATTCAAGCTAATGTCTTTTTATTTCGTCCTTTAGTAGACTTCTTTCCTTAGCAACTTCCTGCGTTTCCTGGGACTGCCAACGCACTTGCTAGTAGACATCCTTATTCTCCTACGACACTTTATTTTACCCTTATTTTACGCTTACTCAATGTTTTTCTACATCGATTGATTTAAGACAACCCACTTTCCAATAGTCCTCCTTATTCTCCTAAGGCACTTTATTTTACCCTTAAATTTTGTGAACATTGATTGATTTAATATATTCTCTCCCCTATCATATTAAACCTTTTTTTGGTCAACTCCTAAAGAATTTTTTTAGGAATTATTTAAGGGAATATTATTCCTCTCTCATCGAGTGCAGGTGGTTTCTGTAGAAATTTCTTTAAATCTTGTGTTTCTTAACCAACTAAGTTCCAAAATTTCTTTTGCATTAATAAAATTAATTTATTATATCGTCATACATTATTTTTCATGTTAATCCAAATTCATGCTCGCTTTCTAGCCAATTCACCTAGAAATATTTACATGGAGGTTACACGTTGGCATGGAAATTGATTATGGTTTTTTAAACCGAAAATCAATAAATTATGGCATTATTATTTTGGTGTATAATCACTATTCAATCATGCATGGATATGGCCTACAATAAGACCTCGAAAAAAATAATCAAGTTAAAGAAATCATTAGCTTCAAACAATTTTGAATGTAAAAATAGGAATTTACAAATTGGTGGGCATCGCAAGAATGGGAGACACAGCTGTTATCCATTTATGCTCAGTATATTTTAATTTCATGGTTCTAATTTATCATTGCATTCAAGTGTTCTATGTAAGTATCCCAATGTACACAACATGAGTTACATTTGACTACTTCTTTGACCAAATACATAATCATTTTTTAGTAGTTATGTTTACCATTGTAAGTTTTTTTTCACTCAAATTCTATTTACGTTAAAAAAAAAAAATTTATAATAATTTTAAATTTTATTGCTAGATTTTTCCTAGACTAGATTAATCCCTTCTTAACAATGTAAAAATAACTTGGGTCTAACTTAATTTCTTATAATAATTTTAAATGTTATTATTAGATTTAAACAATGATATTAATTCCTCAATTTCCAGAGTCTTGGTTAATACCTTCTTAACATTGTCAAAAGAACTTGGGGGCCGACTTCTGACCACTCTAGGTCAAGGTTTTATGTTATGAGGAAAACATAGTTAACAAATATAAAATCCATCACTTGAAAATTGATGGTACTGTTGGCATGGAAATTTATGTTGTTAGGAAAATATAGTTAACACAGTTGGCATGGAATTTAGAGCATTTAATAATTCTAACTTTTATAAATAAAAAAATTAGATAAAAATGGTACCTACAATGATTTAGATCATGGTATTTTTAGCCTAAGGAATAAAGGTAAGATCCTGTTAATGGGTGACTTTAATGCTAGAACTTTAAGCAACCAATCTATTCGTATATGCAATTATTCCAACCCTAATCCTTTTTGGTTAGATGAAGACCTTACTCTAGCTAGCTGGTGCAAAATAAGCTTTGAAGATCTAGGGGAGAATTTGTTGGGGTCTGAGCTAGTCAAGCTCTGCAGTGCTAAAGATCTCATAATTTGCAACGGTCTAAAGAAGTGGCCCAATTCAAGCCAGATGACCTATATCCATGGGACTGGTAGTTGCATGGTAGACTATGCTATTTACAATATGCCTTTATACAATGAAATAAAAAAATTTGACATCTTAAACGACCATGAGCCTTACTCAGATCATAGACCTTTAATTGCAACTCTCAATTTTTTCATGCATAGAGATCCCATAGAAGATAATCCTTATAACCAAAAGAACCTAATATTTTATAGAAATAAAAATGGCCTTTTTCTAAACGAATTAAAAAATAATCTACTTCCTTTATCTAGTATAGACAACATAGAATACCTTTATTACTACAACCCTCTCATATTATATTAATAAGTTGTCAATTTAAGTTCAGCTAATAAACGAAATAGAAAAACCAACCCTTGGTACAATAAAGATTGTAAAAGTGCAAGGAGAGAAATTAAGGAAGTTGTTGAGGAGTCTCTTAAAATTGGAAAGATAAAAATATAAATTCCCTAACTAAAAGGAAAAAAATGTATTGTATTCGTAAAAGACAAGAAAATCTCTTACACCTCTCTAAGGTAGCTCCTACGAAATTCTAGAGGAAGATTCTCGCTAGAAAAACTAAAGATAATAACATGATTTCTTTACACAACTTGAATTCATATATTAAAAAGCTTTATGAATCTCCAAATGCCATAGATAAACTTGAAGTGCTACTCTCAATGGAAGAATTTTTCTCATTAAAAGACATAGATTTTGGGGTGAAGAGCCTGGAAAATGGAAAAGATAATTACATTGACGATTACGAGGCAGAAATCTTAAGAATTAGAGGTCCTATCCTCATCCCTCACATCCACAAGCCTTTCAATCAAGCCATCAAGCAAGGGTTCCCTAAACCATGGACTCAGAGCCTCATTATTATTATTTTTAAAAATGGAGATATAAATAACCCATCTAGTTATCGGACAATTATGATTATCCCTCTCTTAGCTAAGTCATATGGTATTATTTTCAAAAAGAAGATGAGCATATGGCCGGAAAGTGAAGGTAAGTAGGCTAAAGGCCAAGCGGGTTTTAGATGACATCACTCAACAATGGATCACCTCATTATGCTTAAGATCATTATGGAGGAATGTCCTAATGATAGATCCAATCTCTTTTGTTTATTTGTGGACTTTAGAAAGGCTTTTGATCTGATACCTAGAAATAACCTATGGAATAGATTAGAAGAGCTAAAGGTTCCTTTTGAGTTGAGAGCTTCTGCTATGAGGTTATACGAGAACGTAATTGCCAAATTTAAGAGAAATGAGGGGTGGTCAAAAGATATGAAGTGTGATATCAGAGTTAAGCAAGGTTTCCCCCTCTCCCCTACCCTATTTTACATTTACATCAACAAGGTAGAAGGTTGTTTAGAGGAAGCAAGTTGTGCTGGCACTTTATTAGCTGGAATAGTCATCATCCTTCTTCTCTATGGTGACGATATTGTTCTTCTGCCAAGGTGCCCATATTATCTTGATAAGAAACTAAGACTTCTTAATGATTCATTATATATCATGGGTATGAATGTTAACACTGGAAAAACAAAAGTTATGATTATCAAATCCAAGAAGGACAATTATGCTAATTTTTTGTATGACAATAGCAACTTGGAAGAAGTGTCTTCTTACAAGTACCTAGGAATTGATACTCATCACAGGCTCAACTATAACTATAGCATTGAGAAAAGGATTAATAGAGGGTTAAAAGCTTATTTTGGTCTTGAAAATAGTTGTAAAGAAGAAAACATGGTGATGTGGGATAAAAATAATATCCTCGTTGAAACTGTAATCACTCCTCTTGTCTTTTATGGATGTGAGGTTTGGGGTTGCAACATATCTAGAGAATCATGGAGAAACATTGAGAAAATCTAGAAGCATTTTATAACGTATAACCTCAAAATTAAAAACAATACACCCTATCCTATTCTCCTTATAAAGTGGGCATTTCCCCTATCGAGAGCCTAGATATGTCTAGGCTCCTATTGTACAAGCACACAATCCATAACATGGAAGACCATAGACTTCCTAAGCTAGATTTAAATTCCAGCCAAAACCACCTAAGGCTCAAACGAGGTTGGTATAAAGATACGAGGGCCTTAAACCATTGGGAGATCGACAAAAATATTGCATTGAAAAATATTAATAACATCAAAAATATTGCATTGCAAAATATTAATAACATTAAAAATATTGTTACTTCTAATTTTAAATAGAAAATGTGGTGTGAGAAAGATTTTGAGGCTAAAAGAAAATTAAGGTATTATAAGGAGGTCATCAACCATACTCTAGAAGATCAAAAGTATCTCTCTGTTTTAACTAGCTCAAAGAAAAAAATTTATATAGCCAAGATAAGAAGGAATTGTCATGAGCTCCATAGTAAAACTGGTCGTTGGCCAGTTCCTAAAACACCATGGGTTGAAACGATTTGCAATATCTGTGAGAATATGAACATTGAGGATGAAAATCACTTCTTCTTAGAGTCCCCTGCATACACCCACATTAGATCTCAGTTTCATAATCTTTGTTGCAATAAAATCAATATATAATTAATTTGTTACTTAATTATAAAAGTAATGATAATTAAATATAATATTAAATTAATAAATTTGAATACTAATATTAATATTGATTTAAATTTAAATATTAATATTAATATTAATATTTGTATTATAATATTACTACTAGTTTTTATTTTAATTTAGTTATAGAATGTGATATTTTAAAATGAATGAATAAACAATATTTTTGGTTTTAAATAAAATCAAAAGTTAATTGTATTGTTAGAAATTGTTATTTTATTAAAATGTAATTATAAATTATGAAATTTAGTTAAAGTTTAATATTGAAATTAATATTAATTTTAATAATTAAACAATAATAACAACAACAACAACAACAACAATCATTGTTTTGTGTTTTTTATTTTTAGGATTTATAATATTCGTAGATTTATTAATCCATTAGATTTGTAATACATATTTAGCTAGTTTACTGGTCTTATTGTTATTATTATTTAATTATTAGTAAAATATATTTAATTTTTATTAATAATTATTAATATTTGGCATTATTAATTCTTATTCTTATTAATATTATTATTATTACTATTAATTAATAATAATATAAAAGTTTGAATATTTCTATGGTGTGAGTTTTGAGCTATTGAATTCATAATCTCCATAGTATGCATTTTTGTGTCTAATCCATAATGTCTATAATACATGTATTTTGATTTTATTGATTTTATATTATTATTTTTATTATTATTATTACTAATCCATCGCATTTATTAATATATTGAAAAATATTTATAATTTTAAATATAATAGTAATAATAATTTAATTTAATGATGATATAAAAATTTATAATAAGAAGAAGAAGAAGAAGAAGAATTATGCATAAATAAGTAATAATAAAAATGATTATTTTACTAATAAATATTATTTAAAAAGGAAATTATTATTATTATTATTATTATTATTATTATTATTATGGTAAATGAGGCTAATCTATATTAATTCGAAAATAGAAACAATACATATGCTATAGGTTGAGTTGGTAAGTTGCGCTTAACCAATCCCAACCTTTGTTGTGCAGATAAGGGGCTGCATCTGTGGAGGAAACTAGCCCGAAAAATACATGAAATAGGAAATTGCAAAATATGTTGAAGCACTGGTGTAACCAGAAATTACAAAATATGTTGAATCTTTGGAGTAACTAAAAATTCCATGGTGATAGCAAGGTTGAAAAAAAACAAGAAAGAACTGAGTCGATGCGCAGTCCTAAGTCTTCGGCTTCATCATCATTGTCTCGATCTTCCTCCATTATGGGGCAAAAGTATACATGCGCAACAACTTCCTCTGTATCAGTGGGTGGACATGAGGGCTTGGAGACTGGTGCGAAGAGGATAGGAGCCACTTGGTATTCCTTTAGGGACACACATCCAGGTACCTTTGGAATCCATAATCCAAACATTTGTATCCCCCTCATCTTCTTAAGCTAGAAGAGGCTGGGTCTTGCGAGGCAGGGGGTGCACCTGGTGTGCAATGGTGGAATGGCACAGTCCACTTATGCCTCTCGATGAAACCTACATGGGGACCTTCTGCTCCTGATCAAGTTCAGGGCTCTGTCTAGCATTAGTACCTGAGGAGGAACATTTAACAGTCTCCAGGAGATTATCCGACCCTCATTAGTAACGAGTTGGGAGCACACCTCTCTTACCTCAATGGATGGTTCTTTGGATCAGCCTAGGTTCCATGGTGAGATGAAGCAGAGGAGTTATAGGGATACAATAATTCTTACAAGGGAGGGAAGTACGAAGAAGGGGAGGAGCGCAAGATGATGGGGCGAGTGGGGGAGCAACTCTGAAGGGGAAAGCACGTCAAGGGATGTGGGATAATTTTTTTGCCCAGACATATGAAACTCATAAGACAGATGGAGCTAGGGTAAGATGCGCAAGCAGGGGGAATCACAGCCCAAGGTCTTCTGCGCAACGCAGCTCTGGGAGGAGGGTTGTGTAGCAGACTGGCTGCATAGGAGGACAAGAGCTAAAATAGAAAATAAACCTAAAGGAACTAACTGTGTGTCTCTTTGTGCTAATGGGCCTTACTTTTAAAAGGCCTGTGACACATGTGAAGGGGTAGAACATGATTGTACCTCTCACGCAACTATGTGCCATAACTTTTTTCATGATTTTACCTCTCAATCTAGATAATCATTCAGAATGATTGGTGCAGAGAGGTACCATGGAGGGGGAGACAATGTGCAAGCATTTCTTCATCATGCATTATCTCATTCATCCCATGCAAATGATTGCAAGCATGAGATTCCACATTGGGTGAGGACCTGCATTGCAGATCTGCGTCCTTGAGGGCATGGAAGAGGCACTTGTCCTTCGTACCTCTTCTATGACTCGCATTTGGGGATTTAAAAATGAGATTATTAACCATAAGAATAAAAAATATTTTTTATTTATTAATAATTATAATTATTTAATAATTTAATGATTGTAAAAAGAGTTATAAAAATAATAAGAATACACATAATAATTTCAATTATATAAGTGATAATAAAAACCATTATTATATCTATAAATACTATTTATTTGAAAATGAAATCAGTAGGAAGAAAAGAAAAAATTGAAATGTAATATTAATAGTGAACCAATTCAAATAATCAATATATTAATTACAAATTATTTATCATATGAATAATGATAAATATATTTTTTAATTTAAATTAAATTCTGATTTTTTTAGTAATAATAATAGCAGCAATGAGTTGCGAAAAAAATGTAAATAACTAATATATAATAAAAATAAAAAATAAATACATAAAAAAATTTGATTAATATATAAATTAAATATTATTTATAATTTTAATAATAGTAATAATAATAATAATGGGCTTAAGGCTTTTATGACCCTAATGATGTGATTAATCCGAAAGACATTTATTTAAATAATAGGTTTATTTCAACCATATTTACTAATATAGTTGTAGATGTGATTGATTGATATAAGCCCATAGGAGTATCCCAATTATATATTAACATAGTAAATTATAATATAAATAATTGACAAAAAATTTAGTACACAAAATTATGAAGTCTTGGAATTTGTTTGAAATACTATGAAACTCTCATTTATTGCAAGCACACATACTATAATAAATATTTCTATAAAAACAATTTGTTTTTAAAATTCTAAGTATTTATGATTTGATAATTTGCATAGTAATTTCATAATTATATTGGATAAATTTGAAAAAGGTAAATATAGATTAAGAGATGCAAATTAGTTAATATTTGAAGGGCATCCTTCATTACAAAAGAGATGATGAGTATATGCTAGTGTCTTTCATTTATAACCATAAAAATAAAGGTTTAGATTATAAAAAAAGAGGTGACACCTACATGTGGTACTTTTTCAAAACATTTCTTGCTTATTTTTTGATCTAATTTGTCCTCTATAAATTCATGAGAAGTTTGATGAATCAAATCTTCACAATAAAAATGCTCCAAGGGTTTTTGAGAGATTAAATGTATATGTGAAGTCAAAAATGAAATTTAAACAACCCATCAAAATTTTATGCAATTCTTTTGGTTAGATTTTGGTCAAACCTCAAATCCAAAGAATATGCACTTAATAACTACTCCGTCTACATTTAACTTTTCTTTCAACATTAAATATGGTTATAATTTCTTTAATAATTTAGAAAAAAAAATATAATATATATGTATATCTTTAAAATTAATAATTTATTTATATACATTCTTTTTTAAATGAATATAAATAATTAACTATCCAATACTAATAAAATTAAATTACTTGTATTTTTTATTAAAATTATTTAAAAGTTTACACTTAAAATTGAACGATCAAAATTTTATCACATAACTAAAATTTTTAATTCCATATTATTTCTAAATTTTGGTAAATGTCCAGTAATCTAAATTATATTTATTCTAATAATATAATTATTAAATATTATAACAATATAAAATTATTTAAAAAATAATAATTATAACAAAACAACTAAAAACTAAAACGGAATCTGAGAAATAATTGTTGCTTATTTATTTTCTTCCAGCTTTTTCAAGAAAAACATGACCGTTCAGCGACTTTTCTGACAGTTCTAGAAAAGCATTGCTTTCCCAAGATCTAACCGTTCCGTACCTTTGCTAAATCTGACCGTTCAGCTACTTTGCTACATCTGACCGTTCGGCTCCCTTTCCTAGATCTAGCCGTTCTGCTTCTTTGCTTAATCTCTCCGTTCAGCTTTTCCCTTATTTCTAAAACAATGATGGGGTTGCTTGCTAAGAGCTCTATCAGCTCCTTTGCTAAATCTGATCGTTCTGTTCTTCCCTAATTTTTGGAGGTAGGGATGGGATTGCTTCGGAAGAGCTCTATATTTGATAAGGATCCCAAACACTGTGAGTCAGGATTTGGTTGCAAAGATGCTCTGTTGGATTTTGACAGAGTGTGCTAGATTTTCTTATCGTCGTTCTTTATTCAATCACAATTTATTTGAGGCCGCTCTGCTGGAACGTTTGAATTCTCTCGAGATCCTCGATTTTGAGGGCGCTCTCCTGGACATATATTTCTGGCCGATTAACGATTATTTTAGGGAATGATCACTTGGATTACGGGTGTGCTCTGCTGGATTTTCTTCTATATCAGACTAATGGTATGTTATAAAAATTATTTTCAATTGTCTTATCATCTTTCTTTGATCACTGTTTCTGCAACTCTGCTTTGTTGAAGGTTTTTTTAATATGATAATAAATTATTTTAGCTAGCTTTTCATTTCCTGTCATATTTGATTTTAAAGAATGACCTGTAATTCAGATATATATTTAACCCTAGAGTAACATAAAACATTAGATTGCTTATTTCACATTGAATTCAGTAGGGGAATTATTTCGGCAAATCAGTTGATTGTGTGCCTGGACATTGGCATTTGAGGTAGCATTTTGGATTAATCAGTTTAGTGATCTTTATTTCTATATAAATGTAAGCATGTTCGGAGAAAGGTGGTCACATTGCGGAAATATCATCGTTTAATTTGTTTAGCCTTCTTTAGTGTCACATAAATCTGTTAAATTATATCGTTAGTGACTGATGCCCCTCTGGAAAAAAAAAACAAAAACAGGGTTCTCAAGAGAGACATAGAGGGTCCGTGAACTATTTCGATGATGTAAAAAATAGTATGGCAACAAAAACATAATTACAGATATTGTTGTCAACTGAGGTCTTCATACACAAATCCAATGGAAGTGAAAATTTATAGAAACTACTAATGCAATGCCCACTTTTAAGTTAATGTCTCATTTTAGAAATTTCAATATATAGCTTTAAAGAGGAAATAGGAAAGGAAAAAAAAAATTCCCCAAAACTGGAGTGCAGATAACGAACTTAGTCGAGGAATCCAGTCGCTTTTTCCAGCCACATGAGTGCGTTGTCAAGATAAAGTGGACTTCGTGTGCTGCAATAATTATAATGATTCAATGATAATTGTTGGAGTGTTTCCTGTTAAAAATATAACGAGTGTTCCAATTCCATTAATTAAAGCTGGAGAAACTGCAACACATACCAGGTATTTTCGTTAGACAAAATACATCATTGCGATTTTGATATTCCAAATTGAAGGCGAGTAATTTATAATGAAAGGGAAAGACTATTCACAATTTTCGAATTGATCAAGGACAAGAATTTGTTTACCCATTCCACATAAAAGTGGCATTCCTTGGGGAATTTAAATTTTAGGTTTTTATCTCATGAAATGGATCGTCAAATGTTTGATTCCTCAATATCAGATTGCCTTTATTGTACTGTGTTGTCTGTGAGTTTTATGTCTATTGCTGACTCTCTTACTATTCTGCGATCAGACAGACATGGACATGGTCAAATAATTGATAGTGCCCATGTCCGTGTAATTGCAAAATATTGAGGAATCTGCAATCCATATAAAAATGCCCAAAATGTCTCTGTATGATAGACATAAGGTACTTATGCAACACATGCAAATGAAAATACAAACGGTCAAATGGTCAATATAGCCCTCGAGTTATAAAAACAAGAGATATCGAAGCACATTGTTGCTGGTACTATTTAGATAAAAGAGAGCAGTTTTTGTGTTATACTATAAGTAACAGCCTTCATGTTTGTAGATCTAATCTACAAGGAGATATTTTGTTCACATTATCAGAAATCCAGCTACGAGCTAGAAAAAGTGTGTTTTTGATGCACAAGAATTTTTTATCTGTACCCATCATGAATTGTTTGCAATGATTGCATGAGATAGTTCACACAGTTCTGAAATTAGAGAAGAGTTACTATAGCTCGCATATGATAAAAGGACTGGTGATATTTTCACTCGTACTGCCCTAAATTAAAATTTCCAAAAATAATATAAACATATATTTCTTAAGGAATGAAATTCTTATAATTAGGATTAGAATGATTTTATTGAACATTTTATTTTTTAGATGATTCTAAAAATTAGAAATTTAGTAACCAAATTTTATTATTCTATTATTAGAGTATGGTATTGTTTCCATTTCTAGAGATATAAAAGTCTCGAAAGTTTTTAATTATACATTTCCTTTTTATGAGGTTTGATTACTTTTCCCCTTTCTCATGTTTGATTATTTTTTTTTTCACAGATATATTTTTTTCTCTACCTACTATATATATATTATGGATGTGGTGTTTGTGAATAAAAAAATATAAATTAATATATATATAATTTTGTTATTTAGTGTTTGTTTTTATTAAAATTACACTCATTTAGAATCTATTTATAAGTACATTTAAATGAATATGTAGTGTTTGTTTTAATTTTCTTTTAAATAATTTTTTTAATAATTTATTTTATTATGTAATTAATGTAGTGTTATAAATTTGTACTAATAAATATTTTAATATTAATTTTATTTGTTTTAGAAAAAATATATTTTTATGAATTTCTTGAATTGAAATATATTTTAAATCAAATCCAATTTTCTGATGTATATAATTCCCATTTTATTTAATAATAAATATTAAAAATATTAAAAACTAAACCGATTTTAAAATATAATTAGAAGCTTCATAAAAAGTATCTAAACTTATATTTAACAAATATAAAATCCATGACTTGAAAATTGATGGTACTGTTGGCATGGAAATTTATGTTGTTAGGAAAATATAGTTAATATAGCTCGCATGGAATTTAGAGAATTTAATAATTCTAACTTTTATAAAAAAAAAATCAGATAAAAATGGTACATACAATGATTTAGATCATGGTATTTTTAGCCTAATGAATAAATGTAAGATCCCGTTAATGAGTGACTTTAATGCTAGAACTTCAAGCAACCAATCTATTCTTATATGCAATTATTCCAACCCTAATCCTTTTTGGTTAGATGAAGACCTTACTCTAGCTAGCTGGTGCAAAATAAGCTTTGAAGATCTAGGGGAGAATTTGTTGGGGTCTGAGCTAGTCAAGCTGTGCAGTGCTAAAGATCTCATAATTTGCAACGGTCTAAAGAAGTGGCCCAATTCAAGCCAGATGACCTATATCCATGGGACTGGTAGTTGCATGGTAGACTACGCTATTTACAATATGCCTTTATAGAATGAAATAAAAAAATTTGACATCTTAAACGACCATGAGCCTTACTCATATCATAGACCTTTAATTGCAACTCTCAATTTTTTCATGCATAGAGATCCCATAGAAGATAATCCTTATAACCAAAAGAACTTAATATTTTATAGAAATAAAAATGGCCTTTTTCTAAACGAATTAAAAAATAATTTACTTCCTTTATCTAGTATAGACAACATAGAATACCTCTATTACTACAACCCTCTCATATTGGAAAGATAAAAATATAAAGTCCCTAACTAAAAGGAAAAAAATGTATTGTATTCGTAAAAGACAAGAAAATCTCTTACACCTCTCTAAGGTAGCTCCTACGAAATTCTAGAGGAAGATTCTCGCTAGAAAAACTAAAGATAATAACATGATTTCTTTACAAAACTCGAATTCATATATTAAAAAGCTTTATGAATCTCCAAATGCCATAGATAACCTTGAAGTGCTACTCTCAATGGAAGAATTTTTCTCATTAAAAGACATAGATTTTGGGGTGAAGAGCCTGGAAAATGGAAAAGATAATTACATTGACGATTACGAGGCAGAAATCTTAAGAATTAGAGGTCCTATCCTCATCCCTCACATCCACAAGCCTTTCAATCAAGCCATCAAGCAAGGGTTCCCTAAACCATGGACTCAGAGCCTCATTATTATTATTTTTAAAAATGGAGATATAAATAACCCATCTAGTTATCGGACAATTATGATTATCCCTCTCTTAGCTAAGTCATATGGTATTATTTTGGAAAATAAGATGAGCATATGGCCAGAAAGTGAAGGTAAGTAGGCTAAAGGCCAAGCGATTTTTAGACGACATCACTCAATAATGGACCACCTCGTTATGCTTAAGATCATTATGGAGGAATGTCCTAATGATAGATCCAATCTCTTTTGTTTATTTGTGGACTTTAGAAAGGCTTTTGATATGATACCTGGAAATAACCTATGGAATAGATTAGAAGAGCTAAAGGTTCCTTTTAAGTTGAGAGATTCTGCTATGAGGTTATACGAGAACGTAATTGCCAACTTTAAGAGAAATGAGGGGTGGTCGAAACATATGAAGTGTGATATCAGAGTTAAGCAAGGTTTCCCCCTCTACCCTACCCTATTTGACATTTACATCAACAAGGTAGAAGGTTTTTGAGAGGAAGCAGGTTGTGCTGGCACTTTATTAGCTGGAATAGTCATCATCCTTCTTCTCTATGGTGACGATATTGTTCTTCTGCCAAAGTTCCCATCTGATCTTGATAAGAAACTAAGACTTCTTAATGATTCCTTATCTATCATGGGTATGACTGTTAACACTGGAAAAAAAAAGTTATGATTGTCAAATCCAAGAAGGACAATTATGCTAATTTTTTGTATGACAATAGCAACTTGGAAGAAGTGTCTTCTTACAAGTACCTAGGAATTGATACTCATCACAAGCTCAACTATAACTATAGCATTGAGAAAAGGATTGATAGAGGGTTAAAAGCTTATTTTTGTCTTGAAAATAGTTGTAAAGAAGAAGACATGGTGATGTGGGATAAAAAGAAGACCCTCTTTGAAACTGTAGTCACTCCTCTTGTCTTTTATGGATGTGAGGTTTGGGGTTGCAACATATCTAGAGAATCATGCAGAAATATTGAGAAAATCCAGAAGCATTTTATAATGTATAACCTCAAAATTAAAAACAATACACCCTATCCTATTCTCCTTATAGAAGTGGGCATTTCCCCTATCGAGAGCCTGGCTATGTCTAGGCTCCTATTGTACAAGCACACAATCCATAACATGGAAGACCATAGACTTCCTAAGCTAGATTTAAATTCCAGCCAAAACCACCTAAGGCTCAAACGAGGTTGGTATAAAGATACGAGAGCCTTGCTAAACCATTGAAAGATCAACAAAATTATTGCATTGCAAAATATTAAAAACATCAAAAATATTGCATTGCAAAATATTAATAACATTAAAAATATTGTTACTTCTAATTTTAAATAGAAAATGTGGTGTGAGAAAGATTTTGAGGCTAAAAGAAAATTAAGGTATTATAAGGAGGTCATCAACCATACTCTAGAAGATCAAAAGTATCTCTTTGTTTTAACTAGCTCAAAGAAAAAAAATTATATAACCAAGATAAGAAGGAACTGTCATGAGCTCCATAGTAAAACTGGTCGTTGGCCAGTTCCTAAAACACCATGGGTTGAAACGATTTGCAATATCTGTGAGAATATGAACATTGAGGATGAAAATCACTTCTTCTTAGAGTCCCCTGCATACACCCACATTAGATCTCAGTTTCATAATCTCTGTTGCAATAAAATCAATATATAATTAATTTGTTACTTAATTATAAAAGTAATGATAATTAAATATAATATTAAATTAATAAATTTGAATACTAATATTAATATTGATTTAAATATTAATATTAATATTAATATTTGTATTATAATATTACTACTAGTTTTTATTTTAATTTAGTTATAGAATGTGATATTTTAAAATGGATGAATAAACAATATTTTTGGTTTTAAATAAAATCAAAAGTTAATTGTATTGTTAGAAATTGTTATTTTATTAAAATGTAATTATAAATTATGAAATTTACTTAAAGTTTAATATTGAAATTAATATTAATTTTAATAATTAAATAATAAAAATAACAACAACAACAACAACATTGTTTTGTGTTTTTTATTTTTAGGATTTACAATATTCATAAATTTATTAATCGATTAGATTTGTAATACATATTTAGCCAGTTTAATAGTCTTATTTTTATTATTATTTAATTATTAGTAAAATAGATTTATTTTTTATTAATAATTATTAATATTTGGAATTATTAATTCTTGTTCTTATTAATATTATTATTATTACTATTAATTAATAATAATATAAAAGTTTGAATATTTCTATGGTGTGAGTTTTGAGCTATTGAATTCATAATCTCCATAGTATGCATTTTTGTGTCTAATCCATAATGTCTATAATACATGTATTTTGATTTTATTGATTTTATATTATTATTTTTATTATTATTATTATTACTACATCGCATTTATTAATATATTGAAAAATATTTATAATTTTAAATATAATAGTAATAATAACTTAATTTAATGATGGTAGAAAATTTTATAAGAAGAAGAAGAACAAGAACAAGAATTATGCATAAATAAGTAATAATAAAAATGATTATTTTACTAATAAATATTATTTAAAAACGAAATTATTATTATTATTACTATTATTTTGGTAAATGAGGCTAATCTATATTAATTCGAAAATAGAAACAATACATATGCTACAGGTTGAGTTGGTAAGTTGCGCTTAACCAATCCCAACCTTTGTTGTGCAGATAAGGGGCTGCCTCTGTGGAGGAAACTAGCCCGAAAAATACATGAAATAGGGGTATAAATGTGTTGAAACGCGGTATAACGAGGGTACAAAATGTGTTGAATCTTTGGGCCTTTAAAAATTATGGTGATAACAAGGACGACAAAAAACAATAAGCGAGCGATATGTACGATCCTAGAGTCTTGACTTCATCATCAATGTCCTCGATCTTCCTCCATTATGGGGCAAAAGTACACATGCGCAACAACTTCCTCTGTATCAGTGGGTGGACATGAGGGCTTGGAGACTGGTGCGAAGAGGATAGGAGCCACTTGGTATTCCTTCAGGGACGCACATCCAGGTACCTTTGGAATCCATAATCCAAACATTTGTATCCCCCTCATCTTCTTGAGCTAGAAGAGGCTAGGTCTTGCGAGGCAGGGGGTGCACCTGGTGTGCAATGGTGGAATGGCACAGTCCACTTATGCCTCTCGATGAAACCTACATGGGGACCTTCTGCTCTTGATCAAGTTCAAGGCTCTGTCTAGCATTAGTACCTGAGGAGGAACATTTAACAGTCTCCAGGAGATTATCCGACCCTCATTAGTAACGAGTTGGGAGCACACCTCTCTTACCTCAATGGATGGTTCTTTGGTGCAGCCTAGGTTTCATGGTGAGATGAAGCAGAGGAGTTATAGGGATACAATAATTCTTACAAGGGAGGGAAGTACGAAGAAGGGGAGGAGCGCAAGAGGATGGGGCGGGTGGGGGAGCAGCTCTGAAGGGGAACATATGAGACTCATAAGACAGATGGAGCTAGGGTAAGATGTGCAAGCAGGGGGAACAAAAAAAAAATTATATAACATCTTTAATTTATAACACAAAAAAAATAAATTAATATCATTTAAATTTAACATCTTTTAATTTATAAAATTTAAATTTGATGTTGTAGTTTAAATTTAACATTGTAAATTGAAGATTACATTTAAATGATGCAATTTAAACTGGCGTATGATGCAATTTACAAGAAATAAACGACCAGCGCATATAAATTGTAAACATCCTAGTTTAGTTTTTCGGACAACGTATTTAGCGAACAATTACTGAAATCGAGAATCGCAAGGATGTTTAGTTTTTCCGACGGGAATCAAGTGGCATGGGATTCTCTTAGTCAGAATCATGGAGATCCATGCCGTTTAAGCTGTCAGAGGTCATTAAAATTAAAGCAGCAACTAATGGAAATGCGATGCGATGGTATCATTACAGGAAAATGGACAGCTGTACAGATGTAAGAAAAAAGCTGCAAAAAGAATTGATAAGAGTAAAAAGCTTGCATATAGTAGAAAACTTGCAGGTGAACCTTTCTAAAAATAGTAAATATACTAATAAGGAAAGATTGATAACAGGTTAAAAAAAAAAACTTGCATACAATAGAAAAACTTGCAGGTGACCCTTTCTAAAAATAGTAAATATAGTAATAAGGAGATGGTTGGCAGGTGACTGATTCTAAAAATAAAAATAAAAAATAGTAATAAGGGTTTAACCACAGCAAAATCGAAAAGCTGAGATCGGGTAAGGAGCCTACGGTCAGTTGTCGGTTTCAGGCGGATTTGAAAATTTGAACAAACCGGCATTAATCTCCTTGTTAAATATGGCAGGAGCAGCCTACGGTCAGTTGTCGGTTTCAGGCGGATTTGAAAATTTGAACAAACCGGCATTAATCTCCTTGTTAAATATGGCAAGAGGAGCCTACGGTTAGTTGTCTGTTTCAGGCGGATTTGAAAATTTGAACAAACCGGCATTAATCTCCTTGTTAAAAATGGCAAGAGGAAGCACATATGTTTTTGGTTTGGAGATGTCTTTTTTGATATGGGTAGGCTACTGGGATGAGCGGGGCTGGGTATTTGCAGATATTGCTCAGGCCGCCGTGCAGCTGGACGTGTCTGGAAGAGGAGCTTAGATGAGCAGACTTGCCATTGAGCAGCAGCGAGTAGGGTGGAGGAGAGGAGATTTTTGGGTTTTTGTTTTGTATTTCTCTTTTTGTTTTTGTTTTTGTCAAGCATGGCCATGCTTACCTGTTTTAATAATTGTTGTCCTCTGGTGTGATTTGTTTATTTTTCTTCTTCTTCTTTTGTTGTTTTGTATTTTGATTTTATTAGCTTCTGGTTGTTTTGTATTTTGATTTTATTAGCTTCTGGTTTACAAAGGGTAGGGTAAGGTAGAAAGTGAAGATAAATATGAAGAGTTAATAAGATGGAGGAATGGGATTATCAACATCCTGCAGTAAGAATTGTGCAATCAGCATTGTCATCCAACAGGTATTTGTATTTGCTGTTATATTTGTATAGAGATAGCAATATAAATTAATTATAGATAATTGTATTACATATTTATTAATGTGTATTTTAGAATATAGGGAAAATGTATACCAATCGTTTTGTTCTTTTAAACAAGAATATATATATATATATATATATATATATCAAAGAATTATTTCGCAGTATCTTGGGAAACCTTCCTGGGATAACCCCAAATTTGTTTTGGTATACAAAAGGTTATTTGATCATTTCGTATGTATTTTGGGAAACCTTCCTGGGATAACCCCAAATTTGTTTTGGTATACAAAAGGTTATTTGATCATGTTGAATTTTGTAAGCCGCAAATATTAGTATTAAGATATCTATATTTTCTTTTTTTGTTTTTGTTTCTTTAGGGTCTAAAGAGAGGCAGAGGAATGTGGCTTTCGCTGCCTGGAGAGTCCTTGAAGTAGAGGCTAATGGTGGTGTTGAGGGATCACGCTGACACTGAATAGATCGATGCAATGTTGCAGAAGTGGGAAGGCAAATGGTGGTGTTGATGGACACAGACTTCAATCGGCTCAGCTGGTACAAACAATTAATATTTGACGCATTTAATAAATAGACACTGCACTTTAATCTTACACTGGATAGATTAAAAGTTGTGGTTCAAATTCTTTTTTCTACTAGATTAAAAGTTGTGGTTCAAATTTTAGTTCAAATGCTTTTCTAGATTATTTTACAATTTTAGTTCAAATGCTTTTCCCATCATTTTACAATTTTAGTTCAAATGCTTTTCCCATCATTTTATCGCTTCTTATTGCCTTCAATGTTTGTTCTCCTTTGCTGGGCGGGAATATGCAAAGAATCTAACGACCTTCGTGTTTGTTCCAGAAGTCTCCGCTGGCCCTTGCTGGGCAGGAATCTGCCATTTCCAAGGAGAAAGAAAGGTTAGGGTTGTTTTTCCTTTTTTTTAAATTGTGTTGCATATGTAATTTGTAGTTTTAATTTTTTCTTTTTTATAATATAAGGTTTTCTATTATTAACATATATATTTAATGTAATGCTAACAATATAATTTTCTATTTTTAATTGTGTTTCCAGGGAGGTTGATAGAAAACGAATTACATGTGTTTACAGGGAAGGAGATGGAAAATCAAGCACATCTGTAATGTTTACAAGAAGGACATGGAAAATGAAGTAGATACAACATGTAATTTTTTGTGTTTTTTTTCCTTTTTTAATTGTATTATTATTTGTAAAAACTCAAACACATATATCAATAAAGTTATTATTTGTTTTTAGAGAAGGGGTTTTCCCCTTCTCAAGTTCTCAAAGATAGCCATGGCCATGGTTATCTCTTTGAGAAATGTCTCCTATGATTATGGTTACTTGTGATTTTTTTTTTTTTTCTTAATTGTGTTTTTTTATTTATGTTTTAAACAAATTTATATAGGTTATTATGGTTACTTGTGATTATTAATTTTTTTCTCAGTTATGTTTTTTATTTATGTTTTGAACAAATTTATATAATGTTGTGGAATATAAAAATGATTTTAAAATAACACTAAATTCTTTAAATAAATTGATATTAGTTGTTAATTTAATATGTATTTCTATCTTTTTCTAATATTTTTTTAATCAATTTTTTTAATATTTAATGGTTGTAAGTTTATAATTAATGTTAACAAAGTTTTATGGTATGGAGTTGTTAAAGTTTATTATTTATTATTTATATTTTAAATAAAATCTAATTTTCATGAATATTTGTACTAATTATATTTTCAAATTATAAAATATGACCATGAATTTCATTGTTATCATCACCATTCAATACACATTTTAAAAATATTCAATACACATTTCAAAAATAACATGCTTTTATATTTTCTTTTAATTAATATTTCGACAATACAAATACTTACAACATCACAAATTACTATAACTATCATTTTTCCTTTTTTAACCACATTCCTTCCATATACATTTAGAAAACATATCACAAAGACCTTATAATAGAATAAAAATGAAATAAATATACAATTTTAAAATTAATTTATAACTAGTTACAAGTAGAATTTTAAATGTGTCTATCTTTTCTTTGTTCTTTCAATTTTTTTATGTCATGTAATTTTTTTTGTTTGTATTCAATGGTTGTGTTTGTTTTTAGAATTCAATGTTTGTGTTTGTTTGTTTGTATTATATGTTTGTTTGTGTGTGTGTATAATGATTTTACACATGCATATCATACCACTTTAAATGAGTATTAAAATTATTGTTTCATTTAATAATGTTTAATTTGTTTTTAAAATTATTATTTTTATTTAATGATGTTTGATTTGTTTTTACAAATATTATTAATTTAACCAGTGTTTTTAAGTTTATTAGTTAATTTATATTTTGTAATATTTAATTATTGGATATTATGAATTGGTTAAAACAATAATATAATTGTTTTTTAAATAATATTTTTAATGCATTATAACATCTTCATTAACTATGATTTTTTTTAGACACTCTTATTGAATAAGTGATTTTGAATTTATTTTTAATATATAAAGTACTTGATATTCTATAATATTTTATTCTTGGATTTTATGACCACACACACACACACACACACACACACACACACACACACACACACATATATTAGTATCACAATTTCTCATAATTACTTTGAAAAAAATATATTTCAACAATGGAAATAACTATAACATCTCAATATATTATGATCATAATATTTTGGCAATAACAAATATTTAATATATTTGAAAACTATATTATAATATCCTCATCATAATTTGAAAGAAACATTTGTTTTAGAAATTTATTATTCAACTTCATGTTTTATGATAAAGTTCTAACTACTTTTTTTTCAATTATTATTATGTGTCTTTACAATTACTTTATATAATATCACGTGCAAAAATTACACTTCACATAAGTTGAATAAGCAAGGTTTTGTTTAAGACGAAATTTATTGTATATTAAATTGTTGTTTACTTTAATAAAAATAAATCTTTTTCACATATTATTAATTTATTTTTTGATATATCAACTAACTGATATTTTTTAATATAAAATTGTTATTGGAGTCTATAATTAGTTTTAAAAAAAAATCTAAAATTATTATTTTTATGAATATTTCTATTCAACATAACATGATGAATAACTATAAATTTTTTGTAAGCATAATTTCTGAATGTAAATTTGAAAGTTACAAATTTAAGTAATTGCTTTAAATTTATCAAACTCAACAATACCAATAACTATAATAAATGAATGTGATTATAGCTTTCTTTTTCAAGAACAAATATTCAATATATTTAAAATAATATCATTAAACTTAAGAAATCTATGTTTTGAAAGTTAATTCGTCAAATTTATATTTTATAATAAAAAATTTACAATTTTAACAAATTTATAAAACCCTTGTCATAAATTGAAGGAAATATATGTTTAAGATATTTATTAGTCAACATCATGTCTCTTTATAACCACTTTACACAAATTCACTTAGTAAATTTACACTTCAAATAAGTTGAATAATTTGAAGCAATAGCTATACTAAATGAATGTGATTATAGGTTTTTTTGCAAAAAATTATTTTCAACATATTTAAAACAATATCACAAAACCCAAGAAATCTATGATTTGAAAGTTAATTAGTCAAATTTATATTTTATGATCAATATTTTATATTTATATTTTAGATTTCAAAAATAGGAAATCGAATCTTTATTGTAACCATTGGTTTAGTGGAACGAATGGTTAGACTATTTTGTTTTAAGTAAATTAAGACCGATGTTTATTTCGCTTAGAATATTGGAACAAAATTACATTTTACATTGATAAAATTTACTGTGAATTAGTTTCCATGAGTAACAATGATGGTAAAAGTAAAAATGTAAATCAAGATCTGAGTTAGTTGAAGCAGTCTCCCAGCTTACCCATGGAACTCCGGATAAATGGAAAATCCCAAGAGAGAATGGGGGTTGATCTCGTGGAGGAAGGAAGAGAAAACTCGTGAAGCCGAAAAAGATGTTTTCAGAGCAGCAGGGTGCACATCGAGCTGGAGATTGGACCGGTTGTCCCGTGATCTCCCGCAAGTACTTCCCCGTTTTTCTTTCCCTATGATGGAAGAACCGGACCGGGATTGTCCTCACGTTTCTATCCGAGACTACGATAAATTCGA
This sequence comes from Pinus albicaulis, assembly GCA_034641835.2. Classification (NCBI taxonomy): domain Eukaryota; kingdom Viridiplantae; phylum Streptophyta; class Pinopsida; order Pinales; family Pinaceae; genus Pinus; species Pinus albicaulis. Next base: position 464,282 of record JAXQQM020060627.1, read on the forward strand.
GCAGCGACTTGTTGCACCAGGAGGAGCTGCGAAACTGTTCGCATACAACTCATGGAAGGAGGCACATCACTACCATCATTTGAATTCGGAATTTAAGATGAGTAAAGAGCAAATGGTATATATTTCTTGTTTTGAGTAAACAAGAATATGTTTCTTGTTTTGAGTAAACAGTAATATGTTCTTGTTTCCTTTTTCTAAATTTGTTTACAAAATATGTCATGCTAGGAAACAAAGTTACGAACCCGGAAAGAAAATCTAGCTTCTAATGTTATTACAAAGAGATTGAAGAGTAGGAATTTCATAACTTGTTTCAGGCGATAGAAAAAGAAATGAGAACTTACAAGCAGTCGAAAAGAAAATAATATTTCGCGTTTGGGACAAGAATAAAAAGAGACAAGAGTTACGATAGAATTAATAGAGTAAATAGTTACCGAGTAATTCTCTTCGTTCAATTCCTTTATTATTACATGCACGGAGACGATGTTAATTCCATGGAAAAGATAGTTGGTAACAACACTGAGAAATATTTACAGTCAAACTTCTTGGTTATCTATAGCACACCATAGAGCATATTTAGTGGAAAACAAGCCCGAGAAAGAATTCGAGAGAACCGTTAACTCCCTTCTGTCCCGCAGTTCTCGAGGGCTAAAGGTTGGTCGTTCTCCGGGTAGAATACACGGACTTGTGAGGCGGTCCTGTCGCGTGACTAACTACTTAGTAGGAAATGAAAATGTCGTAACGGAATACTCATAAAACACGATGCACGAACGTGCAACGTAGGAGTATAAACTTGCACTCAAGTGTAAACTCATAAGCGATGAGCGAAGGAGATAAATATTATAATCGAAACGCAGAAATTAGACCAGAACGGTGCACAAAGAATTGAAATACCAATATCACAACTCGTACGTAATCCGGAAATCGAACTATCACAGCCACCTTAATAAACAATTATATGAAAATATAGCCTTATGGTAGCCAAAACATTTAGGAGTAATTATTCGTCAATATAAAAGCGAGAATGTTGACATTCTTCAGACCGTACAAAAACTTTAACCAGAGTACCGTTACAAAAACGACTATAGTTTAACTCGATTAATATATAAGTCGAGACAGACTTGATAATCGTGATGCGTTTTTCCTCGGGACATTCCGGAGTAGGAGTAAAAGTTAATTACACAAACAAGTGGCTCGAGGCCTCAAATGGCTCAAAGAAACCCAAGCCGTAAAAAGCGCTCGCACGTGCGTAGAGGAACAAATCGGACAATCTGGGCGAACCCGACCCAATTACTATGCGTATGTAACTAAAAACCTCGCCAAGGAAAAACCAAGGGTTTGATCCTATAGAAGTTGAGTACCTCGTGAGACGCAGGCGGGGGTTCTCTTGCATGCCGGGCACAAGCTCGTAGTGACGACGGGAAGCCGAGCGTGCACAATGCAACTCGAAAACCCTGCCATAAGAAAACAATAAATAACATTAGCTACACAGATAACAATTCGAAATTGAATCTAAACAAAAAACGTGAATACTCGTGGCGGATTAGATTGAGCATGGAGCCGAGATAAGGCTATTCTCGTTCGGTTTTTACCCGTGCAACCGCTTGGGAAGGCTTCCTTTCGAACAAAACGAACCTCCATTTCTTGAAAACCCCGGACATTCCGGATTGATTAGAGCGAAGAACCCCGAGAGCCATGAGCGGAGGGTAATGGCGTAGCTCCGGTGGTAAAAGTTTTACAAATACGGTAGAATCCATAGATTTCCACGAACATCAAACGCCGCAAGAAAAATCACCGGGAGAAAACTAAGCGCGGTTCGCAGATATGTACTCGAGTCTCGGGCAGGTGCACGCTTCGGAGAGGCACCATTAACACCGAGAGAAGCCCTAGAAAAAAACTCTATCAAGAAGCTACGAGCGAGCACTCGCCTCCGATTTCCTCATCGCGGAGCGAAACAATGAGGGCGAAACGATTGCGAAGGCCGAGGGTCAATGAAAACCCCTAAGCCTCGTATCCGTGCGATCAAGGAGTGAATCGACGGTGATCGACAAGCCATGTGGCTGGATGTGTCAGACTCACATCATCAAATTCCATTTTCCAAAGTTGACATTTAATAGATATGATTGTGGAACGAATAATCAAAACAAACCATTACATAATAGTCGGTGAAATATTTGAATCATGCGTGCTATAATGGGAAATGGGAAACTTAACAGCAATCGTGTAACATAACCCTTCGTACAACTAATCACATGATGTTGTACCGAGAACCATAAAACAAGAGCGGTGTACACAATCAAGACCAGATATTATATGCCATAATTAAATGCTGATGGTATGCGTGATAAAGTTAAATTTTTTTTACAAAGGGTAAGTTTATGAAAGCTGAGTGTTACATTTATATTTTATTTTACACTTATGTTAAATTTAGTGGAATTATTTTTTGGAAGCATATGTTCATATTTGAAGTATATAAGTATAGTTGGTTGTTTATATTTTAATTTATATTTATGATTTTTAACTAGTATTATCAAAAATATATATATTTTTAAAAATATACATAAATATGACACAATATCATGTCTAGAATTTACACTTCAAATAAGTTGAATAAGAAAGTTTTTGTTTAACATGAATAATTTATAGTATAGTAACTTCTTTATGTTAAAATTGATGTTTATTTTAGTAAAATTTAATAGTTTAGCAACTATTATTAATTTAATTTTCAGTTTAGTAAAAGTTAATCCTTTTGCAAATATTATTAATTTGATAACTCCTTTTAAATTTTTTTTAATGTATTAGTTAATTAATATTTTTTAATTTGATGCTTTATTTCAAAAAACTAATTTAAATTATTATTTTTATGAATATTTTTAAGTAACATAACATGACGAATAGCTATGAATTTTTTGTAAGAATTATTATTGAATGTAACTCTGAAAGTTACAAATTTTAATAATTGCATTAAATTTATAAATTCAACAATACAAATAACTATACATAATACCATTTGCAAAATTAATATGTTTTTGTTGTGATATTATCAAATCAAGTATATTTAAAAAATACTAAGTTGAAAGTTTATCTTTTATTTTACATTCAATTATTGTAACACACAAAAATTTACATTCATAGTTTTTAACTTCATTATAATCAGATTATAAATAATATAAAATCATTTCACAAAAATTACAACATTCTCTAAAACTTTATAATAGCTCGTTCCACCAAGTTATAAAGCTTTACATAACTTATCTATTTGTTCTAAATACAATCAAAGAGTCAACTAAACCATTTACGAAGGGTTGTGTTTGTTCTGACAAAAATAGTTGAAAATAATTAATATTATTTTATATTAATGGAGAAATGGTTACACAAGTTGTAACGTATCTCCTTAGTTTTGGATTAGTTCCTACAATTTAGGAGTTTGTTTGCAACTTCCTAATTCCTAGTGTTGTACTTAATGATGTAATTCCTCATTCATGAATGTAGAGTAAACTCAGAGTGTTCTCTATGTTTGAGTGCAGTCTCCAGGTGTAGTACTCACCTGTGAACTGCAACTCCTTCTTTTCATTTCAGTGTCATTTTTATCTTGGTATCAGAGCTCAGAGCAGGGACAGCCTTAATTTGTTTTTTTTTTAGGATGCATTATTGATTACAGAACTGTAGTGGTGGAAGAGCTTACAGAAGTTTTCGTAGATTCAGGTGGACTGCAGTAACACCTGAAGCACAGGTCTCTGATGACTGATCATCTCTGAGTGGAAGAAAAGGTTGGCGCGGTTTTAACGCGAACAGTCGCACCATTGGCACGGTTTTAATGCAAACAGTCGCGCCAGCGCGCCAAAATACGGAATTGGCGCGGAAGTACATGCGAAAAGCGCGCCAGGGCTGGTGAGTCGCACCGATTTTGATTTTGGCGCGACTTTTTCGCATCGTAGAAGTGCCAGGGCTGGGACTTGCACGCATTTTGATTTGGGCGCGGTTTTTTCGAATCGAATAAGCACCAGCCTCTTTCTCTTTGGGAAGGTGTGCAATTTTTTTTTTTTTTTTGCAGATCGGCCCTGCCCAATGGTGGCACATTGAAGTTATGAATTCGCTCGGTGGTAGCAGATCGGACTTGCCCGGTGGTGGCGCATTGAAGTTCCTTATTTTCTCGGTGGCAGCAGATTGGACTTGCCCAGTGGTGGCGCATTGAAGTTCCGAATTCGCTCGGTGGCAGCAGATCGGACTTGCCCGGTGGTGGCGCATTGAAGCTCCTGATTTGCTTGGTGGCAGCAGATCGGATTTGCCCAGTGGTGGCACATTGAAGGTACAAATTTTTTTTTGGAAAACAGTGGTCAGGATCTGGTATGTGGTGATTTTTTTTTAGTGTGTCCTGCAATTATTGAGTTGGGTAGAATTATTCATCAGAGGATCAGGAATTTTATCAGTCCAATATGAATAACAGTATAGAATCGTATCTCCAAGAGTCTGGCAAACTCGATGGATCGAATTTCTCCAACTGGAAATTCAAGATACAGACTTTACTTGAAAGCGCAAATGCATGGTCGATCGTTACAGGAAGTGAGCTGAGACCAGGATCAGCTGCACAAGAACAAGACTGGGATAAAAGGGAGACAAAAGCAAAGGTCATATTGAAGATGTCCGTCAAGGACAATATTATCCCGCATATTAGAGACTGTAAATCGGCCGCTGACATTTGGACGATGATTAAAAACCTATACCAGACACAGAATACAAACCGTGTCTTGTCACTCAAAGGCAAGCTGTTTGCGATGAAGATGGAGGAGAATGAGTCCGCTGCTGGATTCATTGCGAGAGTCAAAGACCTGAAGGACAAATTGGGAGATATCGGAGAGAAAGTTTCCGATTCGGATCTGGTCACGATCACGTTGAATGGAATGACAGATGAATACCAGATGTTTATCACAGGGCTGGCAGCAAGGGAGAAAGCCCCTACATTTGAAGAGCTGACAGGGATTCTGCTACAGGAAGAAGAGCGACGACAAAATTTGAAATCACAGAGCAATGACCTTGCTCTGATGGCGAAAAGGAGACAGTATAGAGGGAAGCAGCCATAGCAGCAACAGAAACCACAGCAGCAGCAGAGAGGAGCCAACACATTTCAGAAGAGACCGTTTAAAGGTATGTCTGCTATTAATTTTCCCAGCAAGAAATGTTTTTACTGTGGAAAACCTGGTCATCAGATTAAAGAGTGTAATAAGAGGCACGCAGACGAAGCAAGAAATAAACAGAGAAATTACAGAGGATACTTCAT